>NW_011627322.1:1518231-1610102 GCF_000204515.1 Acromyrmex echinatior | reverse complement strand
TATATATATATATATAAAACTTTATTTTGAGCCGATTGAATGACGTTAATTAAATACCTCCGGCTTTAAATCCGAATATTAATTTAATTCGTTCTGCTGTCTGACGTGAAGGAAGCATAAAAGAACCATTTACTCGCGATTGAAGTACAAGCCGATTGAAGTACGTGCGTGAATAGTTCTGATCCCGTAAAAATGCCTTTATGGGCTGACACGGGAATCGAAGTAGATAGGAAGACGTAAATTTTACTGAACGTGACCCTACATTTCCAGAAATTGCTTGTCACCCAGAAAGAAACGCGACTTTGCCAGACGGCGAAACAGAAGGGCCGCGCATTCGACGCGGGATTTGCGTTCAAGTACAGGAACATTGTTCCTAGTTAGACTGTGTCTATATGGAATGTGGCAAGTCGATATCACGTAGAACTTCGAGGTTTCGATGTGGAGACACATGAGCGATGCGTGTGAATGCACGACAGTTGTTGACTTTAAACACTGTTTCGACTGGACTGTGTGTAGCCGAGCTGCCATGAAATACCTTAATGAATAGCACGCTTTTACCAACTCAAATATGATAAATGTAATTCACATACTAAAACCGTGTGTTACCGTGTGTGAACAGGATAGTTCAGTATTCTGCCGAAGGGCCATTTTGTAGAATGAAACACGATTTATCGTTGTTTTCGTGATTTTAATCGAATATCACAACTTTTCACGATCTATCCTTTAAGTATACTAATATCTGTTATCGATATTATCGGATATTTGTGTTTGATATTATAGAAATACTTTTATTATGTACACAAGGATTCCGTAAAAACTTTTGCTATTATAAATACGTAACAAGCTTTTCGTGAAAGCAGTCTATGTTAATTCATATGTTAATAATTCATAACAACCATCCTCAGACCAGAGAATTTACAGAGTAAACGCTGGCATTTACAGGCATCGAATACGACGCCATAAATAGCGAAAATATTTAAAATAACTCTCGTACCTTCATCTCTCTGATAACTCGTTCTACGCGCACCGTCGTTCACGAACGATGTGGCGTGGTCAAGAATTTCTATTGCTGGAATAGTACAAATTTTCCTCCGTAAAAACGCACAAAAGTTTGCCGATAAACTAATATGTCATTTTACACAAATTCTCATATCAAGCGATATTAATATTTGCAACAAAAAATATGCAAGGAATATTTTAATAGAATATGTGTTTTAATGGAATGGCAATATGTCGCATAAGTAAAGTTTTAGTTATGTTTAAGTTCCTTGAAAATCTGACACACTGACATTTGTAAAAAGTGATATATCATGCTAGTGAATTTGCGACATTGGGAATCACGAGATAAAATGGAACATATTTCGAATTCGGTCAAACTCGGATTGCAGCGATATAACCAATCACCATAAATCCGGACAGTCGTTTTATGCACTTTGTACGATGGCCAATGTCGATCATGTAATGGAACAAAATGTAGGTAAAAAATAACATGTTTTCAGGAATGTTTTTCGTGAATCACATTTAATTGTAAATAATATACAAGTGACAGCTTTCGCGATCAATTGTCAAATTTTGTATTTATCGTGAGATATAATTCTGTCTGAATAAATTGTATTTCTATTTTCTCATTGAACTATTGCAACGGATGTAACGAATTAATGCAGTAAAAAAGCAGAATTTGAAAAAGCCATTGAGCCGTTTGGTTTGTCCTGTATTATTGAAAATTTCATTGATTTGTCTTTTAACTTCTTTACGGTCAACTGCTTTGACTCATATTTTGCTTCGATGAAATTATAATTTTTGGGTATCTATTACGGAAAACGGAATTTGAAAAAAATCATTTTTAAAAAATTTTATAAATAATAATCGGACAGACAAATGTGGATGGACAGCCATCAATTTGACATTATGAAAAATAAAGTAGTTTGCTATATGCTATTTACTTGTAAGTGTACAAGAAAATTTTCTAAGGGGAAAATAATATCCGACTATCCGATTGAATAGTAAAAAAAAATATCGGATAATATTAAATGATATTTTTTGGATATTTGATGCAATCCCAATTACTTTAAAGGTTTTAAAAATTTGTGGAAAGAAGTATTCTCAAATTCTTCATTGATCATCTTAAAATATTCGCTCAAACGTGTCGCTAAAAGTAACATTTAATTTTCTTCGCGCCATTTATCGTACAATTTCTCGCTGGTGGTGCCAACGAAAGGTGTCACTTACGCGCAGTAGTGGGTTCTCCAAAAGCGGCGGGTAGAACGGTGCATTCACGAAAACGTGCAATGATTCTGGGCGTATGAGCATAACAATAAACCACTCTAACTCACGGAAGCAGAAGGAAGCATCCACTTGTGCAATCTCTCTTCCCGTGTTCCTCTCTTCGCCGTTTACTCATATGCTTGTATGCGGAACGGCATCACGACTTTGCAGCTTAACTTTAAGAATGAGAGAGAGGGGGGGGGGAGAAGAGGAAGAGAAAATGAATGTGTGTATGAGAGAGAGAGAGAGAGAGAGAGAGAGAGAAGAGAAAGACGTGAAACAACCGAAAAATAACGCTGAAAAATGTTGATGCTGAAATAGACGTTTAGTAGCTTCTTTCGACATAGCGAAAAAGAATATTCACGCTATTCTTGTAATTGCTATACAATGACAGAATTTATCCAACGCGATTTACGATTTCAGCACATTGCATTGCTTTCTCTGGTCATTGGGCCAATTTTTCGGCACGTTTTCCGCACAATACGTGATTCAATTGATAAAAAAAAATTTCTCTCTCTGTGTAGTTATAAATCGATAGATGCGTGTGGAATACATATAGAAAGTAATCAAATTATACGGTGATATATATACACACATATATATATATATATATATATATATATATACATTAATATTTTTAATCGCGTATTTATTTTAGAGTTAGGTCGATGTACTTAAACTTTTTGTTAATATAATTATAACAAATTCTTTACTAACAATAATAAGTATGTATTTGAAATAAAGATAAATAAATTTTAATAAATAAAAAACCTTATTATTGATTTACATTAGTATTTTACTAACGTATAAACTAATAATAAAGAGAAATTTTTGAATTATAAGAAGTAGTAGAAAATTCAAGATGTTTCATCTGACAGACGCTAATGAAAATAGATTAATGTGGAAATAATTTGTTATATATCACTAATAGCTTAGATAAAGCTAAACGATTTTTCTGTTAGACACAATTGATATAAATGTATTCTTTACTGAAAATCATTTGTGCACTAATTATCGCGCCTTTACTCTCAGTTGCCTTTTAATCTGTTTTTTTTTTAATAAATAATTTTAGATGATTTACACTATGTAAAAGAATATTGTTAAGAAACATTTACATATTAAATATTATTTTCATACAAATAAGTCCCGAAAATAATACTTCAATTTTACCGTACTTATTCTACCTTCGTACAAACTGATTTTCCGTCACGTTAAGCATTTTGGATTTAGGTGAACATGTTCTCGCTGTCGGAGCAACGAGTTCAACTTGGTGGTGCACAAAAGATAAACGCCGGGAAATTATAGCGCGACCACCGGGACATGGAGAAATATACGCAAGCGGAAGAAAAGGAGTCGGCATCTCTTTGAACTAGCAAATGAATGCGTTTGAACATGCGGGTGAACGTGGACAACACATATGACGTCAATATAAATTACTCTATAGTTTAACGGTGCATTCCAAGCTGGATGCGAGTACAGCAATAATGTGGACAAACATTACTCTGTGTCAGTGGCGCGTAAGACGGGCCTGGTGAAATTAGTTATTACTGTGTAAGCATTGAATGTATAACGTGACTTGCGTACAATATGTCGCGTAATGTACGTTCGCAGGATTTTCCGCATGCGAAGTTTCTCGGTCAGCAAATGCTGAACTTACCAAATGCACTTGTTATGATGGATAGCTTGCATCACCTGTGACATGTCATACGGTAAAACAGTTTAAAAATACGTTTTCTTTTACGTCAAATTTCCAAAATTATTTATCTTTGAAATTTAAGCAAATTATGTTTTCAAGGCAAAATTTTCCAATAATTATTTAATTAGTACAAAAAATTCAGATATGTGTATAATTTGTTTGCTTCAGCAAAAATTTGGATGTTTTTTTCGCGCAAACGAATTTACATGAAAATCCAACGAGCGATTACAAAGTTCGTGGTCTTAATCCATCTTATACTTAACCGAAGTCTTGTTCACCGCATCTAAAGTGTGTGTCTGATAATTTAATTGCAGTACTACTTGCGCGAGTATGCAAATTCGCAACGTTTTATGCAAGGTAAGGTTGCTGTGTCAGCGGAGCGATTTCATCTTAAGAAATATCGCTCGATGCTCATAAAACGCAAGAATCTGTTAAATGTCAGAAATACAAAAAATATAAACTCTAGGATAAAACAAAGGTATGTATTAACAAAGACATTGTATAAAATATTATCAGAGAATATCTAGAATAAATGAAAAAATACAAATTATAGCTGATTTCGTAGGATGTATCTTTTTAAGAGAACTCTACATTACTACGAAAGAAATCTTGTTGAGAGAATAATTAAAACGATTATTTTCCTCTTTGTCAAGAGAAATCACTTTATCCATTGCGAATGCGTTGAGTACCAAACACTTTGTGTTTAAACTACAACAAACGCGATATAAAGTAGCATTTCAACGAGTTACTCTCACGCTGCAACCACTTAAGTAAACGAGGAGCAAACAGGCAAAATCCGCGGCAGCGTCGCCATTCTACGAGACAAAGGATGGCACGCAAGAGGCAGAAGCGAGGAGAGACACGGACGAAGATGGATCGCGTCGATCCTACTTGCTTCATGCATTCTATGCACCGCGATGTTTCGCAAGTTCCTCCTTTGCGCTTGAACCCTTCCTGCGTAATGTGTAACGCTCTACTGAAATTTCACGAAGGCATTTAGCGCGACACCTCTGTAGTCGATAAATGTTGAAAACGGGGTAGAACGACGATGACAAGAAGATGTAACGTCGTGCCATGATGTCGAGGTGCACCGACGAATTCAGTGCGAATCTTGCAACATCATTGTCGAGAGGAGCTTGCGTAAGCTACATGGAAAAGCTCTAGATGGAACGAAGTGATATAATTAATACTGTCATTTTGTCTCCCGATATTTTATTTGACTTAAATCTTTAACTGGTACAACCATGTTGCGGATTATGAAGTATTGATAATTGATCGAGGCTTTGATGCAATGTCAAGATTGCTTATAAATGCACGCTGCAATTGCAGTGACATATTGTATTTACATAAAATAACGATTTAACTAAGTTAACTAGCAAGTAGGGAGAGGCACCATAAGTCACGGGGTACTATGACGGGGTATCCAAGATTGAGTTTGGAAACACTACCTCTGAGTATCATTTTACTCTTGTTCAATGTTAAATAAGGATATAATAATCTCGGAGGTACTCGGATAGTGTTTTCGTATGCGATTCAGAGTGTTTAGATTAATATAACTGGTATTATACAATTATTATTTTGTTGCCTATACTTTGTATCAAAGTTGCAGTGATTAAACTTTGTTGTCTCCAGACATACGTGTCGTTAATGGTTTCTGTAGCGCAAAAGTAATTTTTTAATTATTTAAAAATGCTTTAATATTATCTTTGTAGTAAAAGATATCTTTTCTCATTTTACTATACTACAAATAAATTATCTGTGTCTTTCTGTTTTATATATATATATATATATATATATATATATATATATATATATATATGTATATATTGTTTTATTATTTTCAATATTAAGAGTATTTGAGGAACTATAGTTATACACTATAAGAAAACAAAAGCAATACTAATATATACGCTAAAATGGCAGTTTATAAGCCTAAGCATTAATTTTATTTTGCTTTATAAGTTTACATTCTATCTATTCACTGATCAATATAAGTATAGATTTTTTTTCTATTAATTATAGTTATTTGTTAGTTATAATTTTTTTTTATTATATTCAATGACTATATTAAGTTATGTAAGTTAAAATTACTGAAATTCCTTTTCAACTTTTACATTGTTATTTCTTGCACAAACCTAACTTTTCGTGTGTGATCCATAATGCCCCAGGTATGGGAGACATTTTGGATCATTTTTAAAAAAATACGTTTTTTATTTTGTCCCAAAAACCAATCAAATGTTTGTCAAATGTATTCAATGCATTTTTATATATACAGAATTTTTTAGTTAAAAAGATAAAAAGATGAAAAAATCTTATACTTAAAAATATCTTTGAGAGTTTAAATTTTTGTGTTTCATGGTATCCTAGTTTTCCCTGTATCAAACTTAAGCCAGAATTGAAAATAATTATCGACGTATAATCTAAACAACTATATGGATGTTGAAACTGATTGCTGCAATAAAATGTCAGAACTTTATTATCGCTTAATTAGCCTACATAATTACTTTGATGATTTGATTATTTTTAAATCTGTATCTGGCTAAATCTTTATGTACTTTATTATAAAATCATTTTTTATAATAAAATCGCATGTAAAATCACGATAAAATTAAATGTGAGAAAAAAGTAAAAGAGAAAGTTTTGTGTGTGTAATATTAAAATTTACAAAAAGCTATTTTCCTAATTATCTAATTATTTTACATAAAATACGCAGAGACAACTCATATGTTAATATACAGTACAATTTATTTTATGAATTGAAACCAAAATAATTTAAATTTTTTTCAATATTTTAAAATATTTACTTTATAACATTTCAATTTTGTATTTGTAGCATTAAATTAATATAATAAACAACGATCAGAAATATTAAAGGTACATTCAATTTTCTTGCAGAAGAAGACTGCACGGTTGATCGATTCGCACCACATCGTCATAATCCTTGTTGTTTTCTCTCTAATTATATTTGGCATGAGCTTCGCCTTCGTCTTCAATTGCGTTCGAAAGCTCATCCGCGATCACCGTATTATCCAGGTGAGTGAATTTTATTTTCTCAACGCGAATCATAAATTCTCTCTCTTTCTCTCTCTCTCTCTCTCTGTCGATCTTTTCTCTATTATGCCCTCAGTTATAGTAAATGAGGAATCGGAAAATGAAGTTCTACGCGAACGTTTTCTGTTTTATACACACACACACACACACACACACACACACACACACACACACACACACACACACACACACACATATATATATATATTTTTTTTCAGAAGATAGTTTATAAGAATTGTTCCGTAGATATTCCCCTTCGTAATAATAGATCTCGTATTATTTAGAAAAATGTTGATTACAATTGAGACTTGGTTACAAGTTTTATTAAAAACGATAATATACTCTTTTACAACATCAAAGCGAAACATTTCTTTCGCGATCGTGTAATATTTCAGTGCCCCCAAAATTTATAAATCTTCAATGATGTGATATTGTTTTGACTGGCATCTGTATTTTTTATCATTACAATTTACTTGAAATTGTATTTATCTTAATATTCGCTTTCTTCCGCACAAGCAAATGAAGAAACGTTAACATGTCTTTGTTTCTCTTAAATATTTACATATTTAAAGTCAAATAAGCATTCTTAATCTTTTCAATGCCAAATAAATTCGCTTAGTTTATTATTAAGCTATTAAATAACTATTGTATTTGTTTAGATTGTAAACGAGTGACATTTTAGTTACATGTAGTAGTTGCATTTTCTCCAATAATAATTATGCCAATACAAACTATAAATGTCCAAATTCCTCCTCTTTATTATTATAATATGACATTAATATAATGTATTAAATTGAACATTATTAAGCGTGTGTTAAATTTCATTTGTGCAAACAAGTCATGAACGAGGAAATTTATTCGTATGCATATGTATGTACTTTTTAAAATTAAAGGATTATTTTGAATATGTGGCAAAAAAAATGAAATATGTATAATATTAATAAATTCACTTTTTGTACAAAATATGTATTATTAAGTTATTATTATATTTTAATGATAAATTTAAATCATAAATAAGCATACTTTTTGTTTTAATTTAATTTATTTTTAGCAATCCACATTTCTGCACATCGCATAGAGCACAAAACAATTCATGAAAAATAATGAAATAATAAAGAAATTATATATTTTATTAAATAAAAGTTATTTATTCTATTTTATTAAAATCTATATTAAAGTATCGACACAATAAACTCATTAATCTTTCATTTATAGAAAAGAGATTAAACCTTTGTAAAATTGTATATATCTTTCTAAAAGACACATTTATAATTGAATTATTTTTTGCACAAAAAATAAATGCCAAATTTCTGCAATCCGGAAATATGCATAGAATGCATGAAATAAAAACAGCAATGGATTAAATTATTTAATATCAACAAAGTTATAATTTATTCTCGCATATTTTTATTAGCTTCACAGCGCAAACAAATACATTTATTTATGTACTAAAATAATCTACATGTGACTCGTTAAAACTTATGATCAAAACCAATTTTTGTAAATTGCTGTACTAACAAAATAATGTTACATTATAAATTGATTATTAATGAACTTTATACAGATTAATGAATTTACAGATTAATAAATTTTATACTCGTATTACTGTGCACGTTTCCTCTCTTTGTTTTATTATAGGAACATATAAGGCAATCTAGAGAAAATCGTTTGGACGAACTGGGTCGGAAGTCGACTCCGTGTCCAATTTCGGTTTCCACAACGGATCTGCATGATCATGGCAGCGAGTCACCTAGTTTAGAAGTCTTGCCCAGCAAAGAATTGATGCCCCTTACCACCATACCTCAAGAATATACCAAAGACCTCGTCCTCGAGATGACTTACAATGCTAGCGATATCATCGATATTCACCAGAGTAATAACGTGAGCAACGCTACGCAGGAACGTCTACAGGAATCCAGCGAAGAACCAGAGATGCGCGATAACTGCTGTCAAACCCGAGAAAGTCTTTTTGAATCACGAATGCCAGACACGATGGTACCGTATGGCTTCACGACTTTCGGTGTGCGTGCTCCCAGTTCTCAGAACGGGACCAATCATCATCATCATTTTCATCTTCATCGTCAACAGTCACAACAAAGTCCGCAACAGTCTCATCAGAGCGTCCAGTCCTCGCAGACGAGCTCGCAATCGCCGCAACAGAGTTCGCAGCAACAAAATATCTCTCAATGTTCCGGCTGTAGTCCAGCGTCTCGCGGACGAGACGGCAGTATAGGCATTTGTCCGAAGCACAATCCCATACCAGCGCCACCTGGCTGGTCCACACACGAGTCCAGTTATCCACTTCCCGTGCCGCAAACTGCCCAGTATCCGGAACAGTTGGACTACCCATCCTACCAGAAATTTCAAAGTCCCAAGCCTAGCAGAGAGCCCAGCAGTGTCTATCGGCAATCGCCCAAGTTTATACGACAGGCTACTCTAGGTTCCGGCGAGAGATACGGTAGTTCCATGTATGGATCCGGCCATGGTTCCAGCAATACGACGTCTAGCACATCACAGCACTCCTCCGGTAATACACCTACTAAACGTCAGCCTCAGCCAACACTGGATCCCAGGTATCGGGCGGAAGCAGTGATTGAGGTAGATCAAAGACGGCCGTTCAGTATAGAAAGTACGAAAAGCGCTCCAGACGTGATCGCGACGCACTGACGCCGGGGTCCTGGGGATTGGGAACCCTACAAGAGACGCCATCCCCGTCAAAATTATCCGACAGCAACTTGCAGCGATAGCGGGAACAAGGTGACCGTCGCTACACAAAGTTCTCTCGACGACGACACTTCGATAAGCTCCACCTTAGAGGCAAACTCCTCCTCCTGATCTATGCGTCGCGACGCGTTCGATCGCGAGAAATCGGACGAGAAATTGTTTACGGTCAGTGACAGCTTCTGTGATCGCGAATCGTCGAACATCGGCCAGCAATCCGAAATCGGCGACATATCGACTCATATCCATTCTACTGGAGAGAGACTTGTCGAGGAACTCGCTGGTAAATCAACTAAAGAGAAATTAGAGAAATCGGTCAGTGACTGCAACGGGTCTGGTTCCAATTCAATCAAAGTTAATGCGGAGCCTCAATTCGACGATTCGGTTTCCACGCCGCGCTCGATAAATCGCACCGATCGGACAACGGCGGGCGATTCGCTGATTTCGAGATCGTGGCGAGAAAAGGCAGCCTTAAAGCTACACGACTTGCCCATTCTACTACCACCGGAGGGCTTCAGGGTACCTGTGTTTAGGTGCAGGACTCCATCTCTCTCTTGGCAGCACTGCGGGTGTCTCTCGCATACGCATCTACCGCAGCGGCGATCGACGATCGCCTGGAGTGCCTTCGAGCGATGCAACGTGGATCCCATGTATCGCACCTGGCCTAATCGAGCTACGAGAAGATTTGGTCGACCTTTAAGGAGAACAGTCGGTACTCAGAGTTCTTTCGACGGCGCTAGATCGTCCCTCGGCTTTCTCCGATGCGTTGTTAGATCAATCGACATGACAGAGAGATCGTTGGACCAAGAGATTGGAGCTTCTATATCTTTCTAGTGTTTCTTTTACAGTTTGAATCACGTCACGGTCGATTTTCGCGTCACTGCTTTTGTGCTTTTCTACACAGTGATACACACGCTTTAACTTCACGAGTCATCACGTTCTTTTCTCAAAGAAAAACAAGAATTTCCTCGAGCGCGGGTTTGATGTTAGTCGTGTCGTCGTTAAAACGATAGAAGAGTGTACATCAATCATGTATATAGCCGTGTCTGCGATACGTTACCGTTAGTGCGATCTAAATAGACAGTGACAACTGCATTTGCTTACAGTTGGAGCTAGCAGAGATAAAAGTAAAAAAAAAAATAAAATAAAAGTTGCGTCAGTTGAACGGACCAGGTAAGTGCGACAGTTTGTCGCGTGAATAAATTCCTGACGGAAGCAATTGAAACTCCGAGCAATCGAGAATCATGCATTTTTTTCCATAAATAATTGCTGCCTTTCACATCATCTGTACGATAAACGAATAGTAAGACAGAATTAAAGAAACGTGAAAAACGTCCTGGACCGCAGCTTAGACTTCGGACTAGTATTAAGTGTGATTAAATCGAGTGTCTGAAGAATTCGCAATATACATAGAGAAAAGGGGAAAAAAAGAGAAATACTCGCCGTCGATTCCGGGAGATGAAAGGATTCTTTAATTCTTTTGCTTTTAAACTTCATAACGTACATTTAATAATATTTACATATTTATATTAATAGATTATTTTAATATTTTCTCATAATTTCTCTTGCAATGTAATGACTTTGAATTAACATTACATCTAAAAATTGCAATACGGAATATAGTTGTACCAGCAGAATTAATCCTAAAAGGAAAAACAACTTATACATAGCAAAGCTTTCTATATATTATATATTAAGTTGAACCAAAGTCTCTTTAAATTTTCCAGATCATTAATTACCTTTATTTATTTTATTACAATATAAAATTTTCTTAATAGAATAATATTACCATGGTAAAATCTGTCTTCAAACAATTTTTTTAAACTTATAATGGAGGCAGCGAAGATAAGAAAATGTTCTATCGATACTGATTATTGATTTCTACGAAATCTCGCGGGCTTAATGGAACGTAACATATCAGGAACGGAACTACATTCGTTCTTACACGTAAGACCGCCCGGGAACAGAAGAGGGAATCGAGGGCTATTAATCACTCGTTAATCGAAGAGAAAAACAAACCATAGCTTGCGGGTCTTTCCCACTTAATCGCAAAGAAAGCCACGAATAAAGAGGTTCGTGCGATTTCTCTGGTGCGTCCAGAAACTACTAATTATTTCGATCAACTAGGTACCTTACCTTGTAAATTATCGGTGCGGGTTTGAGGAAGAAATTTAAGTGAACGCTTGATAAAAGCCACTGGATTTATAGAACATCGTGTTTCTTCGATATCCCAATGTATTCTCGTCACGTAGTTTGACTGTGGATATGCTTCGCGAAACGATACTTCTTCTTTAGTAACGTTGCATGTAGCGTGCCGGAAGACCGCTTTCCGATAATTCTTCCTTTAAATCCATCGGATCAAACTAGAGGATTAACGTGAAAAGTAAAATGCGATGTTCTAACGATTTTAGGCATGTGTTCACGTTCCGCATTTAAAACCTAAATGTGCCGACTGAAATGCGACGATAGGTAGAATTGTAAATTCGAGCATTTACTCCTTTCGATATTGTTTAACAATATTCCGCGAAATGCGACTGGCATCGATCGGCGTCGAGAGAAGATCGCGATGACGTGTAAACGCACACACGGCGATAATATTAGGCAAACTATTTTTACATGTGGTGATTTCTACGGAAACGTGCGAGTCTGCGCGCGCTCGGGTCACAGGCAGTTCAAGAAATGCATTTATAGTTCGTAATACACACATATATATACATATTTGACATATTTATATATTTTACTGATTTTCTGCATGCATACGCACACGCACACTCGATAACGTCAAATTATATCTCCAATCGGCTGACAAGCGCAGCTGTTCACAAACGTGATACGTACCTATTTATTTTCATCAGAATCCCGGGGCATGAGTTGAATATCGGACAAACACGGCGGCCTTGCGTCTATTTTACGAATGCCGTCGGGGACGTCTGAAATCACACGTGCTCTGATAACCACCCAAGCGTGATAACCGAGTATGCACATGACCGTTGCACAGTTACCGCTATGCCCTTTATATAAGCTCTATGTGCAAACCATTAAATCCTCTAGTAGCTCTTCAGCTGGACTATCTGCTATTAATTCCTGTATGTGGTTAATTCCTTGTAAATGTTAAAAACAACGTTATACATGCCGTTTCTCTGTTAAGAATTTACAATTTAGCTGTTGAACTAAATAGGTGTAAATGAATAATAATAAATTATCACTTATAATATATAGAGCACGATTTATTTTGATATGACGTTTTTTTAACATAATTTTTTTGTGACAAAATAAATGAAAAGAATTTTACATTCAATTTTTCAAAGTCTCCTTACTTTTCTTCAAGGATGTATTACATGTATTTTTTTGTTAGTAAAATAAAAAAAATTATAAAAATGTTATGAAGAAAAGACGGATTCGTCTATATTGTGTTTGAAAGTCAAAGTTTGATAGCGATTTAGAAGCTAGATCTAAAATTTTTATTTTAATAAAAAATACATATGTCTCAAAAAAATATTGTATTGTAATTAAGATAAAATGACAAAATTTTAAATTATAAAATTATAATATTAAACATAAATACTGACTTTATTGGACTGTTTCATAATACAATATAATTTCATTTCTATACGGAATATATATAACATTTATTTTTTTATACAAAGTATAAATTTCCAATTCCAGTCACTTTTTGTAAAAAGATTATATACTTGATACATCTTTAAATTTGTAGAAATATAACTTGTATTACTGCTTTATTTAATATGGATCGATTGTAACGTTCCCTACTTTCTACTACCCTCATTGCTTATTCATCCGATATGTCTATTATTGTGCTTATTTATTTATAAAATGATCCCATTACTTATAGCTAAATATTGTTCAGTTATATAAAAAATTGGTTTAAAATTATTAGCTTAATTTTTTTAAACTTTTATTGAATAGTTAATTTTTAATGTTTAGTTTAAAAAAACATGTTTCTATTGATAAAAATTCATATTCTTTTAATTAAAAAAAAATGATATATATTGTTATTGTTGCCAATATTGTTACTATTAACAGAGAAAGTATAAAAATAATTATATATATACTACTTGTGTGTATTACGGAATCTGATCCAAATTAAATTTTTTTAAGACGGGAGGAGGGAAAGATCGAATTTTTTTCTGTCATAATGAGAAAACATGAGTGACTTGTATATGTATATGTATAATCGTATATAATCGGCGCATTGTTACAACAATATCCATACACATTAATCAATGTGATTTATCTTCAAATGTCTCTTCGTACCGTTTCGATATTTAATTTATTCGACCGTGCGCGCGCAGATTTCTGAACCCACGACCAGATCGCTAATTAAATAAGTCAATTAAATTAAATCGATCAACAGCGTGTAAAAGTCACGTTTTATTACGATGAAACTATGTTCACAAGTACAGTTTTGCAAATCAAAACCTAATCGAGTACCCGAAATTTATGTACAGATTACGTGTCAACGTTTGACGTATAGAACTGAATGTACAGAGTATACACATTTGTATATAAACTCTCTACAATACAATTAAGAAGATACACATGTGAGACGGATTATAAATATAGTACTTTTAAAAAAATAAGCTGTCTATATAAATTTCTTTTACCTAATCTGAACGAGATATATTACGGTGCTTTTAGCGGGCTTTTAAGGTAAGTCAACTTCGAGCGGAAGGAAATCAATAACAAAGGATTCGCTTTTTTAGTTATTTGCTCTTTTAAAATCTACGTACTTACAATAATTGAGTTATGATCGTGTTATGCAATCTACAAGTTCTCCTTTTTATCGACTTTTTGCTTGTTCTAATTCTTAAATCTTTAATATAAAATGCAAGTTCAGCGTTCGTTTTGACTCATAATTAATCTTAAACTTAATTCGAGAAAATTCAGACAAAATTTATTCCATCCCATAATTAAGAGTAATTTTTTTCTGCCATTTCAAAACTTCATCCAAATCAGTTTCGCAGTTTTATATTATAATTTTTTCTGTACTTTACATATTTTATTTCGCCGCATAAGCACAATAATGTCACACATAAAGTTAAATAATTATATATAAGATAAAAAACTGTATTATTCGATATATTTCTTTTAGTGGATTCACAAAGTATAAATTATATCAGCATTTTTTCAGCGTCATACTTACAAACACAGAATTTATTATATTTATTTGTTATACGTATGGAAATTTATGTATTTTTAATATTTTATTCATAAAGAGAAAATGAAGAAAATGAAATTATACATTCACAACTTTATAACAATATATTATTTTGTATAAATAAATAAAAAGAAACAAACTTTGCGTCTATTTATTAAATTTGTTTATAACGTCTTTCAATTTCAGTTAAACTACAACTTTGTGTGTAAATAATCAATTTAATTAATGATTCAATTGATTAATGATTAATTTAATTAAAAATTTGGAAGAGTATTAATAAATATTATATAATTTCAAAATTTTCTGATATATTGTACATACATGTGCTGTCAAAACTATTCTAGGAATAAATTTTATTGCAAAGAAGGGAAACAGGACAGTATCTGAATTGTCTGGTTTGTTGTGTAATGGAGTAATTTTCATGAATGTTGCCACGATTTTTCCGAGAGACTTTACGACGAAATAAAACGGTGAGTGGACGCAAATAATGAAGACAAATGATGCGAGAAACCACACACACGAAACGATTGATGGTGATCATAGCTTTTCACTGTTACACATAAAATATTATCTATAGTATATAAATATACCAAGTATTTTAAAATTACCATTTTTATCTATATTATAAATTCTCTTTGACATTTTTATGATATAATACTATAATGATTTAGTGATAAAAATATAACGATATCATCCCTAGCTGTGCATACGTTCCTAAAATAAAATAACGTGTAATTTTCTCTTCTGCAAAGTTTGCAATTTATTTATCTGTGTTTGTTATGTGATTATCTCGAGCACATGTAAATACAAAAAATAATTCACAGGTATAAATATACTATTTACATTTATGACTATAGAATATTTATTTTAGTAAAATTGTCGTATATTTGCTACAAAAAATGTTTTAACAAATTTAATTATTAGAAATAAATAAAGTTTCCATTAATTATTAGATAATCTAACTATTTTCAGTTTATTAAAATAAAACTAGATATATGTTTACGTGTTTAATAAACTTTTAGCTTGTTGCACCTCAAAATTCCGCTCGGGAATTATTTAATTTTTGTAATTAAAGATCTATATTACAGATCATAACTGGTATTCAAAATCAGTTTTTATATTTCAAGACCATTTTAAGATGCTAATATAACTCAATGATCGGTGTATGACATCTTAAGATGATTTTCGAAATAAGAATTGATTATTGTGGTACCAGCCTATATCTTTCGTGTGTATTAGTCACAGTACACATTATACTATCACATTAAAATCTTCAAAGTAAAAACTCAATTTACATATGTACATATACATATATCAATCAAGATAATAAAACCGATGGGATTTTGATTTCTCGGCGCTTCCCGGTTACAAACGCGCGCGTGCAGTCCCCTTCATGAATTTATTCATAGCAAATATAAAACTATTCATGAACTAGATCCGACTACGTGGTATGTCGCCGGTCGAATCGTCGCGGAGAAATGGCGCGTGAGTTACATTGCTCGCGTTGTACCTTTGCGGTGCACTCGAGGCACAATTTATTGCTGCGGTGACATTGAGCGTGTATAACGACGAAAAGTTTCGATACGTGGTGAAAGCGGCGTTTTCACAGTGTGGTTACAACAATTTTTCGGTCGTGTGTTTCAGCCAAATACAGCCGTGTCCAAAAAAAACATATCAAAGTATCTCAAATAAATTCTAATAAATAAATCAATCGTTGTTAAAGGAAGTGTATAGGGTTCAATTTTTTAAATTTACCTTAATTCATATCCATTATATTTAAATACTTTTTTATCTGTAATTTATTACACATAAATTTACTGCTTTTAAACATTTAACAGTCTAGTTTCAGGAATTAAAATTATTTTTTAATTTGCTTTATTATTCCTTGCTCTCGTATTCCTTCTCGTTAATGATAATTCAATATAAAACTTTATATCTTCTATTTTTTTCCTTTAAATTTTATTATATATTCTTTTAAATACACACACACACACACACACACACACACACACATATATATATATATATATTTTTTAAATTAAACTAAAAACGTATATTATATTTTTTATCAAAACTGTATAAAAGCGGACTTCCATATGTTAACATTCGTTTCGCCAGCTGTTTGTCAACGCTAACTAAATATTTTTATCGTACAGAAGAGTCTCTACTAGCTGTGGTACATACAAATATACGAATTCGTCAGTAGAAAAATGACGTTCATCTCTAGTACGACGTAATGTGTTATGAGTTTTAACTCGCAATATAATCCAAATGGGTTTCTTACATTTATTATGGCTAGAATATTCTTGAAATATACGAAGGTATACTCTATATATTCTTCCATAAATCATAGCGAATTTTAAGAATAATAAAATATTATGTGTGATTCGTGTAAAATTATTTGCATTGCATCTGTAAGTTACAAAATTATATATCTTGCTCTTATTTTTAAAAATAAACAGAAGAATAATTATTAACAAACTACAAAAATTAACAAATTCCTTTTTTCATAATGTAAATGAAATAACCAAATTGCGACAAAGATTCTACCTAATATAAAATATACTTATAATACCAATGCGTTACGTTTTATTTAATCGTTGAATCGGATTGCACAGCAAAACTTTTTATATTAAAGTTATAACTACAGTGCGCGTAAAACTTATCGAAGTTAAAATTAGTGATCCAGATTACTAGGAGTAATCTGGATTACACAACTCGAAATAATTAACAAAAATGAAGTAATTAGATATGTTCGTTACTGTTTTAATAAAATTTCTATTTATTAATGAAATAAAAAGACAACTCAACAATAGTTCTAATAAAAAATTAAGAATCAGAAAATATGGAATCTACTAGCAAAAAATATATACAATACGTAATTACTTACTACACATGTATTTCATTATTTCTCTATATGGATAGTAGTAAGAAATTGTATTTACAAATACGAAGAATTCGTTTAATGTGCAAAATCAAAATTAAATGTAAAGCCTAAAAGTTATAATTTACGTTCTCAATCAAATAAAGTAAAATTTTTTTTTAATTTCTATATTTCAGTTAATTAAATTTTGCCACATCGAAATCGTCTTCAAATACTTGCCGTGTTGACATCTCTTTAACAATGAAGCAAAGAATAAGAGAGCTTTCAAGAAGAAAAATGAATTATGTATCGTAGATCTTTCTTCGCTTCTCGCTACTCCTGAAATGAACATTTAATTTACCTTTAATGAAGTATACTAAGACGATCTGCAAGTCAGAAGAAAAGTAAATTTATCTTAAAGTATATAAATAGCTCGCTGTTGTTATCCAAACGAAATTCTTTTACGAAAATAAAAAAATTAGAATAATAGTAAGTCTAAACCGTTAAATAATAAAGTAAATAAGTAAGGAAAAATCTAATAGGTTAGATCCCTCTTAATACCTATAATATAATATGATTTATAATATGATTAATATAATTAATAATATAATTATAAAACTAAAATAAATTATAAAATATATAATATGCAATTCTATTAGTTAAGAAAACATTTACTATTTCATGCAAAACATAAATGAAATGGCTTAAAAAGTCATAGTGCTAAATGTATCCATTTGCACATGGAATTAATATCCTTTTATAATAATCCTTTAGTAAGCTTTAAAGGTACTTTTTACCTGGAACTAGCATAAACGCATACGGAATATTTCGTAATATTACGCATGAAATCGCTAAATATGGTGTATTTGGATGTTTTATCTGATTACTGTTATTTTATTGTACTTCAAAAATGAAGCGTGTAAAAAATAAATTTATATATAATCACATACTTTATTTATATATATTATAAAATACAATAAAATAATAATGGCGATTATGGCCAAGATAAAACATTTTAGATTACTAGAGAATAATTTTCAAATTATATAGGCGCAAATCAACGAAAGGTGAATTTTTAATTCCCTGGTTAAAGCTTCAGAGAATAATTTTAAGTTAGATGGATGTTTATATTCTATGCAAATCTGATGCGATAAATACAACTGCATTCCAAATTAATATATGTATACTTAATAGCATCTTTTTAATGATGTACATGAAATCAGTTCTTTATCAAATACTTTCTTCTTCTTTTCTTAACAGCTTTTCAGATAAATGATTCCTATTTTTCATTTATATTTATGTTTTTCTTAAAGCTATTCTTTAAATCTACGTATGTATTTGGATTGGATAAATTCGTATAAATCAAATTTTCGACTCCGCGTTATCCGTAAAAGAAATATTAAATTTTGTTGTAGATACTGAACATCCGTTTCTATACGTCTGGATAAACACAATAATGTGATCTCTAGTGGATTCATATAAATTCAAAAATGAAAATATGTTAGTTTGCGATCCCAGTAAGTAGTATGTTGTTGAAAAATACGCATCGAGGTGATCACAAATATACATATGAATCATTGCTCCCCAAACGAACCTTAATATTATACAGTGTAAAATTACGGATCCACGGCGACAGGGAGACTTCCGGATAAAATTTACGCTATGGCGTGGCCAGAGTTATGTTTAAAAATTATCCTGTCCGCAATATTGCACATTTTTTATATCATACCGGGGTTTACTTGGGAGGCAACGATATCACCTCGATAATGATATTATACACATATTGGGTGTGATACAGAAACCAAAAAGCCAATCCGTAATTACTCATTTTACAGATTAAGGATAGAAAAGGGATTTATAAAATCCAAAAACTTGATTCGACATTGCTTCAACGAATAATTTTCAATACTTTTCAATAATTTTTTGTTTGCTGAGTCAGTAACATGTCACAAATCGAAATATCGGATTAATCCGCTTTAGATTCGCCTCTGAAACTGAACATATGTAAATCGGATTATTGGATCACATAGCTGTCATTATGGGTACCCGCAGTCAGAATTTATTTTTACCGTCGTCGAAAATTAATCTTACTCCCTTGCACACGAGCGCCGAGGAGTTCAAAGAGGAAATTTGAAAAAAGTCAGACAGGTACAGATTAAGTTAAATTTGCACGAAGTTTATTAGAGAAACACGAGAAGATCGAGAGGGAAACTTTATTTGTAGGATCGTGTTGAGGTTATTTTTTTAACTAATAAATGATAAAACTTTAAAATGTTTAAATAAATATTGCTTTATATATTATTATTTGAGATAGAATAAGATATATATTAATCAATAAAATGTTTCATAGATGAATATAATTGAATCAGTGAGTACAAAAAGAGGACAAGTCATTTATCAAAATTTGAAACTCATTTCTTTTTGCACTTATTGCTCATTTTTAGGGTCTTTAGGCCTTTAGAAGTCTGAAATAGGTACCGTAATTGCGCTAATAATGTACCTATTTACAGTTTCAAACTTAATGAGAAGAAAAACTTTTTGATCCCTTTTCTGCATTCACCAATTTAATTGATATTATGCTTCGTACAATGAATATTTGGGAATCGCATGCATGGCGGTTTAATATTACATGCTAAAGATAACATCAAAGTTCGATGAAACAATTGCAAGTGCACTGTCTGTACATATCGTGCTCTCTTAATAAAAAAAATATTAAATAAACAAATGAGCATTATTAAGATAATAAAAAGAAATCAATCCTAAAAATATAGCTCTAATTTAAAATATAGCTCTGATAAAGAATAAAATTTATGAGAGTCATAATTTTTTTATTTTTATTATTGGAAAACTAAGTACATCATCTTAATCTACAGACTGTTGTTTATTTTTCTACATAATCCCGATTTATTTGTACACATTTTTCTCTCCATTCTGGAATATTCCCTTGTGGTAGAACTCCGTTCCAGTTGCCCGAAGACAGTGATTCACTGCTTTGTAGATTACCTTCGTATTGTTGCAATTTCGTTTACAATCTGTTGCCTTAAAGTGTTAAATTCTGATAAAATTCTTATAATAAAATTTTGTATATTTATAGCTTATATAAGTAGATGAATTTAGAAAATAGCAGAATTAGCAAATAAATACAATTTTAAATGGTAAAATTACCCTTTAATTACATGTTATGTAAAACAATTTTCAGCTTTTCTCATTATATCTCAAAATTTATTTGAGATATAAAAAAATATCTATTACAAAAGTTTTATAATAAAATAACCTCTACTTACTTAAATTAATAATATTTTTATAAAAAGTAATTCTGAAGATGTGAATTATGAAAAAAATGTTTTTAAACAATATCATTGATAAATAAATGAAGATAGGTAATTTTATTATAAAATTTTTTTGTAGACATTATTAATTATTTCAAACTCAAATAGTTTTGAGATGTAACGAAAAAAAAACTGAAAACTGCTTTATGTTTAATTCAAATTTTTAAAAAAGTTTTATTAAAAAATTGCTAATTTTTTTAGATGTATCTCTTTTCTATCAACTGAATGATACGGAATAAATTTATGTTTGGATCTCGGATGACCTGGCATCCGCTAGTGGAGGATTAATTCAGTAATGTATGCATAAATACTTTGTTATCTACACAGGAAGATAAAACTGCACTCTCTGTCGCCTAGTAAATTATAGCTATCTTTCAGAAGAAATAGAAAAAATTAGAGAGGAAACAAGTATATATTCTAATTCTTTCATCGCAATAAATTTAATTTAGTCTTATCTTCATTTTATTTACCCTAATAATTAATTTTATTTACAAATTTTACTTACAAATCCATTACTTTTTAAAACAATTATTAGCATTTTATTACTTAACTAATACTAATAATACTATTGTTATTTACAAGTATTTAAGTACGTGATTAATATGATTGATATGCAAAGTAATAAAAATTTTAATATTATTACAAGTTGAAACGAACTAAAAGACTGCATTGTCACAAGAGTAACCGTTCCGACGGCGACATTTTTCTTTCTAAATGTCCTCACGATTCCTCGAGAGGATACGATAATCGGAATAAAGTAAGTGCGATGAAGTCCCAAAGAACCAAGAGAAATTCAAGTGATATGCGAGCTGTGACGAAATTCGCGAATAACGACTGTAGAAGTCTCGTGGTTGACTGGAAAAAAGCGGACGGTAGGGCGCAGCTTTTCGTTCAATCTGTATTTATCGTCAGGCAGGTTACAACACCGAAGTCGAGAGTTTTATGCTCATTGATGGATCGTGTCTTTATGACGTCTTGCCATAAAATAAGCATTTCCGAAGCTTTCCCGAAGGAAGAGGATATCAGAGGTAGCGGGTTCGTGTAACGCTGAAGGAATCGCGGGAATGGACTTTCTATATTACGTCTGTGTGTACAGTATATAGTACACACGCATAGGTATATTAGAGACATTGCAGTAAATCTAGCTCTCTGTATTAGAGATACGTGTATATAAACCAAAATATAAACTGGAAATGAGAACACACATGCTTGAGATATTATTATTACTTTATATGAAATAAAAAAAACCAGGAAATCTTACTTGTATGTGTAATATAAATATTTATAGAACAGTAATTTTTAATTTTAAGTACACATACATTTGTTTCTCGTTCAACTACTGATATTAACAGAATAAATTTCAATTTTCACGGACATCGATAACGGATAAATTATTGAGAGAGAGAGAGAGAGAGAGAGAGAGAGAGAGAGAGACCAATTAAAGAAATCCGTTCTAATTTCACTTCTTATTCCATGGGTGCCTGTAAACGTATATACGTAAATCTTCTACTCGTTTGCACCAGCAAATGCATCTCTGTCTGGAGGTAGCGCAGTCGTAAAATAAATTTTGTTTTTCTTTTGTGCTTCGTTAAAATGAGAAACTACTATATTTGTCACGAATATTTCAATATTCAGACACGAGAGTTCACAATGATATTGTTCGTATGCACTATCGTTTGCGTTACGAATTTTGCATTGACGAAAAGAAACTTGAACAAAAGGAGAGACATAATTGATTGTATGATTTTGATTGAATAAGCTCAAGCCTCTGAAATTATCGTCTAACTTTTAAATCACATTAGCAACTTTGAATCCTAAAACATTCGAAAGTTGAAGTTTTCTTTTTTTTTTAAGACTAAAGATAAATTTCTTCCGGTTGTACTTGAAGGGTATTAGAAGTCTCAAATACATTTAAGTGCTATTTGATATATGTGCAAAGAGAGATCTCATTATAAGTTGCCACGAACTTTTCAACCATATCGGTAAAAGGTTTTACATTACGAAGCTTCTCTTTCTTATAATCTGAATACTTGTATTTTAATGTAAGTATATTTTTTTAATGCACCTTTTTTTTAAATTTACTTTAGTTAAAGTTTTCAAGAATTTTTTAATGAGATGAGATAGGGAAATAAGAAAAATTCGCCAAAAATAAATTTGAAAACTGAGATTTTAATATAAACTGAGATTTTAATATAAACTTAGAAAAATTAATCGGTATCAATTGAAAAAAATTAATTCTTCAATTAATTCAGTTCTTATCTTTCGTTTGCATGCATTCTATTTTAGGTAATACATAAAACTGCACGAGAGAGTAGGATTGCAACGAATTCTTCACCGAATTCTTCTCTTCACCTTCTCAGCACGATTTCTCGTCTACGACGAAATAGATAGTAAATTCGTTTCGTCGAGAGAACGTAAAACTTCATTGAAAGTGCATTTGCCGCTCGTCCCGGTATCTTCATTGTCCAGGGACAAATTTACGCTCATTGGAAGATCACGATTTCATGATGCCTCGTCGTCTAACGGACTGACATATGGCGCACTAAAGACACCTCTAGAAGACATCGTTCGGAAGCGTCGTTTTGAACAGCCTATTGGAAAATTGCGTTCTTCCTTTCCTTCGTACGGAAGTTTGATCTGACAAGGCCATTATCTTTAGACGACAGAGTATTTTCCGATCTGTCTTATACGGAAGCATAAATAACACGTTAATGATTCCGCCTTTCTAGACGCAATTGAACCAATTATTTTGTTCATTGGAGCACCATGAATTCAACGATACGTTTCTTGCTAATGTTTTATTGATAGTCATATTTAATGCAGGTTGTAATGTATGCGGCAGCTCTCTGTGGATAATGTATTTAATGTTCCGTACGTCGAAAGATTGATTGCTAATAATAATCAATCATTTAAAACTAGACAACTATCAAATTTGTAATTACAGCAACTTCTAATTACGTCATAGATAGTATAAAGTACCTCAGACTTATTGTTAGAATATCACGTAGAAACTATCAAATAATCTATCGTTAAATGTTCAAATTATGAACGGATCTTTCAATTTAACTTGGAACATCAAGGACGGTTTACGAAGCTCGCCTGAAAAATTGCATGCTTCCAGAAAACAATATACGGCCATTAGCCGTCACCTACCGCCATATTCTCTCGTATTTCATAGGAAGCGTAAAAGCGTTAACAGCCGCTGCAGAAGGCATGGAGACTTATTTCGTGCAGGAGTGCGCAAGTGGACAGTGATTTAATTACAACGTTTATAAGAGACGCAGCACTCAGAAAGCAGAAAAAGTATATATAATGTCAAGAAACATTTAATGGTGAATATTATATCGACATAAAAAGCTTAAAATTTATTTTAGCGCCAGCTATAACTTCAACTCTTAAAACTGTATGCACAAATTATCATTACAAATTTTTCTACATTCCTTCATAAGATTTATAATTACACGAAATGGAAAAAGATGAAATTGGAATTGTTTCAATTTGTATAATTTTATCACATTATTAATTCCTCATGGAACTAAGCAAAGAGTACCTTCTTCAGATATTGTTTGTCAGTTAGACATTTTTGTATGTTGAATTATTGCAAAAATTTTGACATTTTTTTTTGAAAAATACTTTATTTGTATCGGACACATATTCTTAAGAAAATTTTGCATTTATAATATTCGAAAAAGTTTCAGCTTTAAGTATTTGTTTTTTTAATTACGATACGCGCTAGATAATTTTTAACAATTATGAGGCAAAATTAAAGTTATTATAAAATGTTCTTTTTATTTAAATCATATATATATATATATATATATACAATTAAGTAACAAAAAACATAGGAACATTTTTACAAACAATTTAGTAGGAAAAACTTTAAGTTTTTACGTTAGAAAGTCGAAAATTTTTACAATTTTTTTGAGGCACGTAATAGATCTATAAAAGTGAGAAGAAATTTTCCCATTATCCAACTCATAGTTTTCTATGTGTGAAAATGATCAAACAAACTTACAGAAATTTAAAAGACATAATGATTCTCTTGAAATAAAGATTTTAAGCTTTAAAATTCTTTTTTAAATATTTAAATTTAAATTTTATTTTAACATTTATTTTTAACGAAAGTTGCAGCTACTTGAATCCATCTCTCAAAAAAGTGCCAAGACATTTGCATTAACTCAATATTTTTGATAACGCTATAACTCAAGCCAGTATCACTTATATAAAGTTACAAATTGATCGCTTTCGAATTGAATTATTATCGTTAGATCAAATATGAAGTCCGAACTGGGAATTATTGGAGGAGGAAGGTGGGAATCAACTGTTAATGCATATTAATGAGCATTAGCATAGTCATCCGCCAGCACTTTACTGCTAAATAAATTAATGGCCGAACATTGAAAAATGCGTTTCCGCGGGATTAATGCACCGGCATGCACATTCCGTGCCTTAAACTTCCAAGCCTTAATGGGGCTGTCGATTAAGGATTTAAGGCTAATGCTCCGTGCAAATACTTACTCCCTAAAACCGCGATTTCCCGTTCCTTTCATGTTAGCTGCTTTTAAATAAAAGGAGCGATCTTGCGGCGACTGATCGAAAACGGATAGCTCTTTGCATGAGTGAGAAAAGGTATCGACGTTAAAGTCAAAAAGAATTCGAATACAGCGATTTATATTCTTTCTACAGATTCTACATATTATTATAGCTTACTATTATGCGAATACTTTTAACGTAGTAATTCCTCGCGTTTCGTAAATTATTGATAACATAATATGAAAATCATAAAGAAACATTAAAATTATGTAAAATTTTTATCGAGGCAATAATATATGTTTGTTATCAATATATCTGTTCATATATCTATATTTTATGAAAAATACATGTATATTTAAATAATGTATTTAAATAATGTGTATTATATAATATTTATATATAAAGATAAGGAAATGACACAAAATTATTGACTCACTTAACATAAAAAAGAACTGATTACGTATTAAATGATTATATATATTAAATGATTTTTCAAAGTTAAAAATAAATTTTAAGTTGAGCGCAGCAAATCGACGATTCTCTTCCGCCGTCAAGAAGAATCTCTCCATAGTCTGAAGAAGAATCTTGACACAAGTCCTCTCGAAAGTCAAGAAAATGCAATTCACATTGAAGGATACTTTCAATCTGACGTACAATTCGACGGTGAAAAGACGGATCGTCAACACTGCACTTATCATAATGTAATACAGAGACAATGTGAAAAGAGTTGTGACGCGATACAAAATCTAGCCTCTGGCTCTACAAGAAAGACTTCATATAATTGTTTCCAAAATTCTAAATCTCGAAAACATTCATATTTTTCTGCAATATAATATTTCTTTCGATAAATCTTGTTAAATGTATAGTGACTACAGTTAATACGATGTAAATATTTATATATAAAGAAACAATCATGTGTTTAAAAAAAAGTAAACAATAAATACTTTTTTGAAGTAAATTTAAAAAATTGTATTGATAGAGTTAGTTATTTAAACACTTCTGGCTTCTCTGGTAAGATTGATGTTTATGGAATTCAATTGCTCGCATCAAATATCGTTTACATTTTTACAGAAAATAGAATTGAAATATATGGTATTCGATATCGAATGATTCAAATCGATATTTTATTAAATTTAGTCGTTTCTAGTCACTCTATACTTTTATTGATATAATGCACATTAGAATTTTTATTTATACATGGAAAGAACAATTTTACTGAAATATCTAAAAATTCAGCTTATAGATACAGATTTGAAACAATTTTGTTGAACTATCAAAAATAATAATATAGGATATTCAAACTGGTTGCTAGAGTGTCAAAATGAGTATCAAGTTTATCGTGGTTTAAAGTTTATAAATAGCGAGTTATACAATCAATAGGAAATGGAGCCCATAACGATCAAAACTGGGTTTTTGATACTATAATGTGATATACTACGTATCAAATTCTGCAAAATTGTGTGCTAATTTGATTTTTCAGTCTTGAAACTTTTATCTACAGAACCGTAGTACTATTATAAATTAAATTGTCTAGCAGTTTAATAATTTGATGCTCATTGACATCTTAGAAAGGCTTAAGACACTCGCATGAAGTGCAAGAGATCCGGACTCGATTTCTGATCGAGATAATATTTTTCGCAATAAATTATTTACAGATTTTAATATGTTTATCATTATTAAAGTATTTCTAAGATGCCTTTGAGCATCAAATTATTAAATTGTTAGACAATTTAATTTGTAATAGTACTACGTTTCTGTCGGCATAGTCTTTTAAAACCGAAAAATCAATTCAATGCGCAGTTTGGCAGAATTTGAGATACGTAGTACATAAATTCACCGAATTATTTAAGCATCAAAAAACCTGTTTCGACTGTTAAAGACTTTATTTCCTAATGGTTTTTGATTGTATATTCACATGAACGATTTGATAAGAGTTTTATTGTTTAATGAGTTTAACCATAAAGTTTAACATAAATTAATTCTTAGAATGCTGTTATTTTCTATTTTGAAAAAATAAGTAAACTTTAATAATTATATTTTCTGGGATATAAATGAAAATTTTTCAATGTTCTTATAATAAGCCTCACTAACAAATGAATGATTGGTTCTATAGGATTTTTAACAAAAAAACATTATATATTGTTTTTTTGTCAAAAATCTTTGTGATTATCATTTTAAAATAATTTTAAGAAATCCCTAGAGTTATCTGTAAAACGGAAAAGAAGTGCTCGTGATAAACATTCACGAGGACAAGATCAACGCAAAAAATATTGCTAGAAGTATTCATGAAAAGAAACTTTTGAATCTGATAAAATCTCAATACATTCAGAATTTTTTGAATCAAATTATTTAAACTTTATGCAAAGTTCTAAGAATTTGAAGAAATCAGTTTATACAAATATAGATAGGCGGGAGGGAAGGGGGGGGGGAGAGAGAGACAATTTATCATCGCATTTAGATCGCTACACCGTGTAATGTCTTTTCTTATTTAAATAGTTTTTCGCATTTTGTGAACTTACTCGTTTCAAATCAATTTTAAACTTAGAGTGCGGTCCATTTAGGCTACAAATGCTTCGAAGCATTTAATTGATCGATTGAAAGAAAGATTTTGCTAATTACTAATCAAAAAATGCTTTAAAGCATTTATAACATCAAATGTCGCAACTCTACATCAATAAATTATTGTTTGCAATATTATTGACTTGAATATAACTAAAAAATAAAAATATATATAGAGAAAACAATATAGAGAAAATAGAGATCTATACCTTTTCTTCTACTAATTTTTTAATTTTATTATATTTTTACTTCAACAAAATCATTTATTTCAACAAATTCTTTTCAAAATAGTATACTACTATTGAAATTATGAAATGGTAATTGAATGGTACCAATGATATATCAATATAGTGGTAATTGATATCATTGCATAGACAATGTCAAAGCTATATTAAATATTTCTAATTTTCTCAATAAATTTATAAAGCAACGAGATGAGTCAGGAGTATCAATTTTCCGAGCGATGTGCTGTAGTTAAGGTGAACACCTGTACTCGCGTAGTTGTAAACAAGTCGCGCGCGAATACGCTGCCGGAAGGAATCAGGAAGAAAAGGTGATTTCGAAAGGAAGAACGACGGCGGCTGTGACGAGATAGCGGAATGCAGTTTCGTCTTTACGACGTAACCGGCGTCTACAGATAGCTGTGGATCAGCCAACGTCGACGCCGACGCCGGCGGCGCATCTGCATCTGCATCATCGTGCGCATCCAAGCTCGACGGTCGCAGACCGCAGAATTCGCAATACCGCTTTGGATTGGGATTTATATCTGGACATCGACGGCTGGTAGTTTTAATAAAATGTAAATACGCGCTGACGGGTTCTCGGAAACGCATTAATTCCGCCGATCGATCCGCTGAACATTCCTTCCTTCATCACCAACGAGATAGAGGCGATTAATGCGACTACATGGGAGTTAATGAAAAGCGATGTGAAGATTATTGTCACAGTTTGTTTTGAAGCGACAAAAATTAGATTAATTGCCATTTAAAAATAAGAGAACAAATATTTTCTAAAGATTCTCTTTTTAATATTATAAATGTAAGGATTGCTTCAAAATATGTAATTTAATTTTTTTATAAAAATTGGTTATTATAGATACCTTCTAATGACGCCCGCAAAAAAAAAACACACTTTTCTGGCGTCGTGTTTAATTAAGTTAATTATACAATAGAAGAGAACAGATTAAAGTAGATATATACAAACGAAATAATTATATAAAAATAACATGCATTTTCTGACAATACATTAACATAAAATAATAAAAAATAACATCAAAATATAAATATTAAAAAATTAATATTAAATTAACAAAATAATAACTCAAATTACAATTTATTAATTGTAAGAAATAAAATAATAAAACTATTGTAATTAATAAAAAATAATGGATTAACAGCATCTCCTCTGTAAATAATTTTAAAAAAATAAATACTTTCACTATCTGATACTTTCATCGTCCTCATTGCATACACGTATCACATTCTTTTTCTTATCAAATCGGTTTCTCGCAGATTATCGTAACGAAATTGGATCTGTGAGGATAAAATCTATATATGATTTGATTAAGATATACGTATACACTGGACTGCGTGACATATGTGTTGGGAAATAGAACTGTTACTTTTTCGATTATCCAGCCTGATCGTGGTACCGATCCGTCGTAGCCTCTTAGTTCTCACAGAAAAAAATACTCTAAGAGGACAGGATATCCAATTGCGACTCTCATAACTTTCCTGTGGAAATCCTCCATATCGGAAAATTGCATTTGCGATAGCGGGTGGCATGAGACAACTTATTGAATCGCCATATGACGGAAAAATCCGCCAGCAAAAAATAAATATCTCGTTATATAACAATATTATAACATATTTAATATCACATATTTAATATCTTTTCTAAGTTAAATTCAAGTAATAAGCAAAAATTTATTTTGTGATCAATTTATGAAAAATAAATTTCTAAAAAAAGTAAAAAGTATTAATTCATTTTCATTTATCAGTTATTAATTCGATAAAGATATTTGACATTATTATGTTGTATTCTAGATAAATCACGATCTAATTTAGTCTAAAATTCAATATCATTATAGATGAATATTTTAGCTTGATACATAATGAAATAAGGAACTGTTAATATTATGTTCATATTATAGCTTTTAAATGTATTCAAGAAAATTTTTTAAGTGATAAAAAACTTCGTATTTTTATCTTCTCAAAATTATTGAGAATAAGCTGTTTCTTTCTTTTATGGTAGAAAATTAAAAAGTTGTTATAATGATTAAGAATGATTGGGCTATATAAAAGAAGTTACATAAAAAGGTACAACAGATTGTTGAAATTTTAAAACTAATCAATCTGTAAGCTAAATTCAGTTGATTTAATTTCTTTGCAATAATTGCAAAAAAAATCTTATCAATAATATTAGAAAAAAATATTTACATAATAAATCTAAACATAATAGATATTTAAATAATTATATAAAATAAAGAAATTATTTTTGGAAAAATCATGATAGAACGATATAAATTGTTTTTAACGTAAATATATTAGCAACGCGAATAGAATTTAATGGAATAATTTGATTAATTTTATAAAGCTAATTTTTCAATGTATTAATTTTTATTGTAATTGTTATGCATTAAAAGGCGGTATAAAAGTGGTATGCAAATTATATAAAACAAAATAATGACAATGACATTATATTTTGTCACACGAATAGTCAATGAAAATAACAAACATAAATAATTAACAATAAATTCCCGATAGTAGCACGAATCTCCAGTGCATATTGAATAGGAATCGAATTCAATAATGCTAGTATTTACCGGTAATTACAACGAGTTACGAGTTTAGAATTCCTGTAATTGTTTATCATGCAAAGATCAATTACCTGGGCCACTATGCAATACATTGCTGCGTACTTTCTTCTGTCACATATAATACAATAATTATGGAATCATTATCACGTTCATATTCGTGTACTATAATATTACCGTATCATTATAAATTAATATAAATATAATATTACATATAATATAACGGCTTAATATACTGCATCTGCAAAATACAAATATATTTTTAATTAAAAATATAATCATGATATAGTTTTCAAAAATTATAAAATAATGATTTTTCTTAATAAATCGCATTTAGAATTTAAAATAATGAGGACCCAGAAATACATTTGTTTGTTCATTAAAATGAAAAAAACACAAAGGCTTTTAGGTTTAAACTTACAATAAAAATATCAGTCTAATTTTTTCATTAACTTAAATTTTAGTTTTAAAATTATATTATGGATAAGAGTTATGTGTAATTATAACTTTTATATTTGTTTTATATTTATTATTGTTATAGTACGTATTTAAAAAGTAACGTATATGAACTTTCTATGTTTATACGTAATTTCAAAAACAATATTTTATGATATCTCTTATAGATTGAATTGTTGAGAATGGTTTGTAAAACTGTACAATGTATTGACGATATATTATCCTTAGAATTATTTTATCGAGCGTAATATGGAGAAAACTAACTTCATTATAGACTCTCTACTTTTTTAAATCAAAATACTTTGTCATTTAATTCAACTGATTCAATCATACCGATGACAATTTTCATTCAAACAGTCATTAAAATGAACATAATTAAAACGTTTCGCAGATTCTATAATCGGTCATGTGCTTTTATATCAATAATTAATTAGTCAATCACTAATTCGTGGATTTCACGTAACTAATTATTCGCGCGTTTGGGACACACCGTCGATGTCAGTTCGTTAGTTATTAGAGAAATACAAACTTACGAGATCTAATGAACCAGTACATTCGTAATATTTAATGATTAATATTGTATAATTTGCATTATGTTATAATTTGCAGTACGTCAATCACATCTAGACATTTAGATAGACATTTTAGATGTGATTTTATATTTAAGATTTCTCTATATAAAAAAAGCTTATAGCTTAAGCAAGTAATAGCTTTCCAAGCATCCATGTTTACAAAATTATTTGTAATAGTTATTTCTATTTATTGCCAGTATTAAATTGCCAGTATTCAAGTTTTGTGATACGCCGTTTATTTCGACACCTATTTTCTCCATTCCTTGTCATGCAACATCTCAAATCACTGACATATGAAGAGGACTCTCGACGAGCTCGACGACAGTTGTATCAATTCCTCGCGCAAAGTATCGTCATGCGGATTTCCGTCTGCCAAGGAGATCGCGTTTCTGCCTCAAAAGATGCCGAACTGCGTCAGGGGTTGCACACTCTTGATTAATTCAAGGATCCTAGTTTCGTCTCACTCCTTCTCACCCCAGTCGCGACAATCCGGGTAATCGAGTCACTCGCAGCTGAGCGGATCTAACAATGCAGATACTGTTACGCGCAGATAGCACCTCGAATGGCTCGGGATCCATTAAGACTCGAATCATGATGTTAGAGCGCATCAGAACTTCCCGGTGCATTATACATGCACTTTACGCCTATAATAGCTATATTCGTGTACTGACGTATCGCAAACGGCGACGTCAATTACACTCGATATACCGCTCGAGAGTATCGCGCATTGGAAGAGATAGCGCGGATATTTCCGTTACCGAGTTCCCAAACAGCACGTGGTCGTCCTTTCCGGGTCGTATGCCAATAGACACGCTCTAGAATTTCGCGTCACACTATTGTACGTTATTAATTTTCACATTGAACTAGGAAATCAATATCGGACTTTGATATCTGTAAATTTGTCAAATTGATCAATTTTTTCCAATTATTTTAATATTGCACACGCATACGATATCTCTCGCGCTGTTTTTCAAATCTCATAGCTATGAATATGCAACATTTAGACTGAAATATAAACCTGTCTCGAATATAAACAATTTTAATTGACATAACATTTTGTTAAAACAATGCCATTGATATTGAAAAAAAATCTCTATTAATGTGACGTTTATGTAATGATATTTCGATACTTGCATTATAATATTTTTTTATTATATTATCATTGTTTTCAAAAACTCGTTATTTAATTGAAATAAATTATTATTTTTGCATGTTTATAAATTAACAAATGATTTATTGATTTATCGCTTCATTTTCACAACAACTGAAAGCTCATCGAACTGCATATCGAGATATGTATTAATAATACGCAGAGCATTTTCCCCGTTTAATTAATAATGTAATTGCAAGGAAGCGTGAAACTAAACATCGCTGGAGGAAGTTGCCTATTCTCGCCGGAAGCAATGAACATTTGCATGTTTGCATTTCTATCAAGTAGCGATTGATATTAACATCAAAATAATTCCTTGGAAAAAGTTATTACGGTAAAAAGAACATATATTATTAAATTTTTTCATAATGTCAACTTATATCCAATTATTGAATTATTTTTAATAATTTATATGGATATCATTATTGTTTCTACTCAATATGTTGTTAATTTAATTAAAACAATTAATTAAAAAATAAAAAACAATTAATTAAATAATTTAACTCAAGGAAATGCAACTTAACTCAAATTTTGTTTATGTTTACTAAAAGCATATATTAATATGGACGTTGTTTACTTTGAAAGTAACAATTTGTAAAAATGAATTGATTTACATTTTGACACAGATAGAAATTAAAAATAAAGAATGTTATTTAACTCGAGGAATTGAATTATTACTACTTCTTTGATATTGAATGGAATATATAAAATAAAGAACCTGATAAGATAATAAAATTATAATAAGAGCTATAAATATAATGAGCTATAAATATATGTGGATAATCGTTTGTGATGTTGTGATGTTGTGTATACACGTTGCTGTCCAGAATCATCATATAACAATTTGAATACATTTTGAGATGCAATTTTGGTTTGCACATTTGCTTGTTATATCGGCGTTGCTGTATCACGCGATGTTGTTTACAGTTGGAAACACTCAAAGCGTTTCAAATCGTAGTTACCGATGTCCCAAGTTATATTTTACGCTGAGATTATACCAATGTACAAATGTGGCAATGATGTAGAGACTCCAATTTAATTCGCATAAACGCGATACTAGTATTAATGCGTTAGCACAGTATCAAACGTTATTACAAATATAGATTAATAGACCTAATATTATATGACTGAGAATTGTTGTCATAAATTAACACAATTGATGACTATTAAGACGATAATAATTTAGAATTAATTGTGTTTATAGAATTAATTTATGAGTTTGTAGTCGACATAATGAAAAGAAAGCTATTTTACATTGTGATATATTATTATTATTTACAGACATTATTTTAAATAAGTTACTTAAATTATATAACTTGTATAAGAGAGAGAGAGAGAGAGAGAGAGAGAGATTCCTTATTAATGCGTATGTAAAATTATAACATAAACTAGAAATTTTATAATATATCCAATAAATAAATAATAATCCAATACATAAATAATTTTTCCTAATCAATAATACATTTAATTAAAATTTTACGTCAGTTATAGGATTTTTTATTCATTTAATTGAATATACTACATAAAAAAGAATAAATCGCCAAAAAATTAAATCTGAGAGATTACTTATCACGAATATTATACACAATTTTTATAATTATTTATAATATATTTATATATATATTTTTATGGCAACTTAATTCAATAAATTGAGGGGTTATTATATATACATATTCTATATATGTACACACAGAGAGAGAGAAAGAGAGAGAGAGAGAGAGAGAGAGAGAGAGAGAGTAAATAAATTGATAACGTTGTGTCAAAGAGTAAATGCATATGAATAGTGATAAATCTGCAAGCGTGCGAAGCATTTCTTTGTTAACATGAAATTGACACTTGCACATCATGACGCAAGATCGCTCGGATTAACGATGAAACAATCCAATAAACCTTCTTACTCGCGAGAAAACGAGACATGCACGTATTTTCGATACCAGTCATTAAAGAAGTGACGAGATATAAAATATACGTAAGCCAACGATTTTATGAGAATGTCTAAAGTGACATTCTCATGAGTTGAAATGAGTTTGAAAATTCGTATTCATCATTCTCTTCGCTATGCGTATATTAGAATATCAATGATAATTCCCGATTTTGTCCGATCGATTTTTCTGAAATATGAATCCGATCTGCCAGTTCACGTTCAATTGCGCATTGTCTTTCATTTCAACGAGAAGCTCGAAAGATACATGTTTTATTCCTATCCAAAATTAATTAATTTTCCAAACGTTGTGTGGCAGCTCTTTATCTATTTTCGATAAACAATACAGAATTTCGTCTTTACTTTAACATTGTGTCAGTATAATTTCAGAAATGTAATTACATAGAGAACTATGTACAATATCTATAGCTGCCAACTGAGAAACTAATTTCTGCTTTCTCTACAGTAACCATGCATTAATTATAGTAAATTTGGGTAACGTAATTTCCATGATGTCAGGTTAGTTTAAACACAATTAATAAATTATTCAATTAATAAATATAAAGTGGTTTGAAAAATAACGTTAATATTGCACTATCTGAACTGATGTAGGCATAAAGGATAGATTTATTTGTTATATATTTGTTTTTGTCATAAGTAGAAAAAAAAAACAAAAATATAAAATTATAAAAACTAAAAAAAAATAAACAAAAAAGAAAAAATCTAAAAAGAACATATTAAATTTACTGTTTTTTTCTCAGACGTCTTATAAAATGTTTATACTGATACAAAATTTAATTTAACTTTTCCGTTGTAATTGAAAAATTAAAAATAGAAGGAGCAATTAACTTATCCTTGCTTCGGCTGAAATATAACTAAACTGACAAGAAACCATTATTACTTCATAACTGATGACAATTAATCAAACTTTTGGAACATCAATAGGGTTACTACTCAGGATTAATTTGCTTCAAAGTCTCACCTTGATCACCCAGTAACCTTGTTAAACTCTAGCAATTATTTCGATCATTAATCACTTTGCGATATGTATATCATATATACACGCTTCCTTTCAGTCGATTCAGACTTTTCTCCCCGCAAGGTTCATGTATTCTGACCCCGTTTAATATGAAAGCAGCTTTAAAACCGGTGATAATACATTTTACTTATCTCATATAGTTCTGAAAATAGCTTGCAAGTAAGCTTTAATAAAATCGCAAGAAAAAATATATAATAACGTAACAAAATAAGTAATCAAGTGACAATTCGAAACACAATTAACGGTTAGTATAGTTGTCTTTTAGAGGAAATATGTAGATGACTTTCACCTCTAATATATTAACATTAAAGCTAAATAAAGTCATTCAATATAAAGTCATCTCTGAACATATTGCCCGGAACTCCATGTATCTATGAGTAGTCTATGATGAATTTTGTCCTCCTGTCAATTTCAATCTAGCATTGTCAAACTCTTGAGAATTCTTAATTCTAGGCAGATTAACAGAATGAACTTCTATTTGCATCCCGTTGTTTCTAACAGAAGAAATATTTTTGACCTTCAAATTGTAGATCAACGAATTCAGAGCCCTTTGAAGTGCATATCGAGTTTCACGAGTTGACATTTTTATCCTCAGGCATAATAAATAAGCTCATAGTTTTAACAAACGAACTACAAAAACGTTTGAAATTCTCACGGATACATATAAAAGTGCAAAATAATGTGACACATTTTCAAGATACCGGAGCATTGAAAAAGCAAATAAGCAAGGAGTTATTAACTTTCTTGGAATTAAAAATAATAATTCTTCAGTTTCTCCGATAAAACAAGGGTCGAGTTCCTGTTTTCTAAAAGAATTGAGTAAACCATTAACAATTCAAGAAAGGCTTCCTTACATGAGCAAAAGATACTTCAATCTGAACTTTTATTTGCAATGTCTCTTTGTTGACTAAAAAGATTTTAGCTATATTATCATTATGTTCGTTAATTGATTGTCTTAATTTTTAAATTCTAGACGCGTTCAAAAAACAAATGATTTAATATAATAGTGATATGATAAAATAGCTGTCGAAGATAAAATAGCTGTCGAAACAAAATGCAATTAAATTATAAAACAAAATGACATTGTGCATGCTAAATAAATATTTTCATTAAAATACTTCGATCTGAAAATACTTCATTAAATCAAGAATGATAATAATTTGCACGATTAGTGGAGACATATTGCGTGATAATAAACTCGAAAATATCAAATTGTGCGAGATAATTCCGCGTTTATATTAAACTTGTTAATACATTAAAGTGTTACTTTTTTTACTAGTTATACGATTTTTACGCGATAAAATGTTCTCGAACTGTTTTCTATGTAGATTAAACACAGATTGCACAACTTTAGAATAATTTCCTGCTAAATATTAAGTTTTATCATAATTACCAGCTACCACGACGATACACCATTCTTTGTGTTTTGTTTGTAGAGACGCCATTAATTAAGGATCTTTATGTCGCTTCATTTTCCACTCATATTTTCCGGCCATAATTATCGTACGAATTAGTTACTCTTCCTCTTCCCTCGAAGTCGCTCATCATTCATCTCGTACGTGTTTGCGCTCATTTCTGTTAATTTTTCTCCCTGGTCGCTTGTTCGTTATCAAAAAGAAAAGCAGAAGCGGCTAAATACACCTTAATAATTTTATAGCATCTTCTCGAGGAGGAGAAAATTAATTTACTTGATAAAATAAAAACAACAATAATTGAAAACCGTTGGAAGATTTATCATAACAAATAATTATAAGTATGTTTTGCTTAAGTCAAGTCTTATCTTAATTTAATAAAAATTAACGAAGAGTCTCTATCTATTTATTCGTAAATAGCGACACATACAGAAATGTCGTCTCACTCGTTTTATAATAAATATCGATAGGCGATTTGATTCCAAGATTTATAAATGTGCGTTAACAGACACGTGATTGCCGACTGACATATTTTTCAGTTGAATAACAACGAATGTTAAATGTTATTTTGCACATGATTGTCACGCGCTTTTAATAAAACATCAGCGCATCTGCTACAACGTGGAGACTACAGATTTTTCAAATTTTCTCTCTTTTATTCTCTCGGATTAATAGAAAATTCATTTTTCCTTAGATGAAAGCACCGCAGCAAGCTTCGAACACGATATTGGCATAATCATTCGTTGAAGCGACCGCGCAAACGACAATGTTCGATAAAGTGTCAAAGTTCATCGTGCTTTTTACGGAAGTTGGCAGCAGCATAATGAGAATAAGCGCTGAATGCACTTGGCGCTCATCGAATATTACTTCCACGAAACTACTTAGTTGGCGCTAAAGGATCTTCATCATTTAAATATAAATGTAAATTTCACTTAGAAGAATAACTTTATAATTATTTTAAACTAGAAATATAAATGTCACGTGTATGTAATTAAAGGCATCTTGAAGATGACTACCAACGACAGTTGATTGAATTTTGGTTGACATGATTTGTTATTTAGAAATTTAGATCGCACAGATAAGCAAATGTAGCTAATTAGCATTTTACTCACTGCGACGCTAGCTCGTTTCTTCTATCTTTAGGCAATGCGGTTCTAAAAGAAAGGAGAGAGCATCGTCGACATTATGACAGTGCATTGCAGCTTCACGGCGTCGCAGTCACGTACCATCGCGCGCGTGAGCACGATGCGCCACCGGTTCATTAGCATAAGAAATAATCAGGAGCATTTGTTCCACGCTGCGGTCTGCAATTTTTAATTGACCATGGAGTCGGCACGTACACGGTTAAAGAGTCTTCGGCTAAGAATGAAGAGGACCGCTGTGTCCTTCGCTCATCGCGAACGCAAGACGAGTTAGGCTAGACCGCATCATCTATCCTCATTGCCCCAAGGTCTTCGGCAGAAAGGCAACTCCTTCGCCTTCCTTATGGCATCTATCCCCAATCCGCTAGGGACCCACTATCCCTGAACTCCGGTAAACGCTACGCGGTAATCGCCGGCACAGTCAAACTCACCGACAGGCAAATACCGGGTGTCCTAATATCATTTGTTTATTTGTTTCCCAAGTTATACAAATCTTCAATGAGAATGTCAAGATACTGATGGTCTTCGAATAATTAAATTCGATTAAAAGATTTTCTGTGATATAATTTTCATGCAAAGGATATATACAAAGGATAACGAAATATACCAGTATAGTCCAAGCTTGAACACATTATTTCGATGGAGTTTATATTTGTTTGTTGATTATAAAATATAAGTAGCAAATATCGGTCTTCATGACGTTTTTGCTACGAAAGCTTTTAAATTAGCTGAGATATCTATAATTGGAAGAGTAGATTTTTGGACACCATGTGTACACATACGTGCTCGGAAAATTACGAACACAGACCCGTGTAATCTTGCTTACTCACTCACGCCATTCCTCTCTTTCGCGAATATAGGGATGCGGAGATTGCTGAAGCCCAGACTTTGAATCGAGCGCATCCCTTCGGGTACGAAGATTACGCTCTTTTTTTATCTTGATCGCAGTTTCGCCTCTTCCTCTCGTTTCTTGCTTCCAATTTTTTCGTACTTTCTCTTTCTCTCCGATTTTCATATCTCGGTCGCATCAACATTGAGGGCTGATAAAACTGAGAATCGACTGGAATACGAGTGACACTGTCGCATGTTGGCCGAATTGAACATCATGTTTCGCTATGCTTGTAGAATAAAAGATTTCTCTTGTTTTGAATCAAAACTTGTCAGGAATTTTAAATGTACATTCATATATGCATAAAAAAACATTGTTTGCTTGTTAGCAATGTTTGCTTGTTTACACACGTTCTCTCAAAGTTTTTTTACATCAGATAAATTATTTCTTTTATGCCTTTATAAATATTTAAGATTATGTAAATATTGTTTTAATCAAACTTTTTTTAATTAGTACATTGTACGTGAATATGTAACAGCATTTTCAATATACGTCGAATAAGTTGCACGGAAATTAAACACCGAATACAATAAGAAAAATTTAAAACATTTGCTTTCAAAATATCATTCTATAATTATAAATCTAAAAAAGCATACATAAAAGCATACATGAAATAGGAGTACAATATTATATGTAGATTAAAAAAAAACATGATTGCATTTTGAGAGTGACAATTGCGAGATATGTTGTATTCTCCAAATTTCCGCAATATTTCTGAATTGACGTTATCAGTAATCTTTATTAACACAGCATTAACAGCGTCGCGAATCCTGGCTATTCGACTAAGATAATAGCCGGCTAATGGTCGATATTTTATCGAAGCTGCCCACGCAACGTTATCCAGCATCGATGTCTAATTTCACACTGATTTAATGCTACCGGATATTATGCCCATATATTTATGCGATGTCCTAAGGTAATCCATATTCGTTGCTAAATATTCTCGAAATATCGCGTTGCAGAATCGATATCATTGACAACGTACGTTAACGTATCATCAAAGTCGATAGAAAACAATTTCTTTTTTATGTCCATTGTACTTATGTTGATTAAATATATATACTTTATACATTATATCAAGAGATGATAGTGTCTCTAAAAATACGCGAACTGTACTAGGCACATTAAATACAATGTGAATGACAAAGATATTTAAATGAAAATCACAATATTAAGCATTGTATACAAGTCATGAAAATGATTAGCGATTTCGACCAATTTATAGTTGGAATTACGTCATTTACGTAGTAAATGTTTCGATAGAGATCTAGTAGTTGCAGAGTTGCTAATCCACTGCTTAGCCGCTGCTACCAAAATTACATTGCACAGCATTGTCCGAATAATAGTATTGTACTTTGAGAACTTCTAACCGCAAGTCGTGAGCATCTGTCGTCTGAAAACCTCCAAGCCCATTTCCAAATCTCCATGTTGTAATTTACAACATTGTACTTATATAAATGTTTACGTAAGTACATATCGAGTCCAACTTGCTAACATAAGAGATATTTAATTCAACTAATATTAGTTAAATCAAATTGGTATAAATGTACCAGTTAGTGAACATGACTCAATTATTGGACGAAATGATACAAATTTTGAATATATGATTCTAAATAAATTTGTTATTGAATTTTTATAAATAACAAATTCATTTACAGTCATATATATATATATATATATATATATATATATATATATATATATATATATATATGTGTATGTAAATATATAAAAAAACTGAACATTTAAAATTATTATTATTTTGATAATTGAATCATACCAATTGTTATTAACTGATGCATTTATCTTAATTATCGAAATTTTTATTTGCCTAATAATATTGAATCTGGTATCAAATTGTACTTAATTATTAAAGAGACAATTCACATTCATTAAATTAAAATTAATTTCATTAATTTTAAATTAATGCAATACACATCATTCATAATAATTACGCTAATATGATTTTATCCATTATTATCAAGATTAAATTTAAGATCACTAAAATAAACAATTTGGATCATTATTTCCATCATCATTATTTCTAAATCAGCGTCGCAACACATAATAACGGTTTAAATTGACATCAATAATTAATCGCTTTTAAAGTCTTCATGTGGTGAGAAACTGATTACGAGTTATAAAACTCACGTTTATTAGCGATAAATCAAAGCCATTGAAGATAAGGTGCAACCACATTGAGGACCATCGCGAGCACGCGTGACCTCAGAAGTAACAGGATCCTCCGGTGAATTGCGAGAGAGACCTGTGAATTCGACATAATAAAAACATTTAGCAGGGGAAGTCGTTTCAGTCCGTTAATCACTCCTGGGCGAACGAGCAATGAAATCCTGATGTACGTTTCAACTGACGGCTTCGCTAAAAGCTCGCCTACCCGCATTACGAGTTATCGGTGCACGTACAGCGCGCGAACAAGTGTCTCCGAATGTAGCGAACGTGCGAGGTGTAAAAGAGGAAAAAAAAATGAAAGCGATTAAAGACTTATATATAAACAACGCGGAACGAATTCCGGTTTCCGTGAGATGGGAGAAAATTTGTACCATTGCGCGTTGCATCGGCGAGAAACTACTCGCTCGAAATCTATTTTTGACGAGATGATTTTCCCTCGATCCGATTTGTGGACAAAATTTTATAAGAATATATCATGGAAGAGATTTACGTAAAGAAGGGAAAAATGTACGTTTGGTAAATGTATGTATGTGTAAAAGGAATTGCGTGTAAAGTTCCGCGGTTATGTCGAACGTAGTGCATAAAGTATGGGGTAAATATACCTTTGTGAAGATTATCAAGATAGTTCGATTCAGCTGAAAACTTCAAGGCGGAACTTTGAATAATTGTATTTATATAAGTTCGACGAAACGTGATTTGTAATAGTCAAGAGCTGCAACGATAGCTCTTGTCCGCCCCGCATACGCGCAACGATGCATTTCCGGTTCATATCCTCGATCGTATCGAACTGCTACAGAATTATCTTTCGTTTTCTCTTTTCGGTCGTACCGTCCCTCCCCTTTATCGTGTCTTGTGTCTATGATTTGCGCGAATTTATTGCAGGTAGAAATGTTTAAAAGTTCCGCAGAATAGTTTGGTAAAATTTGCTTACGGATGCGATGCGCCGAAACGAGATTTTATTTGAAACTTCGTGAATGAAGACTCGCAAACGAATTCAACTCTCTCGTATTGAAACGTTCGTAAAAGCATCGATCCGTATACAACAGCGAAGCGTTGCACACGTTATCGCTATACATATGAAATTGACAATTATAATACATTTTACAAGATCGCAAAGGCGCTAAAAACAAAGAGGAAACATGTGAATTAATATAAAAAAATCTCTGGCCGCCAAAAAACTCATCTTCTGACGACATAATGTTGTCAATTGTATATAGTTTTCTATACTTTCGCAGTTGATTAACTATGTTATAATATAAAACTCGCAAACTGGATAATCACGTTTCGCATAAGTTATATGTTGAATGTGACTCACACATATTCAATTTTACGAATGATGGATGAGCAAATAGTACAACATAATTTTGTCAATTATACACAGTTCTCTACTATACGAAATTACTTCTTGTATTTTTTTAATTTTACTTTTACGCGGTACTTGTCCAGAGAAAATGCGATGGAATTTGCACGAGGATTCTGAGGTTTATTACCGCTGTATTTTTTCAACCGTTATGAGCTCTCTAATTCTCTCCGAATCACTGTAATAGTACTTTGACGAAACAGAAAACGTACCTTCAGATATTTCCGCAACTTATCTCTCTTCTGTGAATACAAGTATTATTGATACTGTGCCGTGAAAGAGGAGAAATAAGTACGTATTTTATTAAAAACTTTTCCATTTATTAATGAGAAAAAAACTTTTATGTAGCACGAAACGAATGTTACATAATACATGACGTGTAATTTTAATTTTATTTTCTATGTTAAATTCAATTGAAATTGTATTTAACATAGAAAACCAAATGTGTGTGGCTACGTTGTGTAAAATACTTTTTTTAATTTTTATTAAACTCAAAGTTAAATTTATTTTATTAAAATTATTAAAATCATTTTTTGTATTTTTTAATTTTACATTCAAGCATCTTTTTATATCCAATGTGTATAGCGTTTATCTAATTTACTATTTGAGTGTCAATGATAGATCATTAAGTTATAAACGCTTTTGCTGTGGAAAAGGTGCAGGCTCACACTCTGCGCCTATGTTTCCCATTATATTTAAACCAGCTATAGACTCTGTCGACCGCTCTGATAATTTACATCCGGTCAAACTTTACGTTACCATGAGCTGCAGAAAGTGCATCTCGACCCCACGCTAATATCGTTGGCCAGCTATCGAGACACCGGCCAACTTTGGTGGCACGAAACCATATTTAATATTTTAGGGTCGCTAATATACAGCCATTGTCGCACATGGTATTCTGATAGCTCTCAATATTATACACACAAGATATTGAAAGCTGATCAATACTAACTTTATTTCTTATTAGTAAATAATTTTTATATTTTTTAAGATATTAGACTATATATTAAATACGTATTATCTGTTAATTATTGAAGTACTCTTTGATAAAGAGTTTTGACAAAATGTTGGTTTACGTTAACTAAGTTAAAACAATCATATAATTTTATATTAAGCTGTTAGAGATGATTTCTTAATTATTGGATAAGAAGTGATAAGCATTATATAATCTTTGAGCATTATATAAGCTAACATTAGCTAATGTTAGCTAAACTAAAATACAGAACGGTAGATTGTATGTATAAAAATAGATAAGCATATTTCTTTATAGAACTTCTTAGAATACGTCGGCTTACTCTTCTCCTCTCTCTCCATCAACACAAGTTTTCAGACAAAGTTTAAGGATCACTAGTAAACATTCTTAAAGTTTAGTGCTCCGTCATCTCATTTAAGCTGCGGAAAATTACATTTTGTTTTGCTCATCCATCATTCGTGAATTCGGTATATGACTTATGCGAAATATGATTACATCCCTACTGAACGTTATCCAGTTTCATATCATAATAATTAATTAATTACGAAAAATCTGCTTGCTTTTTACTTTTCCGTATCTTGTTTACAATTTTTAATTCGATACAGCTTTTATAATTAAACAACACGATAATTGATAATAAATTTTTGACAGATTTCAGATTATCAGAAGTAAGATATTACCTTTAAATCAGTATATGATTTGTTATAATAAATTACATTGTACCATAAAATAAATTTTAAATATCAATATATAATTAATTGATATCAAGAACTCTTTGTGATGGAAATGCAAATAAGAGCTCTTGTTAAAACCTAGTTAATGACTTGATACATGTACATAATTTATTATTAAGTAATATCTGACTATATAGAACTAATACTTGATGATAATTAAAATATGTCAAGCGAGTGTTACAAATACATTTGTTAATTATTTCCTCGTTACATAAACTTATTCTATTGTATCATTATTTGCAGAGTTTCCAGGTTAACACATTCAAACATAATTTAATAATTATCCGTAATCAAAAAATTTCTTATTAATTAAAAATAAAATATGTAAAAAGTTCATTAGATAACAAATTAATAACAAAAAGAGGGCTAGTGAGCTAGGTGGTTGTGCTTAATTAATAAAAACTATATTGATCTCACGATATTAGGTGTTGGAATTAATTCGTAGCGTTTTTAAATGAAAGAATGTTATTTATTTCACATGAGCATTAAAAAATACATTAATGAAAGTACTTCCCATCACTTTAAAAACGCTACGAATTAATTCCAACACCTAATATAATCAATACTATATATTCACAAAAAAAATCTAATTAATTAAAAATTCCACGCAACGCATACGTTTCGACCATTTTACAAAGTCACCCTCGGTACGATTTACAATTATTAAAAAAGTCAAAAAGATATAATACAATAAATACAGTAAATGCGGTGTAATCGTTGTTTAACTCATTAATTCAACTCATTGTTCAGTCTGACAATCTGTGTGATGATGTATACATACCCTTAATTTTTTGTATTCCCAGTAATCCACAGTGTATAATCAAGAAAAGTTCTTATTAATTAATATTGATTTATTATTTAAAAAAGACTAAAAACAATTATTAACATCATTTTTCTTATTTTATATACATTTGAAAAATAATATATCAATACAACAAGGCCTTATTTAAACAAAATAAATCTTGGATAATAATAATATTTTTTATTATTTAAATAATAATATTTTGTGTAAATCTTACATTTAATTTTAAGCGCGCCGATTATTTATCTTGAAGTCCTAAACTAAAGTTTGAGTAGGTAATATCACAAATTAAAAATAATATTCTTTACATATACATATACGCGGGCACGCATGAAAGTTTGCAAAGTTATAAATTAAAAAAAATAGAAATGTAAGTTCAAACTTATATTTCTTATAAATTCTTATTCCATTTAAACTCAACAAATTGGATAACTACTTTCATTTGTCAGTTACTAACTAACTGATAGCCACAAGCGTTCGCGCTAAAAGGAAACTAGCATATCGAACTTGGCCGCGAAAGTCGGGGAACGATGGTGCAACTTCTAAAGCAACGATTCAATGAGTGCTTTGAAGTGATCTCCCTGATCTTGCTACTCGCGATAAGTTATTATAGAATATCGATAGATCTCGTTATTGGAACACGTTAATTAAAAAAAAGACTGCAAGTATATATTTATACATCAAAGATTTATACATTAATAATCGTTTCTGTAACTTTTCACGTTATACTTATATATTTCATTATTTTTTATTTTTTTTTCATTTTTCCTAAATTTAAAGAGAGAGTATATATGTCAGTTATTATAGATACATTTATTTTATTATCCCAATAAAATAAGAAAACAATCAAAATATATGTTACTATTTCACGATTAGTATTGTTTTCACGAAAACATTAAGTTGTCAATCCAATTTCTTGTTTAATATTTGGAGTTTGTAAACGCATTTCACCTACCTACTAAATTCCGACAATTTTGCCGTTACTTAATTAAAATAATTTCCGGGATCGTATCGAGACGCATGAGGAATACAACACGTGAATATTCTCACGTGCAACAAGATTCCGCGACTCATTCGAGAAGCGGCGCGAATCTAATCTTCCGATGTAACAGAACTTCGTGGATTCGGTACATATCCGGTCTACGTGCTAGGCTGTATTTGTACGTTGTGTTGAATGGGATGCAGCCAGCGTGACACAATTGAGACCTCTCAACCCAGGATCTTCGAATTGCATCTTGATCGCGAGACATCGCCTTATTGAGTACCCCGAGGGAATCGATCAGGCATTCTTAAACTGTCTAAAGAGCGCAATACTTCTTCCATCCATCATAGAATAATGTAAATAAATAATCGGTATACAATTTACAAAATGAACTTTAAATTATCAATAAACAAAACGTAGTAAAATTTTGTTGCTAAAAGGAAATTGTGTGTGTGTTGTGTGTGTGTGTGTGTGTGTGTGTGTGTGTGTGTGTGTGTGTGTGTGTGTAAGAAATAATTTATATTATACATATTGGATACATGTTAATTACAAATGAGAAGAAACTGTATAATAAGTGCATGAATTAAATAATATAACATTTTTTAAACTATATAATTTTTTATTGGAGCTTTTCTTTTATCTATCTAAAGTATATGAAGAGAGAGCGATTTACTATACATACTTCACTTTTTTATAATAGAGAGATGAAATTAGGCTACGAAAGTGTGTTCAATGTTTCAAGCATAAAACGAGAATAAATTTTATTTTTTTGCTTTTTAGATGCTTTTAAGGCAAAAGCGCGTTATTATAGTGTAACAATTTCTCCCCAATATTCTGCTTAAAGATGTTTGAAACATACTTAGTATACTTCCAAAACTTATGTGAAATGCTTTAGCTGTGATTACTGCTTTAGTCGAAAACGTTAAAATATTTTATCATTTTGAGTCTAATCTACCTACCTACTACAATAATTACGCTTATCCGACAAGATCGAAAGATGAACCGAGGTGTAGACATTCCCAGGACATTTGCATGTTTTATGATGGTCGTAAGGTATAAAATGAAGTCCATCATGAGATACGAGCAGATGTTTTAAAAACTTCCCGTTTATCATTATGAGTTGCGAAGGAGCAGCAAGATGATTAACTCGAAAGAAAATGAGAACGATGTGAAAAGAGAAGCCTCCGCAACAGTTCACCGATGATTAATCCGCCGGCTTTATCAATGTGTAACTTGTGCGAACTCGTTACAAATTAATTAAGCCACACAAGTGCCAGAAGAATGTGATTTATTGCGCTCGACATTATTGCAACGTACAATTATAGCCACGCATACCAAACTATGGAATTTCCGGATTTCATTACAATTATAAAAGATTTTAAAAATTATAGATTATATTAATTTCTGCTCTCTAGTCATATAATATTTTTTATCTAATTTTATATTTCATTAACCTAAACATGATTTCATGTATACAGGTATCTATTCTGAAAATTTTCGTTATTAAAAATTTCTTATTATTAAAAAATTATTTTTTGTGTTACATTAAAGATGTATATTAGAAAATTACACCATAAGTTTTCATTGAAAATTAACAAAGTTTGTTAACAAAATTTTACACATTAAATAATCTTTTGTCATTTACAAATACAACAATTAAAATGTTGTGTAATGATTTGTTAAATAATCCATTGATTTTCTACAATTACTCGCTAAATAATTGTTAAGTTAGATTGTTGAAACGGAAAATTTTACTGTAAATTATTTCAACGAACTTTAACTTATTTTTCAAATAATTTATACAAAATTATTACACGTAAATCAATATTTGAATTAATAGCATACAAATGTTTTTATTGATTATCAATTCCAATAACTGTTTTTTATTTTAAGTTTATCAAGAGATTAATACATTCTGCAATATTTGACGATACGACGAAATTCAATCCTTTCAAGCTCATTTTGTTGATTTTTATTTCTTTCAATCTAATTTTGAACGTCAGATGCCGAAGTACTTCACAGTAATGCGCTTTTATTGTACCAACTGCAGGAAGGAATCCAACTTGGACAAAGCTTTTATGATCAAAAGAAACTCTCAACATCATTTTACCTTTCTCCATGCACATTGGAAAATGCCAATCTTTATATGGATCGAGATCGTCATTAATTCATTTCTGTAATTAGATTGAGAAAGAATCAAACGGAACCGAATGAGTTTGACAAATACTTTATTCTATGTGCCATTCTTATATTTCGTTTACATGAAAGCTTGAGAAATAGATTTAAATAACTTTAATAATTTTATTTTATTTTATAAAATTAAATTTGGAGATACGTGAATATTTTTTCTTGCGTTTTTTATTGGCTTTTAGTTCAATATTATTCAAACATCATTCATTTATGAGTGAAGGGCACGTAATGAGTTTAATCCAAATGACGAACAGGGAACGTGTTAAAGACAAATCTGACAAATGATGCAGTCAATCACACTTTACATCCAATTAAATTATGAATGTCTGTCTGGATTCCCAAAAAAGGACAAAGAAGATCATCAAAAAAGATTAAATGAGAATTATTTGACATTACTTGCAATTAAATGATTAATGATATATAATGTTACACGTAATGATAACATCGTACGTAATTATACAAAATATAATAATAAAATATATAATATGCAAAATCATTGGACCGAGAGAGAGAGAGAGAGAGAGAGAGAGAGAGAGAGAGAGAAAAACTTATTGTAATAGACAAGAAATAATTCCCATTTAAAAAGTTTATTTTGTCGACTAAAAAATAACCCTACACGGTCAATAATATTATGATCAATAATCAGTAATATTAAAACAGTAATATTAACAATATATGTTAATATTTTTAATATTTTTACAACTTTATATGATTAGTATTATCGACAATATATTTCACTTCAGTTTCAAGTATATTATTATATGGTAATATATTGTGATATGGATCCTAATAAAGTAAGACTGATGCTCGAGAAAAAAAATCCAGATCACCGTCAATATTCTACGCTAATCCATCAATATTAATCACACATGATTAGTAATATTATCAGTATATTTGTTAACACTGACAATATTATTGATCGTGTAGAGTCATCTTAAGTGACATCTGAGTATTTGTGCCAACAAAATTTTCAACTTGTGGATATTTGAGAAAATTGATTTTGTTTAACAAGCAGTTTTAAATAAATAACACGTTTTATTTTTCAAAAATTTAATATTACCAATTCGTTGATTTGAAACCATGAAATTACATTGAAAAACATTTTACTCTTTAATTTCGTTTTTAATTTAAAAAAAATATAAAACATTAAAAGCGCCTGGTGCAAATTCAATCCAGATGTTTTTTATGGATGCTCAAAAAAGATGCATCCCTTATGGGTTCACATCAACACGATCAGTAACATTGTCAACATTTGTTAGTTATTAATCGTGTCACATTAAAAGAATTTTGAAACAGAAGTATAGTAAAATTCCAGTTATTATCAATTCATTATTTTATTTAAACAAAATTAATTATTCTTAGTGTCTCAGTTATAAGATAGATTTTCTAAACTGTCGGTTACCGATTTTTTTATTTCCAAAGATAAAACGATTGCTGAAACATCGTCCTTTCGGAAACGCTGACGTGGTGTGGACTGCTGCGAAAACAGTACTGAAAGCGCTATAAAAGAAACTCGCTTACGCTACCATTCTTCAGAACTTTATAATCGCTGGGTAGAACGCATTATCGTATGAGGTTATTGTGACGGTAGAAGACGCGAACCCAACTTTCTCTCATAATAAACAAAGTGCAAATTATATTTTATCTAGATGATTAGTAATGAAACGCGCGACACTTTATATACTATATACAAAGTGTCCAATAAGTTTTAACAAAGTATTCGTATGTAGATAAAACAGACTAAACTGAATCTCGAAAAGTTCTCTACCATTTTACAATTTTTGCAATTCTTTTTTTAGTTACTCAATAAGCAGAATGTCTAAAATCGACGCATAAAACAATTTTAAGATATCTGGAAGTTCTTTAAAGAACATTTTTAAGATATTTCATAAAGCTCTAAACTCTAAAAAATAATTTTAAAATTATTTTATGCGTCAATTTTACCTGCTTATTCAGCAATTTTTAGAAATTAATATCTCATTAATTATTGCAAAAATTGCGAAATGATAAAGAATTTTTTGATTTATCGTTAGTTTAATCTTTTCTACCTACATTTGAGCGCTTTGTGCAAAACTTTGCATAACAAACTTTGCTTTTTTGCAAAACTTACAGATTACTGTGTATAGTATAGAAACACATATACATAACAAACGATAAAACTTACAGAGCAAATTGACTTCACCATAAACATTTTAAATATTTACAAACTTAAACAGAACAAGTTTATCAACAAAAGAATAAAAACGATAAGAAAACATGTTAACTTGTTAAAGCGAATTTAGTATTTTTCACTGTCATGCAAAATGGAATATTCACGTAAGAAATATTCACCTTCTCGTGAAAAACAATATGCGTACATATTCCACAGCAGAAATTGTGCCGAAAAAGACAGGAAACAAATTTTATTTATGCCCACGCGAAGGAAATAAGTCACCTAGGTAAATCTCAGAGTATATTGCGGTCCAGGTTTTTTTCTTTCTCTCATGTGAAAGTAGACTTACACGTCGACCGTGGACGATATAGTTCGAGGTGATGGCACAGAAATATATGATCCTAATGTAAGAGATTTAAAGGGATTTAATCCTCTTTCATAAAATAGTGGTGAAGCTACTTTATGCGAATTATATATATATATATATATATATAAAATATGTATGTATATAAGGATTGTCTAATGATTCATATATTCTGATGCTAAAATCTTGCAGCGATCTTTATTTAATATAAAATATTAGTTATATATATTTAAATCTATATTGTGAAGATAAAATAAAGTTAAAAGAGAGAAAAAAATTAAAACTCATTTAGCTTTGCAAAAAAATATTTATATCTGCATACAGACTCATCTATTGCGTGCTTTCACTTTTTTCGTAATAAATTTCTTTATACTACCGTATTAAATAACATTTCGCATATGAAACATATACACTTTTTATATTTATTTTTCTATAATTTTTTATTTAAATAAAAGTATTGCAGAACTCATAGATAATCTCTCCTGAAAGTAGTCTTGCGTCAATAAGAATATTTTTTCGACTTTTTTTAACGTAACAACTTAGATTGCCAATCGTAGAAATATAATTGACTGCTGACTATGCATCAATAAGTGAAAAATCTCCAATAAATGTGCTTGATTTTCAGAGATGCGGGGAAAACGAACTCTTACGTCAACGTCAAGATTTATTATTTGATTCGCCGGAAGAAGACGATGTGGAACGACAGAGACAAGTTTTTATTTGTGTCCATCCGATGAGATCATATTTTATAAAGGTACGCGTAAGATACAAACGTATCTGCTTTCTCGGCCATTACCAGTGGACATCAAGCAAAAAATGAGAAACTTTTACATTGCAGTTATTATATTCTACAATGCAGCGTTCTCGATTCCTTGCGGAGGACATCAATTATAATTACTCTAACAGCGCGCTTTATATATATATATATATATATTAGGTGTTGGAATTAATTCGTAGCGTTTTTTAATGAAAGAATGTTATTTATTTCACATGAGCATTAAAAAATACATTAATGAAAGTACTTCCCATCTCTTGTAAAACGCTACGAATTAATTCCAACACCTAATATATATATGTGTGTGTGTGTGTGTGTGTGTGTGTGTGTGTGTGTGTGTGTGTGTGTGTGTACATATAATCATATTAGCTTTTAAACCGTAAAGCACCTTTGATAAACGGTGCATAAGGATGCTAATTACTGCGTCCTCTCACGTCGTCGGTGAAATTTATTTTTGGATATTTGTCTGAGAATTAATAGTTGAGTAACTAATGTGATTTTATTAAGAACTTATATTCAAGTTATTAAACATCATCTGATAATACATTAGGTTACAGTGTTTAATGAATAATCCAGTGTACATTAACTATCGCCTTGTATAATATTCTCTAATTAGCCAGAGTTATTACAACAGAGTTGACTACAATGTAAAAGCTATATTATTGTGCTGTACGTAGGTAAAGTAGAAGCAAACTTTACAATGCAGTGAAACATTAAATAATGTTAAAAGTATAAGAGCAAATTTATTTATGTAATATAATAATTGTGCATAATAGTTATCAGCAGTTTGCATATCATATATATAATATTTATACTTCATAAGATTAAGCACTTTGTAACAATATTAATACAAATTATTAGCTGTTTGTTAATAGATCCGTATGTTAAAAGATAAAATAAAAATATAAGAACAGTTTATAATATAACATTATTAATGAAATTCTATACAAGTTTTATTATTAAAACCTTGTATATACGGAAAGAGCAATTTTGCTGAAATAATCTAAAAATTTAGCTAAGTACAGATTCGAAAATAATTTTGTTACACTATCAAAGTAATTATGTAGGAAACTCAAGCATGATTAGCAATGCTGCAAACAATTAGATGTTCTATCAATAGTTTAAGCGTCCTACATAATTATTTTGATTCAACAAAATTATTTCATATCCGTAGCAAAATTTTTAGATATTTTGGCAAAATCGCTCTTTCCATGTTTGACTTTAATCCGATTAATCTGATCTTTGGCGACCCCACCCAAGGCTAAACTATTAAGATCAGTAGGTAAATTAATCTGTTTAAACTTTATATCTTTATTTGAAGTAATTTTCTAGAGAATTTCCTTTTTGCGAGATAATTTTGGAGTCCTCGGTATCTTTTCTCTATTCTATATTATAAACGCCCTGTTTCTCACGTTTTCTGCAAATGAAGTTGTTCGCTGCAGCGTTGAAACGTTCAATATCACTTGCAATTCACTGATCGAGAAAGCATTGACGTCTGTAGTGAGGCTGTGCTTGCGCAGGTGGATGTAAGCGCAAGCAGACATATCGGCTTCCTGTCCCCTTTCTTTTTTTCTTATTTATTACGCGGCGAGGGTATTCGCTCTGTTATCCGGCCCGACGGAAAAAGCACACCATACCACTCTATCTTGCGGCCTTTCGCAAAGACCGGTAGCAAAATGCGTTATCGCGTCATCATAAAAAGACATGTCGCACGGTTCGCTGCCGCGCGGCACTTCGATGTTGATAAAGTCTCATAAGACTTCCTTTTTCGGAGCACTTTTCCTTCAGTCGTCGTCGTCGTCGTCGTCAGTTCTCGTTTTGTCGCAGAGCTCCATCGTTATTGGTCGCCGGAAGGATCTGACACCGACGAAACGAATGGAAGAGTGAGTGGAATCCTGATGGGATCTCCTCATTTTCAGTTTAGAATCCTACTCGATTTTAAAACAATGAGAATAAACAGAACATCTTTCATTCCCGACTCACTTTGTGAGTCGCAATAAACGTGAACGATTTTATCTTAAGGGTCTTACTTAATTAATTTGTAACAAAAGCGACAGATATATGGAGGATTCATTAACATTGAAACTGCCATTTGTTTTCTGGAAGAGAAAGTTAAAATACTTACAAAACTGAAAACTACTCCATGTATACATATACACTTTCAATATATTACCGTATCTTGCGTTATTATATTATTGTAATACGCTGTTTAATAGCACACATGCATTGTATGGTCAATTAAGTACTCAATTCGATTAACTCTCGTGCAGGTCATATAGCACACAACTAATTTATGTGCATGTAAATTAATATTATATTAACGATGCAATTCAATCTTACTAGGCGTGAAATTGACGCTTTGAAGTCACACAGTTACGTGCGAGTAATCATTTAATTCGGCGTTCACTGAGAATTAAAGGTATGTATGTTTATCTGAACATAATGTATTGAATTAACACAGAGACACGCACACAGTTTGACTTCTGTATGTATTATTGTATTAGGTGTTGGAATTAATTCGTAGCGTTTTACAAGTGATGGGAAGTACTTTCATTAATGTATTTTTTAATGCTCATGTGAAATAAATAACATTCTTTCATTAAAAAACGCTACGAATTAATTCCAACACCTAATAGTATATTTAGTATTATATTTAATATTATATCTAGGTGTAATAATAATATGCAGAAATCATACATATTACATTATTGAAAATAAAAAATAAAATACATTGTCACAATGGTTGTTTGTTAATTTAAAGTTTTGCTCCCGTATGGTATTAAATAGATGAAATAAATACATGGTCGTGAAACTTCGTTTTGCTAAGAGCGAATAAAAAATCTGGATGTCATCACAATAAGCTAAGAAGAAATAAATAAAATAGAATACCGAGAATACATACATTTTCCTCGGGTGTGAAATATTAAGTCGACCGACGACGATTCCGCAAGCCGAAACACACACACGTTTCTTATGCAAATCGCATGGATACGTGAATAGGCAATGCATCAAATGTACTGGTATTACGAGTATTATCTCTATATTTAGCGGTGCCTTCCTTAATATCACTTTTGCGCGCATATTATTATTTCAAAGAAATTCTCGATTAATTAAGCAAGCAACGAAATTATATTTTTGGTTCAACGATTTTCGTTATATTTATAGTGGCCCACGATCTGAAATTACTGTAAATTATTGCACGTAGCTACAGAATTTAGTAGTTTACAATACGTAATAATTCTTGCGGTAATGGCGCTCATAAAATGCACTTTATCACGCCACTTCCGGAACTCGCGATACTGTTCGCACAGTACAAAGTGGCCGAACAGAATGCACGTTCATGCAACATACACGGGACATCCCCCGCAGCGACTAATACGACTTTAGTTTTCAGCGTGTTGTTAAGCTACATCTCTCGTCGTATCAATATTTATAACATTATATACAACCTAACGGATACTCCATTTCTATCTTCGATTCGATATTCAAACGTGGTTAAAAATTTAATTCACTACCATAGCAGATGTGATGTGCCGATGCAACGAAGAAAACATATCGCTTCAGCTGCTGGATTTATAGCTGCGTCAACTATGGCGCGGCTTTGCCTACTCGTGCAAAATAAAGAGGAAGAGAGGAAAAAAACCGGCCTCACTTCGTCGTATAAAACAGACGTAGACTAAGAATCTGGGCCACCTAGTCAATCCGGTGAAGAGACTAAGAACCGTGTTTTATGCCAGGCTTTCCACACCGAATCAGGATAGTATGTCTTACACGACGGCAGATAATGAAGATTTAGTACCACCGGTAGATTTTATCACTTCGCACCAAGATTTGTTTTCTCAGTATCGATTTGATGCAATTAAAGGTATGTACTAAATGCAAAATATATTTGAAATTATAATGATGAAATAATATTATTACAAAAAATTGATTGAAATACAACATTATGTGTATCTAATATTAAAATATTTTAAAATATAATATTAATTTAAAAGAAAAAATATTCTTTTTTTCAACCTATCTCTAATAAAAATATACAGCAAACAGTTTAATTTTCTTAGTGAAAAGAGTAGTGATCAATCAATACTGTCTTTTTTGTTCCTAATGAATGTGATACTGTCGACTTTAAATGATCCCACCTGTTTCTCGGCGTGTCCTTCTCAATCTCTCCATCGCTTTAACCGTTAACGTGTATCGGCATTTGCCGTAACAGAGTTACAACTAATCTGACCTGTTTATCTCAGTTGAACGGTATATTGCTTATTTTCTCGTTCAGCGGATGACGTTACGTCGAAATCTACGAACTTTCGCGTGTACGACTGGCCAAAACCTAACACGTACACGTGTGACGTTCCATGTAAGTACACGTACACGTGAAATCGTATCGACAGCGGGACAGATTGCGTTGTATTTCACGTGTTGGCGTGTTGTACGTGTTGTACAGTACTCGGCCACAATTCGACCGGTTAAGTGACCGAAGCCAATCGTCACCATGGACCAACTGCCGACAACCGAGAAACGAAATAGAAACGTTTCGTGTGTAATGCGGTTCCCATGAACCCACAGACTATGGGGAGAGAATGAGAGTCAGAGAGAGAAAGAGAAGGAGGGAGAAGGAAAGAGAGAGGGAGAGATCTACTTCGACACGTCGACCATGGAGCTTCGTTGGTTAAACGGCGGATTTATCGCGCTCCGTTAAGTCAGCGTAATTGAGATGTTCAAGCTCGACAATCGGGACCGGCGAGCTCGGTGGCTCGAAACGATTTAAGGGGACTAACGAAGGGATTGAATAGATCGATAAGAAACGATTACTGTGGCATTTCTAGGAATATGTCTTATATGCTAAGTGATTCATTTCAATATATACTCATATATAGATTATAATATTATAATAATATTATAATATTATATCAAATAAAAAAGAATGAGTCTAATATAGATTATATAATAGTATTATTACTTAGTATTTATACCAGCAGGGATTTACGCCGAACAAGTTATAGAAAATAGGAGTGGATGTAATCATTCTTACATATGCCTTTATATTTTAGTTTTTTACTGTTAATATTAATAAAATCATTATCAGTTAAATCGATTTGTCAATGCAGTGAATTATAACATTACATATCATAATCTATATAAAATGATGATTACTGTAGGAAGTCCAAAAGACTTAATGATTATTTGGTGATACATAAGTAGAAGGATACTTACTAGAGAATATAGAATGTAACAAAATTTTAGTGCTTAGTTCTTGTATTTTTTCAGCTTGTTTTTATTGATAGTTTATTTACCTTAAACATATAAATAAATAATATTTGATAAATTAAGTTCTTCTTCAATACGATATATACAGGAGTTACTTTATTTTTTAGAAAGTACAAAAAAAATAAATTTTAAATTAAGAATTTATAACTCAGTAAAATTTAACTATTGAACAATTTAATTATTGTAGAAAAAAATTTGATTTTAGATAAAAAGTTTATATAAAAGATATATATTTGTATATAAAGAAAACTAATTAAATAAATAATATAATCGATGTATAATTTTATTATAAAAACTTAATGTCTTTAATCTTTCGATAATCATGTAAGTCAGAAAAAATTTTGTATTACTTACATACTATTATATAACGACTCAAATAGTACGATGACATCACTGTTACATTACTGCTCTTAGATGAATTTTGTTAACAATTTACATGGAGCATTGATAAAGATTAGAAACGTCTGCGATAAATAAAGCAATTTTCACATTGTATCGAGCCAGTGTTAGCTCGAACAGGCATTATTTGATTATATTGATTTAATCTTTCTCCAATTGATGAAACTTAATAATTAGGTATTGTCATGCGACTAATTAAAATTTGTAGAAAGAAATCACAAGCGAAAAATCGATAATAAGCAGATAAAAAATTGGATCACAATCAAGTTGCTTAATTGAATGAATCCTTTGTTCCTCAGATTGACGAGAAAGTTAAATGCTTATAGGAGAAACTCTTTTTTAACTTTCATGAGTAATAAGCTCTAAATCGATTATCCAATAATTTTGTCATTTCGCAAAAAAGAATATATCGTCACAATTCTCTTTTGTACTATTTTAAATGCGAATGCGGAATTTAATGAGCGTGTATTTCAGGGAAAATTGAAAATACGTTTCGAATATCTCTTTTTGTCAACCTCTGATGGACAACCTCAACATCTCGTATACATAATGCATTATTTTAATTTCCACGCTATGACAACGGCAAAAGTAAGCGTCGGGATGCATAACACAACAACGTGAACAACAAAGCGCGTACACACACGCCGTTTTTTCCGCTATTTTAATAATTTCGTATTCATTCATTCGCGTATACCGTGACGTTGACATGAGAGGTCATATTTCACGTGATAGGACGTAGGGTTGCCACACAACTATGCCATTTTTCACAATACTCGACGATTAACTATCAAAATAACCCGCGCTAGTATTGTCGGCAACGGCAGTGAACTATTACATGCAATTATCTAACGATCATGTCCTTCAGCGATATATTCTGCAACATATATCTAAACAACATATTTGAATCAAATATTGTTGAAAGAAAGATATTTACACACAAAGATACAATATATAACGTACCATTTTCATATTACATTATACAAAACGAGTTATAAAATATTTGTGAAAAGTTAATTATTAAAAGAAATTATGTTATAATACGTAGAAAAACAATTATAATTATATATTAACTGTGAGAGTTTATTTTATATATTTTATATATTTCTATTATTTATATTTTTCTGTGTTATTTTGCGTTGAATATAAACCATATTCTTTCTTCAAATATCAGCCATTTAAATTTACTATTTGATAGTTTCAAATTTATTTCATTGTACCAAAGCTATCTCTCGAGCGCTATCGTAATCAGCACTTTCATTTCAGCTAGTTTCACTTCAAGCAGTAGAAGACAAAGACAGTAATAAGATCAAAGTGTCCTCATACTCGTTACGATTTTCATTATGTGCTCTGGTGCATGTAGCCTACCTGCGTGGCTTAACTCATTGATGAGTGTACCAAGAAAGTGTATTATATATGCTTGCCAACTTACATATAGTTACATTATATTTTGCATAAATATTGTAAAATTATAGTTTTACTGTCTTGAAAGTCTTTTATGTTATATTACATTTAAAAGACATTTTCTGCTTTTTTAAAATTTTACACTTTCTCTCTCTCTCTCTCTCTCTCTCTCTCTCTTTCTCTCTCTCTCTCTCCTCTCCTTACATTTTTCTTCAAAATCTATTCAAGTCATAGAAAATATAAAGAAAATATACAAGATATCTTTAGTAAATTATTTTTTTATGGAAAATTTTAAAAATGCGTTCTTTTGTAATCATATCTATGCACAAATCGAAATAATACTGAATTGTTTAAAACTAATAAATATAATGTAAATATATTCACTAGATAAACACATTCGAATTTTCTGTACAGAAAATGCACCTTTTCTTATTCTGCGTATATAGAAAATCCATTATTTCCTATTTCATGTTCCGATACATCCTGAAACATTTTGTATAATATATGCACATGTACACACATGCGCGCACGCATACATATAGTATTTGCAACTTTAATATGTAACTGTACTTTTAATTCGAGAGTGCTCAAGTTAACAATCAAATTAAGATAACAAACAAATTTTTTTTAACTATATTATTTACGATTAGTGAGAAATAAAGAAAGTGAAAAGAAAATTAATTTATTCGAATGTTCTGATATTCATAATTCCGATTTGAGTCCTATTATATTGATAAATAAATCAGGAAATATACCTCTTAGAATACAAAATAACTGAATAAATTGCAACTTAATTGTTTGATATATTATAAAATAATATTGCGCTATAAATATCTGATCGATTACAATAATTTATAATTAACATTTTCTGCAGCGATTGTTGCTGTAGGTATTTTATTTGACTGATTATAATTAACACTTTTTGCAGCAATTGTATATTTGTTCCTGTATATTCGTGATTAACTCTATAGTTTCCTCTAAATGCCTAAACTAAACCTCAGTTAGCAATTAATTACTAATTTACTAACTATATTCAGATATCAAGGTGTAAACTTGTTTATGATTTCTTGATGTAAGCAGTTATATATTTAATTGTTCTGTTGCGGTATGAACCATTTGAAGAGGGAAACACAACAATAGGTAGCACGATCTATAACACAAACAGAGAAAATCAATAATGCACAAATTCATTTTTTTAAATACATCTTAAACGTAAATATAAAGGTTCCCCAGTCGTAAACAAAATGAAATATAAAAAATTATTTTAGATTTTCAACTTTCATTTTAATGAAAAATCAAAACGTGATCCTCCTCTTGTATTGTGATTTTCAGTTTATTCTGGCAAAAACTTTCTCTTCACAAAGTTATGTTATCTTCTTTTTCTTTTTCCACCTGTGTATATAATGCAATATACAGGCTATTGGATTGCACCAACATGGTTTACTAACTCTTGTACAGCGTGCGAACAACGACCTGCTCGATGACTTTCAAGAGAAACTTCCACCGTCCGGTCGTAAGTCTCGTGGACAGTAACATCAGAATCTTTGAAAAATGCAGACATTGAAAAAGATGGTTGTACTGGCAACGCGATGGTGATACGTTATTCGTGGAAGGAGTGCATTTTTCATTCCGGGCTATCCCCTACCGCGCCCTGCTCTCCGGTACAATATGTACGATACAGCGGCACGTGTGGAACGGCGTGGCACTTAAAAGGCATTTGAAGTATATATACGTACACGCACGCAAAACTCGGCAAACCATTCACCATCCGTCGTTGTCACCGACACTTCACAAAATTGTCTGCCAGGCCGTAACCGCGATCGTCGTCGATTCACGTCGACAGTGGTGACTGCCAGAAACCTTATCCATGCTGCAATAATTCTTACTATGATCGTACGACAGACAAGGAAATTGTTGCACAAACTTCGAGAACTCACTCAAAGAAAATCGTACCAATTTTAAAGTTTCGAGAAAGATAGACTTCGAGATAAGCAAGAAGTATACTTGAATTTAACTCTTATTCCCACTCATCATTTTTTGCTTCTCACCCGCAATTGTGAGATCATTTGCGTTTTATGTTTTTATTAAAAGGTTTTTTTTTTATACAGTATAATAAGATGATTTTCAACCGCAATTTTACTTATAATTTGTTTTTTAATTTTCCAGTATACGATTAAAAAGCGACATGGCAATAAATGCATTGAAGTTCTTAATTACGCAGTAAATCTCTGTGATCATAATATTTAATATTATCACAGAATTATTGTGCAAATATAGGATAAATGATCGCGTTTCTATTATGCATTAGGATTATCAATCGGATTACAAAATAGTCAGATTATAGTTAGTATAAGAAGAATCAATATTCCATAGATTTTGTTATCCTCCTTCACAACACATTCACGAAATGCCATACTTAAAACAATAAATACATAACACTACACGTATTTAGTGATATTTCGCAAGACATGAAATGACGAACAACATATATATGTACATATAATATCTACATGTAGAATACGATGAAAATACGGTGAAAAATGAACATGAAATCGACATAATAAATGATCCGAGCAAATAGAATCCAATTGTTTGCGCGGCCGTAGTCGTCCAAATCAATCGCCGCGACGTTTACCCGAGGGCTGATACTCTGTTTAAACACGTGTAATTTTCATTTTAACTGACGTGTACACGGTAAATGTATGTAAAACTGAACTTTCTGCAACGCCGTTTTTAACATTGTACTTCTATTTTATTTATTCGTCGACATGTTATCAAAGAGCGACGATTAAAATACTATTTTTTCAACTGAACCGTGTATTTAACTTTTGTTAGAGAATATTGCTTCTTTGTGCTTCTTCTTTTTCAACATTGCATTAATTAAAACTTTTACCACTCTTACAAAATGTCCTAATAAATTTAAAGTATATGGAAATTTTAATAAGCAGTTTAATAAGCATAATTATTATCAGTAGTCGTTTTGAATAGTTATAATTACAAATATAGTATTTTGATTTTAGATAGTAGTCATAAATGCACGTTCTCAAGAAATATTGCTGCAATCTCACCAAAATATTCACATATGTTCATATGATATTGATCGTATGCTATCGCAGACATCAAAGTGTCTATATTTGATTCGCTATTATTTATGAGAGCGTGTAAAGTAAAAGGCAAATCTTTTTTTATGTGAATGCACTGATTTATACTCTGTACTTAAATATAAAAATTATTACATAAAATTCAATAGTTATTAACATTTGTAAAACGTAATACATTAAACAATTGCCTTTGATTCTTTCTCTAAAAGGAATAATTGATTATTTTTACGTTGGCCCTACACCTTTTCGTTATCCATTGAATAACTATAGCTCTGTATCCAATCTTTCTCTGTGGTGTACGCGTCGTTTTCACACGGCGTCGTTCTAAGCCTCGTTCTTCAACCGTAACTTTCCCATATGGTCACATCGACGCCGAGCTTAGAAATTTCATGAATTGGTTCAGTGAAGTGAAAACAAATTTCTTTCCTTGATTTATATGGAAAGAACATTTCTTTTCTCGATGTGTATAGAAAGAATATTTTTAACCGTATAAATCGATCTGCGAGCAGATGATTGTGAAATTGTTATTAATTTCTAAAAACTTTTTATTCTTAAAATTATATTTTTTACGATATTTGTAAATGTTTTTTTTTAAACTGCAGTATATCCATATATTTTCGACATTATAATATTTTTATAGATTCATCAAGTAGGTAACTTATAAGTTAAACACACGAATAAAATGCTGTTTATGTTTATTATGAATTAAATATAATATTTGTCAAGTTTGGCAAACTTAAGAATTAAAATTTTTAATTAAGAACTAAAACTAAATTTATATAAATATTCTACTGCGTTTTTTCGCAGATATTGATCATACAATAAATAACAACATTTATATATTTCGATGTAACATAGAAATTTGAAACACAGACATTAAGAAATTATAAAGAAGTTGTTAGTTTATTATAGATGCTTATTGTCATTAAAGTTGATATTTTATTGCAAATGATAAGTAATATTGGCCACACAAAGCATAAATGGATAAACAATCCTATTAGAGAAATTCGAAATGACAGTAAACCAAGTTTAATTCACTTTAATATCACAATTGCAAACGAATTCCTTCAATACGAACATTAGTAATGCGATAGCAATGCTCTATGCCATTCCTATTTCATGACACAATATGCTTTATCAATCATCAATGGAAGAGAATTCGCATTGCACTAAAATATAGACAAACGAAATACGGGACAGTGAATTCCAACATCGCTCCATATAAATGATGGAATTCTCAAAAAAATTATAATAATTAACCGCAATTAACCAAGCAATGCGCGCTGCAGTCAGATGTCCAATGGTTTCTTACTCGCATCTAAAACTTGAAGATTATGATTGTGATAAAATAAATATCGCCGATGAGAGTAAGTGTGAAACATTCGACGCTTCGAAATATTGTATGAAATGGCTGCAAAACTTATTATTGTTATATATTGTACAATAATGTTATAAAGAAGATATTATATAAAACTAAGAATCATTAAATATAGATTCTTTGGAACTTCTTATAATTTTGCTAGTATTATACATGTTTTATATAAAACATGTCACATATCTAATTAATTCTACTTTACTATTCTAGTTTAATTAATTCTATTTTACTATTATAGTCTAATTAATTCTTTCTAGATAAAAAATTCTGGGTTTTTTTCTGGACAATTTAATTTTTGACATGAGCACGATGTCTATGTTGTAGAAATAATTTTTACATATAATTATAACGTAGGAATGTGATTCTGATAGGTTTTTCCCGCAGATTACGTATCTATAATTGAAAATGCTCTAGCATGTGTTAGGTTTTTTAAAAGTCAAAAAACGAGGTCATTGTTGAAGTTGCTTAAAGAGAAATGGGACGTTATAAAAATTCAATACAAATTGTTTTGGAAAGCATAAAAATTCCATAATTGTTTATAGCTAATTTATTAATTAATTAAATAAAACAAGTTATAACATATTATTTATCTTTATTTTATAGTTGTAGCTTAAAGTTTGAACTTTTATTCGAGCTAATATCCAAACTTCTATATGATGTCCCATTTTTTAAAATCAACTTCAAAGATAGTCAAAACGTATTTCTTTTACTATTACTCGATTTTTTCTCAAAAACGTGACGTGCTGAAAAATTTTCAATTACGAATTTGTAGTCTACAGGAAAAAATCTATCTAAATCATCTGCCACATGTCATGAAATATGAAAAAAGTTTGAAAACGTTGCACAGCAATATCTGTATTGGACAGATTTCGGTAATAATTTTCTCTTTCTATCTGTAAATTCCCTTGTTCTATTTACAGTAGAAACAAATAATGCATAAAACAAAACTATCATTACTTTTGCAGATCAAATGATGCGTCAGAGACGCAGGTATAAATAAGGTATAAATAAAAATATAGAATGGGGGCCGTACGTTCCGTAAACGTCATTGCGTACATGTAGGTACATGTCACTATATCAAGTTTGCGACGCTACTGCTATATCCAAAGTTTTTACATCAACAACTTTCGATTAAAATTATTCAGAAATTAAAACCGCAATCAAAATTCTAACAACAATCTTATTATGTAAGTAGCAATGCAATCTTCCGATTGCGACCAGTCCAAATAAAATTGTAGTCAATATATACCAGAGATCTCTCTCTCTCTCATGACCGAATTCGTAAAATGTTATTATTTTAACATATAATCGATTTCCAGATTTTTTCATTCACACCTATAAAAAATATGGTTGTTCCAAAAATTACTATAAAATTATAATAATTTGAATCATTTTTATATGATTATAATTATAGTAACTATATATAATAACTATAATTATAATCATTTTAGGTTGTATTATATATATATTTATTGCTAAAACTATACATATAATTGTTTACTAATCTCGCAAATTTGTTTTTATTTCTTTATATAATTTTACATCATGTTTATTACTTATAGGTACATTTTTATGTCTTTTATATCATGTTACTAATATATCCGTTTTTTTTTATATTTCCATAATACAAATACTGTGTTGAAATAGTACATATGTTTACAGAATATATGCAATTAACGCGACCCGGGCACGCTAAGCTTTCTCTTAACCACAATCCAGTTGATTACTTTAATCGCTTTCAGTCTGTCTTATGCATTATTAACAGATTTTCTTCAGAAATAAGCTTTTTCAAGGTTTTTTTGAGTAATGAAATATTTAGTTCATTGCATTTATTTCTTTGTTACATTTTATATTAGAAAGTAATATTCGATACTTCTTTTATGCACTGACATATATTTTTTCTTTTTTTAAAAAAATTAGAATAATAAATAAATAATGAAAAAACACAGAATGAATTGTACAGAAAAAACAAAAAAATTAAATTAACTTGGCAAAATTAAATTGGCAAAGCCAGCGTGCAATTATAAGAAATTGAAATTTATTAGAGAGTATAACTGATTAGATTTCTCTTAATAATAGTAAAAAGTTTAATATCACACTAAATACAAATAAAAGAATTACTGTGCTGCTGCTGAAGAAGCGACACCTTGATGAAGAATCAATACATCAAATAAACGGTTTGACCAAGAAACTCGGGCAGCTTTAATTCTCCTGCGACAGCAAAATCTCACAAACCTATGAGAAACGCCAACGATGGGCTATCTATAAAGCCGGATTTGTCAAATAAAAGACTCGGAGGCGGAATCAAGATTAACCGGGAAACTGAGTTTTCTTTCGGTCGAACCACTGACCGATCTTTCCTTCGCAACGTTTTTTACAATTATGTCCCTTAGAACCGTCCTTTCTATTGCATCCGACTAGTTAACTATCCGCCTGTAATAAAAAGCGTGAAGTCACTGTTAACTCATCTCCGTAATTATTTTTTTGTGACATAAAAGAATTTTTTTCGTGGAAATATTAAATCGTACTACTTTTAAGGATCTTAAAATAAAGAACCGAAGTTCGATGTTGTTAATGTTAAATATAATTATTTTTATTATAAAATTTTTATAATAAAATATTTTTTTGATATTTTGAATAATTTTTGAAATTATACGAAAAAAGGAGCTAAAAGTCGTTTTATATAAGGAACTCTATATACAAAGGATTTTCCCTTAAAATAATTTTTTCCTAATTATTTCAACATTTATTTATTTATCTCACCTATGTGTATATGTAAAGTTTTATTAAAATCAGAATTCAATATGTCATTCTGCTAATTATAAATTTGCCAATTTATGCCAATGCAAATTTGAAATCAATGATCTAAAATCTTTACATTATTTAAACTATAACTATTATATACGAGCGAATTTCATAATAAAGTTATGCTAACCATAAGTATTCATTAGAGTTTTAGAATGGTAGGACAAAAATTATTTTTAATAATTGTGAATTATTTTCTTGTACTACTCGTTTCTACGTTTTTTTTTTAATCCTTTTTAATGAGCGGAATAACACTACTAATGTTATTATATCTATGTACATTTTGCATCAGTTTAAATATTTACGTTTTATATTAATATATATTAATATTAATATATATTAATATATATGTGTATATATATATATATATATATATATATATATCACATAATTCTTATATTATATACATTACTATTATATTTTCTATATTAGAGAATTATAAACAGTATTCTTTGAATTTTATCTGAAAATTCAATAACGATGTCTATCCTGTGCGAGGAAACATAAAATACATAAACGCAACACGAGATATTACGATTTTCGATATAATGTAGTATTAGCTACATTGCTGAAGATATCGTTTCCAAGATTCTCCAAAGTTTAATTTCACATAATCCTTTCATCTCTATTCTCAAAAAACAGACCTCTTTGTTCTACGGATCATTTTGTATTTTCCAGCCAGCTGAGATTCTAGAGCGGATTAGAGTGCAGCAATAGCTTAAATTATTTTTCTTTATATAGTTCACTAGATAAGAGGCAGTTTTTGTCCTCTGCTTTTGTCGCTATACGTTTATATGCACCTGTTACACTCGTGTTTACATACTTTCCACCTCCGGTAGCTACTATCGTCGGAGATAGATAACCCGGAGTTTACGTAATTCTGGAACGGTTTCTCGATCTCATAAACGAGCCACGGCCATTTTCAGAAATGTACCGACAATTTTCTACTACGAGATCACGGTTTAAGCCAAGCTATCCTATCAAGCAACCAAAAATATTAGAGAATAAGTAAAATGGAAACGCAAATAAAAAAATTAAGCACGAACGGAGAACATCATATTTAGTCAAAACAATTCTATGCCTGATAATATTCCTTATAAATTTATATAATTTTTAGTTCAAGTAAATAGTGCACCGATTGTCGGTCTTGAAACATAAACTGAAGTTGGAATCAAGGTAATGTTACCCGTTACAGGTTACTTTTTTCAGTAAGTAAACGCGTAACGCAATTTACTTTTCAACGTGACTTTCCCAACCTTAGTACAATCTCGGCGTTTAGATAGTCATTATCATAAAAAATTACAATGTCATTATCAAATTGTTGTTATAAAAAGTAATGGAAAAAGTAATGGAATAATAACTCTTCCATTCCCTGGATACTAATTAATATCTTTAAAACTTGTAAATAATTTATTGTGAAATATATTACTTCAACCGGGATTTAAATTCAAATCTGCCAAATTTCGTACGGAATATTGAAGGTTGCTAATTACTAAAATGTTATTAAAAACGATCAAAAATTGTTATCAAATTCCAAATTAATATTCTAAGAGTACCTACTTTAATGACGGATTAAATTTATCTTTATTATGAAATATTATGAAAATTTCAGATAAAAACTAAAGCTTAAATATGCGACGAATATTTACACTTAAATTGGAATAATAATGTAAAACAAAATGCTACGAAATGAAAAAATTGTTTTAGTATTTTTACGAGTTTTATGTGACGATTATCATGGCGGACCGTGCGAATTCGATAAAATAAAACGCGATCGAAATTACTGTGAAAGCGTAAAGCCTATTAAGAGGAGTTCATTAGAGCGTGTTGTAACGTTCCATTGGTACGATGTTTGCATGCTCCGCTTCTGCTTATGCGAATAACACAAACCCGATTTTAAATTATCCGCTGTACTGAAAAGTTGTCTTGCGAAGTTTCTTGCGCACAACTTAATCCTCTTATCTTAACACCGACATTAAATTACACCAACAAATATGTTTTTCAGTTTTTCTAAGGTCGACATACAGGAAGTTTCGCAGCATAAAGCTCGCCTCGTGAGAGAAAGAGAGAGAAGAGACCACTTAATAGATGTCTCGTTTGGAAACAATGTGCGGTACATCACGTGTGTAACACAGTTTCGACAGCGCGCCGATACCGACGGGATCGTTTCTCTTCCCTGAGATTCGCCTCGCTTCCTTTGCCCATGATATGCAAATGTTTGTGATTTAATGGCAATGCTTATATGCATGTAGCTCTACGTAACATCTTCAGTCGCGCGAGAAGATCTAAGACATGTTACAAGGATACTTGCGTCCTCGGTATCCTTCGCGGAGAAATTGCGGTCTTTTTGTTGCACCTGCGACTACTGTGGCAAATAATTTACAAGAAGATTTTGATGCAGACTTTGATGCAGAATGCTAAAATACTGAAAGGAATGACCAAATTACGGAGGATTTCTCTTAAAGAGAATTAAGTTGTACATAGAACGATTATTAAAAAGTACGGTTATTAAATCATATTAAAAAAAAATGTTTAAGAAAAATACAAAAGTACTAATTATGTAGAAGTATTAATTATATAATTCTATTTATATATAACAATAATTTTTTTATTTTGTAGCATTTTACATTAATTCATACTTTTTATAGAAAAGATCAATGATTCTAAAACTGGTTAATTAATTTCTTATTTGCAAAATAAATATTTTTTGTTCTATAAAATATTGTGAAAAAGAGACACCAAATGAATCATAATCTGCCAGCAACAATTTTTCAGTTTAAAATTTTCGAAGTAAAAAGTCGTGATTATTGCAGATTAACAGCAGATTATACAATACTAACCTAGCTAAATATTTATAAAACTTCGAAGCATCAGTTTTTGTCAATTTAAAAATATTTTTTTAATAATAAAATATATGCAAATATAAATCTAATATCTTCAGGATAAATTTTTAATAAAAGTATATAGTAACTAAAATCAAAAGAAAAAACGAATAGCATCTATAAATTGGAAACGTAAATTCGCTTACACTCGCGAACACATGCAATATATGTTAATACTAAAGATATGATAAAATTATTATAAAAACTAAGAGCTAGTTGTTCCATCTTCAGATAAACTATGTGATAATTTACTAATTATTTGGTAAACAAAAGAGTAAAAGAATAAGAGCAGAAGAGAGTAAGAGACTAATGGTGAGTTGAAATTTACCGAAAGGTGGAACAACTCAAATGATTTAAATGATAATATAATTTTCTTGTAATTTTAACTTGATCTTTTTATTATTTAAATATTTAATATTACGATACAGCAAAAGAAACATATTATTCCAACAATAATATTTTTATTTTAATAGAAAAAAAACTCACTTAGGCAATGCAATTTTATGTCACAATATTGATATTGTCATAAAATATGGGCTGTTTATTTAAATATTATAAAAATTATGGAACTAAAAATACAAATGTCAAAAATAATTACAACAACTGCTTTTAAGTACACGAACATTACCATATGAAAAAGAATCATAAAGCTTAAAATAAACCACCAATCTGACTTTACGTACTTTTTACAATCTTGCATAGCTTTTATTGAATCGTAAGAAAGGTATATAAATTATGTTTTAATAATGCAACAGTGTCTAAAGTCAATTGCAACGTAGAAAGTTACGGGTTTATGGCAAATAAAGTTACACCTTTATTGGAAATAAATTCTCAACTTTATTGAGGAAAATTAAAATTTTATCTTGTGAAAACTGGCAGAGACACAAAAACAAATTTCTTTTTTATTATGCAGCTTCTAAAAATCTTCCGGCATTTCTTCCAGAAAAAACTTCTTTTAGAAGTCTTTAACTTTAAATCAGCAAAAACATTCGTAAAAGATGCATTACCTACGAAAAGATTGATCTCCGTAACCAAGAACGCATTGAAGAGGCAAGGCTTAGTGTTAAATCGATTACTCCAGTTAACTACAAGTTTTAAGAAAATCGAAATGAACTAGCAGTTTTTGAATTTTTTATACTTACGGTTAGTACGTACAGTCATTCTGCACGTAGATACGATTCGGGTTTCAAACTTAAGAGTTTCTTTTAAATGTATGTACCTCGTTCGATGTAAACTCGAAATAAACGTCTTATGGGAATCTTTAATCTGTATGTTTCGTTATAATACGAGAGGGCTGGGAAAAAAGAGAGAGAGAAAATACAAGACTTACATATATACACGTCTAAATAAGGATTATAGGAAGTTGCAAGTTACCTGAAAATCTATGACAATGTCTCTTCTATTACGCTCTGAATCAAGTTTGCAACATTCTTGAATTGGGATCGATATTCGTACCGACATGAGGGACACACTGCTATTATATCAACTTTACGAAATTTGGTTCGTAACCGATGAACATCACTTCATCACTGTCTCCTCGGTTATCTTCAGTTAAACATTCATTTAATCCTTTATGCAATTATACAGTTAAGTGTTCCTTTACTATGTATCCTATAATTAAATTATGCATGAAACGCTTTTGTTGAAGTATCTAAAAATTTAGTTAGATACAGATCTGGAAATAATTTTTATGTCAAAATAATTATGTAGAATGCTAGAATGCTAATTACAATTTTTATTTTACAATTAATTACAATTTTTTGCAGTATTGCTTATCATGCTTAAGTTTTCTATATAATTATTTTGATAATTCAATAAAATTATTTTCAGATTTGTATTTATAAATTTTAAAATACTTTAGTTAAAAACTACTCTTTCCGTGTATCAAAGTTGTACAGTTAATTACTTAAGATTAGTTACTTTAAAATTAATTTTAATACGTTTTTAATACGTAATTTGTTAAAAAAATAGCTGGACTTTTTTTTATGATTTAATATTAAAACTGTAGTAGACATACACATATACAGATACAATTGATTGTTGCAGGAGCTAACTGACGTGAATGCAATCCACCTCAAAAAGCGGCACAATTATCACGTGAAGCGCATTAATTTCCAATTTCAATCTGATGAAATCAGACCGTGTTAATATACGCAAAAAGGTAACTCGCGTAAAAAGCGTATTTGGTCTAACAATATGAATGATAAGCAAAATCCCACAGCAAACTCTCCCCCTTCCTTCATTGTTTATTGTCTAGTAAAACCTCATCTGACGATATATACGAAATTAATTTGACGACACTGCATATGGTCACGACGGATCCTTCTTCGACGGAAAACTTTAAATATTCCTACGAAAATTGCATTTAATTAAAATCTTTTCGCACCGGCGAAAATGTGCAGCTCTGTATGACCCTCTCCCGAGTTTCAGACTTCCTGGACTTTAATAAAACACGTCTGGCACTCTTTTATGTAAAGAACTTCAAAAAAAAACATTTAATATAAGATATTTTTTATCGAGAGTGTACAGGGCACTTAAGAATCAAATATAAACGAAAAATATTTTAAAACATAAAAACTCAAACAAGGAATATATTTAATGTACAATAATATTCTATAATTAATTAAAAATTATATAAATATATATATTGTAATATACGTATATATCTTTATATATATATATATATATATATATATAAAGTTATACATATATATGTATATATAACTTTTAATTTCATTATAGAATTCATTATAGAATATTATATTAAATATACTCTTCGTTTGAGTTTTTATGTTTTAAAAAATTTTTTGTTTATATTTGACTCTTAAGTGCCCTGTACACTCTCAATATTGTTGTTTAAATTAAGAGTCCTTTGTTTTTGTAATAATTTATTTAAGATATTTTTATAGCAAAAATTTATCAAAAGCAAAAACCAACGTCAAATAAATTTGGTCCTTCTCTGCAGTTTGTATCATTGTGCACATAATTAATGATAACTAGAAATAGAAAAAATTACTTATTTATTTCATTATTATAAACATTTCATTATGATAATATTTCATTATTATAAACAACATTCTAATTTTTCTAGAAAATTAATCCGATAATAATTATGCCTTAAGAATTATTGTTAAATCCGAAATGCATTTTCCACTTCATACATTCGATTTCAGATATTAAGAGCTAAAGCATTTTGTACGTTAATAACCATAATTAATCAAACTATCTGAACATCGTCAATGCTCAGATAATTAATCAGTCGAATGCGTATTCCATCCGAGCATGAATGGATTTCGTTCAACGTATGTGATTCCTAATATATACTAGAAACTTTACTTGGAGCAGGATCCATCGACTGTCCAATTACTGACTTCGTGATCAACTTAAGGATTACTGAAAGTTTGCTGGAAAACGGGGAGCAAAATTCTACCGTTCCAAATATCCTTGCGCTTTTGCGAACCATTCCGTATATCAATGATATCATGCGATCAATGCTCAACTTTCTTCGTGAAGAAATTGTTCATTTATCAATCTTTCTGCGGAAAGAAAACGATTCTTTTGCAAATCATCAAGATTCTTTAACTGTGAATATATCAAATAATTGTCTAATTTACGATTATTATAGTTATTAACTCCATTATTAACTCCTCTCTCGTACGACTTGTAAAAGGATTTCTCTCAACATGTTAAAGGTAAGATATATTTAGGCAAGATATATTTATTAGGTGTTGGAATTAATTCGTAGCGTTTTACAAGTGATGGGAAGTACTTTCATTAATGTATTTTTTAATGCTCATGTGAAATAAATAACATTCTTTCATTAAAAACGCTACGAATTAATTCCAACACCTAATAATATACTTACATTTAGATATACTTACATTTAATATCTCTCATTTCTTTAATTTTGCATAGATTTTTTTAAACTTTCTATATATACATAAAATATTTATAATAATTATAACATCTTTCATAAATTTTATAAAGTAACAAGCAAATTTGATTAAAATCATAATTTTAAATTTTAAACAAATTAAATAAATAGATACATAATAAAAATTTGTGTTTTTAAAAATTATCTATAGAATTTTGAGAAGATTAGATGTAGAAAAGTATTATATGTAAATATTTGACTGGGTCTTTCCTTCTTGGATTCTCTTTAATAATTAAAAAAATTAATGTAAACATATGAGTTAAAATTTTATGATAATTTATGTTTACTGCATCTTGTCTTTATGACCTTTAATAATTGGAAGGAATTCATATTTTGACAGCTCTTGCTTTTCGACAAAGTTTGACAAAGTACAGGCAGGCCTTGGACAGCATGTCGTGCGAACAATGGCGTCATCTAAGACTCCCGTCTGTCTTGCAGTGTCTTCAGGTATGCTCGCCTTGACGATTTATTGGTGAATACACGCTAAATTAACAATGGAATTCTGACAGCTTGTAAACGTAAGATAGTTGTTGAAAATTTATTTATTTCAATTAAAATTTTCTGGTAAAATTTCAAAACTATTATATCGCAAGTATGTGTGTGTGTAGAGGAAGAAAATAAAACAAAATCAAAAATTTTCATTAAAAATTATAAGATTAATTATAAGATTTATTTTCATTTTTTGTTCTTACAACAATAGTTTTAAAAAATAAAGATAAAACAATTATTATAACTATTATAATAAAAATACATATCTTATTTTAAATATTGTAAATATTAAAGATTGATCAGATTTTCTATGTTTTTATTAATGTTCTTATAATTTATTAAAACTATACTGACAAGTATTTAATAGTTTTATAAAAATTTAGTTGTTTCATCAGTAAAACGTTCTTATTCTCCATTTATACAATTAATTTAAAGACGTTAAATGATTCACGAAAATTCTCAAATTACTCTTTTCATTATGTAATTATAATATAATGCCATCATCGGCATATAATATAATGGCTATCGAATAAGATGTCTTTTCATCCTATTAGAACAAAGGAATTCTCACGCATCAAGAACTCAAATACAGCTATCTATCTGACTCTAACTACCTATATTATTTATTAGTTGATAAATTATTAGTCTTTTCCTAATATTATTATATTATTATCTGATTAGACATTTATAACGATAGTTATGCTGAAGCCCATTTACAATATTGCATATTTGAATGTTTTCTTTTCCTAATTTTTATGTAACTTATTCATATGTAATAAAATTAAAATTAAAATTAAATTAATTAATTTAAATTAAATCTTTGAAAGAACTAATTTAAAATAAAGATAAATAAAAAGTCACATGATTTATAAAAAATGTATTTTTTTCTTAAAATATGTATTTTTAAAATATGTATATGTATTTTTATATATTTGGTATCAAATTATAGAGTTTGACAATAATGAAAGAGTAAAGGCTAATAAATCATAATCATTTTCCATTGTAAAATATTATTTAACTAAATTCTCAATTACTCTCTCTCTCTCTCTCTCTCTCTCTCTCTCTCTCTCTCTCTCTTTCTCTCTCTATTGATAAAATAAATTTCTTTAAAAAAATTACAACTTGCAATATTTGTAAAGCATTTGAACTCAAAGTGGCAAAAAGGATAATAGCAAAACGGCATCTCGGCTAGTTTGAAACCGTCCATTTTGGCTACGTTTAGTGTTACTGATACGAGTGCAATTTTTTGTGACACTAAAAGGCTGCTGTAAAACTCGACAACTAAAGAACATCGTTGGAAAACATTACCTTACATGTGGCGCGGAAAAATATGCATTGCTACATACGTACGCTTGAGTTTAAAAACATGCAATGTTATGTAGAATTGTAGCGGATAAAAAATAATCTGGCATTATAAGCTTTTGCTGTATATAGTTCTCTACGAAACACAATAAGAGTCAACTTCATCCCATCTCACATATATCAATATCGATAAAATAGTACAGCATGTAAAATTTCATTTAAAAGTTTTTTGCAATAATATGAGAACTTTCTGTTATATATATATACACACACATTTAAAATATCACAATGACACTTTTGCGCCTGTTATCGCAAGTTCTACGTTTGAACTTATGCATCCAATCAATATCTAAGTTTTGGATCACGTTATAGCATATGTCAAAACTTCGTCTTTAGTCTCGTTGCGGACCAAAGTTCGACAAGTTAACTGTGACGTTTTCAGCCGTCGCAGTGTTGTATTGTTATGGAAAAGTCGTTTGGCCACTTGAACTCATGAACTGATCTGTTAGTTGCTGAAGTGTTTGAAACTTAACGCTCGAGGAACCTCAAGTAATTATATTTAATAATATTGTGATTCAAAGCGTTCACACATCCTTTATTGCAAATATAACCAATTTATAATTTTATCATTATTGCATTTACAACACAACAAAAATTAAAATATCTTTTATCAAAATTTAATTAAAAAACAAATAAAAAGAAAAAAAATTATTTAATATATTTTGGAAAAATAATATTTTTAAAATGTAGCAAATTATAAAAATTACTATATTTAAACATGAAATTTATGAGTAAATCGTAAATAAATTTTAAAAACTATATTAATATTAGTAATGAAATCACAATCTATAATACAATTGTTAATTAAAAATACACAAATTTAATGATTTATATAACAATCAATAATGACATGTAATCGACTGCAAATTATTTATAGAATATCTCATTTTCAATGTATAATTTCATAAGTATTACAATACTCTGATCACTCACCGTAATGACTGATTAGATGTAACAATTTTGATACACAAAGCAGCACAAATGTAAACGAATGGATGATTTCGTAACGCGCTGTTCGTTTGATTCGATCAAAATGAGAATTTCATTTCCACATTGACGAGAAATGAAAGCGATCAATAGCTGCGAATAGTGTATGCGGTATCAAACGACAATGACATTGCTTTGCATTATTTACGCTACCAGCTAAATGTTAACGTCGATAGTTAAATTCCACATTATTGTACGGAACTGCGCAAAGTAATAATAGTTTTTATTCGCTCACAATTAAAATGGCAACTTTGCAAACTCTACGAAATTCGTTAGTTCATTCGCTCATCTGTCGCGAGAGCTTTTATCCTCTTAGTCCTATTTATTCAAATTAAATGCTCTGCTGTCTGCGGAACTTTGTCGTCACAAATGCCAATAAAAGCATCCAGAAAGCATGTATTTTATCATGTGGATGCAAAGTAATTCAAACACCAGCTCCTCTGAGCGAGTTGGTTCTGGGACCGCAACTTGGGATGCGTTTTGCAATAAAATGGATGTCGCATTTTCTCATGTACGCGCTATTCATCTCTGTCGACGTAGACTCATGAAGTCACTATGCGAGAGAATAATTAGCATATGAGAAAGTGCGACTATTAGAGAAAGCAATTGTGATGTATATATAATTATAGAGTATTATGTGTGAAAAAATAAAGTTTTTTTAATTAACAAATTTTTATATGTAACATGTCCATCAATGTGGCTCTTTGTTCAAGACGTGGAAACATTTCTCATATATATCCTTTTATCATGATAATAGCTTTTTAAACTAATTATGATGAACAAACAAAATATACATATTTAATATCATCTGTATGGTTAATACAATAAGGAAAAATAATACACGCGCTTCATGTGTAACTTGAATAGGAATGCATCCTTAGGTTTTTTATTTTTAGGTTAAAAATAAAGAGAAAATATATAATATATTTTGTGCTTCAGTTTGTTTTAGATAATATTTCTATGAACTAATAGAATACTTAAAAATTTGTAGTTTATTTGTCACTTTTAATAGCTATTATTATTAATTAAATTTACTTTATTAATAAAGGTGTAAATGAAGAGAAAGCAAATACGAATCTGGATCTTAATGCCTAATAATATCTTTATGTAAATTTTAAATATATTTCTAGTTCTACAAATGCATACCGATTTCTATCAAACTTGAAACGCAATCATAAACTAAAGCTGGAATATCACAAATTAAATTAATTATCAATTTAAAAATGATAATAAGCATCTTAAAACTTACTTTGTTAATTTAAATTACAATTTTTTTCTATTATATATACATATATTTTTTGCCTCGATAATTTTATAAATTATGTAATACCTCAAATTATAATCCACTCTTTGAGTTATGTTCCACAGTGGTATTTAGTAAAAGTGATATGAAACAATTCAAAATAAATAAGCAAGGCTTATTTACTTAGAAGAACGTGGCTGAATAATGTTTAGACCTTTTCTTTTCAACGTGGATAAAATTAAAATGCTCCTCCAGCGCAATTCCCTAAGCAGTCATCCTCGCTGGTAGAAAAAAATATACAATATTCCTTCTCACGTCAGATGAAAACTCTAATCAGATGTTTCATAATTCCAACCTTTATAAAATGTATTTCATGTAAAATAAAATGTATTGTGTTGTATATAAATATAAACCATCACTCTTCAAGAAAAATAATTTTTAATTGCAAAAAAATATGAAAGACTTTTATATTTATTACTTTATTATTTTGCCAAATTATTATATTAGAATTAACATTTTTTATAATCAGAAAATCAAGAAATAATTTATATATGATGCGTATATTGATAGACATTTTTCTCAAAAAATATTTTACGTTATACATTTCATTGTATAATTGATATAATTTACTAATATCTCTACATCTTGTACAGTTTCGCATTTATGTCCAAATGAGAGGCAGTCTTAATGACAGTTTGATGACAGGTTTGGATGAGGTCCGAACTTCGAACAAGCTTAAAATGGACGACTATTGTCTTATGCTAAAACAAAGCCGAAGTTTCTTCGTAATGGCAGAAACTCGATAATGTTACTTGATCAATGACAAGAAACATGTACTATATACAAAACATTTCGTACATTTTTCATTTCTCATATACTGTAAGTTTATAATTTTTGTTTCAATACTGTAAGTTACATTTTTGTTATTAAGTTTTCATAATTCTATGGTAAAATAAATGTTATCTAAAATATGATTTTACTAAATTACTTACTAGATCACTTAAATTTAATTCAAATTATATATTCGTACAAAACATATCTTTATGGAATATATTTTTTAATCTTTCAAAAGACTTCAAATTGGTTGAATTTACTGTTAAAAAATAAAACAATGAAAATAACATATTTTTTTATTACATATACATCTATATATATTAGTTTATATATATTCCTGTTATAAATATTTCCTTAATATTTCTTCATTATTTGCCTACAATATTCTATTATTTAACAATGTTTCAGATTTGAAAATATAAGCGTGAATGAGATGTGAAAAAATAATTTTCTATATTTTTATATATGTGAAAAAATAAGTTAAAAATATAGAATAGAATTTTTTTATATATTTTTTACTACACCTTTTTCATTTTTCAGAAAAACAAAGCCTCCTAAAAATATTTTATTTTACATTTTTAACATATTTATTCACGTAGATTCCCTTTCTCAACTTCAAGTCTTGAATCCTGTTTTATTGTAATATTATTTATATTTTCTTTTAATTTATGATTTCTCTTAAAAGAAGATAAACTATTATTACAATCTTAAGGTAGTTTTAAAGCATTCACTAAATACTTTTTTTTCCTTTTAATATCTTTCTACATTCAAGAGACTAAAGTTACTTAGCCGAAATATTTAAGAGGATCGATAACAGACGCGCGACGCCTCGCGCTTGACATGAGCCGGACAAAGAGGCAAATCAAATGAAGCGAATGCAATTGAAGCGAACGTTGTCAGCGCGATTATCCGAAGCGTCGTCGTTAGAACTATCGAGTTATCGAATGAGCGCCGCTCTCTCAGAGACGCCTTAGTGAAGTTCCGGTCGTTGAAAGCATGGCGCGTGTTAAGTGTCCAAGGTACCAGAAAATTAACATCGTTTTGCGTTGTTTCTAGCTGAGTAAGTGAATCCTCTGTCTCAGTATTCCAGACAATTACTCATATTCATATAACCTTGCAGGAAATCACATAATCTAGGAAAAGAGAAAAAATAAAGAGGACAAACAGAATACCATTTTACTTCGCGAATTTAGAGCAGTAATGTACGGATTAATTTAACGATCATTACAAAATTTATTTTTATTACGTTCTCTTATTGACAATTTCACGACGATTAATCATCACGTTATTATTGTTTATGTATTAATTTAGTGATTATAATTTAGTCGCTTTAATCATAAAGTAAACGAGTAGATATGCAAAGATTAGTCCAGATGTATAACTGAATAGATCTTCATGAAACTTTTATCAAATTTTCTAATGAATCACGGAACCATATTGGTAATAAAGAATTTTATGTAGCAAAACGATGACAAGTGGAACTTACCTACCACCAAGTAGAACCTAGATCATCCTACTTTAGAATTTGAAAAGAAGCTAATTAAAAAGACCAAAGACTCACAGATCATTTAAATGACTGAGAGAATGCACTTCACAAGATTAAAGATCACTAGAAGAAAAAGAAGTATTTTCCGAAAGAACGATCTTATGTCCCAAACCATATTGGCTCTCCCGCATCTCTACATAAAATCCATTCATCACCATGTGATCACCATGATTCTATAAGTACAGTAGAACGTTTGGTGAAAATTAATTTAGTTATATACTTGAACTAATCTTTGCATACTTCTTTTTTAAAAAAATAATGGACATTACAATAATAAACAATGATATATTATAATAAACGTATAAGCGCTATTAATTTTCACATAAATTTCGAAATTTAACAAAAATATTTAATAATAAATGTCATATAGAATTAATCGTAAAAATTGGATAACGACAAATTTATTTTATGCGTTTAATTGCTCATATAATTTGAAGTGCAAAAATAAAAGAATTGTAATGGCATACACACTGATGCGGCTTTTCAATTTATGCAAGGCCATTCACTAGAAAATGCACGCCGTGAATACTTTCGGCGACAAACGTAAACGCGTTTTCGCGTTTTCATTCGTGAGGCATTTCGCGAGGCTCGTGAAATCATAAAGAATTCAGAACGCGAACCAAGTATTGGGTAACTCAGGATAAGAGTGCGGGAACCACGGCAACGAACTTTTTACGACTCGCTTTAACTCGTAAAGTCGATGCCAGCCGTGCGTTACTGCGATTAACTCTTTTCTCACGGGAAATCCTAAACGCAGCATCGCGCCGCGAGTTTCCCGGCCGCGCTAGAACAGTAATTCGCTAACACTCGATCGAACATTAAATGAACTTAAATATCAGGGTGCTTTCGTCTCTTTTGCAAGGAAAAAAATTATGGAAAATTGCGAAACTTCTGTTGACCAGAAATAAGAAAAGTTTGCGAGAAGATCGACATGCCTCAAGAAAGTATTTTCTGTGAAAGAGAGATCGAACAGGTAAAGTAGACTTACTTAGACTTATTTACATTCTGAGCAAAGTTTTCAAAGAATTATTTTTAAAAAAAGGAAAAATTATATCAGTGATTATATCAACAACTATATCAGCGATTATATCATCATAAATAAATGAAAATTGTAAAAGAGTATGAATTTTTGATAATAAAAAGTGCGTACTGACTGTTATAAATTGATTAGAAAAAATTATCGTTAAAATTAAAATGAAAGATTCTAAATTTATATGTAAGATGGATAAAATATGTAGGTAAATGAAATAAAAAGCTGAGCTGAAAGCGAATGTACAGTATAAGTAATTAAAAATAAGTTTATTAAAATAGAAGTGTACTGTATTGTAAAATAATAATTTTTCGACTTACAAAAACAAAATATAAAATATGCGGAAAACAGTAACTGCAGTAAGTATACATGACGATGCATGTTGATTTATATTATGCCATGCAAAGCAAAGTCAGATTTTCCTTTCCATTCGTCGTAAATTTCGCGTAAACAAATCCGTAGATTATACGTTTCTCGATATAATATGCGCATTCAGATGGGAGAACAAATGTGATGCGCTATAAATTTATCAGGCAATAAATTGTATATTACATTTGAATATGTTTTCGACATCGAATAAATTAGAGGATTTTAACATTGTAACTCCTTCTTTTAAAAACATATTTATTTTAACTTGCAATAATGATTCTAATTGTAAATTTATAATTATAAAATTTACAACTAGAAATCAAATAATATTTATCGTAACTGACCTATTACAATTGAAATAAAGTGTATAATTAAATAAATCTGATTACACATAATACAATTATGTTATTTACATTAACCGCATTTAAGTTAACTTAACAATATATAAAAATAAAAAATAAAAAAATCTTAATTTTATTTAACTTTAAAATAAAAAAATATTAAAATTTGTAAAATAAAGATTAACATACATATATATATATATATATATTTTTTTTTTAAAGTATAATTATATTAAATTAATTGCAAAATAGCTCAGTTTAGTATAACGAATTGTTAGTATATCATATTGATGTTCGCTGACAGTATTCTATTTATCTGAAAAAAAATCTGAGATAAAATATACCGCATCATAAGCAAACTGTTACAGGACAGTTAGTTATTGTTAGATGTTTGAGAATCAGTCAACCGGTTGACCTTTCATATCTGTTTAGTTCATGAATCTCGAAGTTGCACTTCCAACAACTAAACACTACACTTGCAAGTTGAAACAACAACTTCTTGTGCAAGGTCTTATTAACTACCACCTACAGGTCTGAAGTGACAATTGGTGGTCTGAGGTGGAATTGACAAGTAACAAAACTAAAATGCATAAAAAAGAAAAAAATATGTGAATAAAATTTTGCATTTAACAAAATCAAATACTTTAACTTATTATACATTAATCTCTAAAATATATATTTATTTAATGAAATATTTCTAATATAATTTTAAGAATCTATACATCAACGCATTATACTATTTCAAAAATGACATTTACCGATAATATCTCTTTATTGTTTAAAACTTTGAAAATAATAAATGGAAAACAACAAGTTTTATATTCAATCATTGCTAACAAATCTTCTTCATAAATCTTCTTCTACACGAAACTTGTAATAGCATTCCATATAGCATCATTTAATTTAATAATATACAGTCGCAAACTATATTATTATTCTGACAGTACGCTATTATATCGATAATTTTTTCAAATGGTTGTCAGAGCGTGAAAAATTGTGCATATACGCATTAATATTATTTTATATACGCATTAAGATATTAATAGTTTATATTTATTATATTTGAACATTTAGTAAAACTATTGTTGTCACACTAGAACTGTTTGAAGAAAAGCCTGAAAAAATTATTGATATAATAGAGCACTGTTCATACAATTAATTTCGCGACGTATGCACGTGAATGCGCATGTCAATTACAGAGAAATCTTTTTTTTTTCATTTACGTTAACAGTCGGCCAATCCCTAGTCTTTTAAGTAATCGAATTCATTCATCTCAGCTTGCTCAAATTTGATCTCTTCTATATACGGTGTGAGATATCGATACTCCAAATCCTGCTCGAATGTGATCCATTTCTCGCTGGGTAGATATATCTTCAGGAAATTCAGCTGTAGAGCGCGTATGATCCTGCAAAGCATGCAAAACTGTTACGTGCCTTCGTTCGAGAAGCGCCTGAGTGGCATAATAGAAAAGTCAACTGCGTAGTCGCAGAATATTCCAGAGGCTTGTAATGCAAAAAAGAATACAGGAATCTCTCTCGTTAATTCACAGACAGTGGAAACCTTCAAGACCGGGTACAGAAAAACGCGAACGCGAGAAGTAGAATCCCATCGTATGCTACATATTGTAATGTTGCTCGTAGAATAATATCGCTGTTTAACTAAGTCTCAAATTAAGAGATCTCATCAAGCGAATTTAGTACTTAATGAAAGAGACGTCTTTACAATTCTTTGAAGCGCGACACAATGCGCTGCATCTCATCAGTCTCTCATCTGGCATATAATTACATATGCATTGTAAATTTGAAAAAAGTCTATGTGTAATTGCGAAACATAACGTTTAGTAAAACTTTATATTAAAAACACGAGTTTATGTTTGTTAATTTAAAATTGCGGAGCTTTTTTAATGATTAAATCTTGCATATTAAAATGGAGTCATATTTGATTATTATAGTGTATTTATTTTACAAAGCACTAGAAAAAGTTTAAAGAATATTTATTTTCCTTTATGTTTATATACTATATGTACGAAAATATGCTCATGATTACATCTTTTACATTTTTTACGTCTTTCTTTTACATCTTCTTCGTAGTTATTTGTAGACAATTTTTGTTTTTTTATTATAAGGGATCTACATTAAATTTACGTTACCTGAAATTCCTGGCATCCAGCACTTCCTCTGGCAATCGACGCACTGCTTCGCATACTATAGGATGCTTGTAATTTATTGTATCGTGTGTATAAAGCCCATATCTGTTATATCCAGCCATCGAATTGAATAATGATTTTGCTAAGGTGAATCTCCAGTTCTCTTTATGCTCTCTATTCTGTGCAAAATTCCGTTTAGGTAATTTTAGATTTTTCATTAATGTCCAAGGCAATTTCATGTTGGAAAATATTCCTCGGATTCCCACAAATATAACACGTATCCACTTATATAACACGTATTAAAACTTTAAAGAGGTTAAAATGAATCACGATTGCATCATGATGTTTTTTTCTAACGCATCTTTCAATTGTTTCAAGAGTTGCATTTAGCCATGATAGAATGCATTCAGTCACGAGAGAGACGAGATACTATTAAAGGCCGATATTCGCGAGTTCGCATCTCTGTTGAAATTTAAATTTCAACATGATTTAGCATAAGACATGGTAATAATAATATACTATTAATTTCGTGATTTATTAGTTCCGTAGACATATATATTTAAAGCTCAATAATACTCGATTTTTATTTAAAACTGTGATTTTAATTATCGTTTATGATTATCAAAACCTAGTAAACGAAAATTGAAATTTTATCTATCTAAATGCGTATTTCAAATAACAAAAATTTTTTTTATTCAATTGGATTCAATTGTATTCAATTGGATTTCATTGTATTCAATTGGATTTCATTGAATTTAATTGGATTCAATTTTTATTCTGGATTGAAAAATTGCATTTTATGTTTCAAATTTTGAATTGAGATGTATTCACAAGGCACAGAAAAAAAAGCTATTATTTTTAGATTGAAATGTGCTTTATGAAATTTCTATAAATAAATTAAAATGCATTAGGATTGAAAAAGATTTATTTTAAAGTTTGCGAATATGCGCGCGCGCATATTTCTAAAATTCTGAATCCATTTCAATCCATTTTCGTTTATTGGAAATAGAGATGATAACTATAGAGCAAATTAAAATTGTAATTTTTTACTGTAATATATAAGATATTACAGCATTAAAAGTATACACACTTATTAATGAAGCATTTATACTTGTATAATAAAAAATCACATGACTTTAATAATATGTTATCCAAATATTTATATTAACAATCGCAAATTTATATCAATTATCGTTTTTCAATTAACTCCAGATCTTTTATAAAAATTTATCCAAGGTTGACAAAATGTCTTTAATAGTATTTCATCGGTGGTTCAGAGAAAATTAATCAATGTCTCACTCACAATCAGTAATCAATGAGTACTCACACTCAGTAATACTTTATTAAAATTGATTGTTACACTTAGATCCAGCAAAGAATTAAAGGCAAGAACAATCATATTAAACATCTTTGAGCGCTCACTGATCAATTTTTTTCTGCTAAACGCAGCTTCTGTCGTATCAAGGATACGACAGAAAATCAACTCGCGCATTGCCTACTACCTCCAATTAATTCTTTTTATAAATATGTATCTTACATAAAAATTAATAGAACATAAAAATTAATAGAATTATTTTCCATTTCTCTAGTAATTGTAGAATTATAATTTTGAAAAACAAGAATATAAAAACATATTTAGTATAAATGCATATTTAGCAATATTGTGTAGTCACAGTGAATTTTAACCATAGGATAATAAAGAAATATAGTATATTTTTCAAATATATCTATATCACACAGTGTGTCAATTATATTTTTCTTTATAATTCTTCCCATTTTTGTAAAAGCGGACTTGCGATATCATTAGTTGAAAGTGAAGCGGATTGAAAAGCTGCAAAACTTTGTGAAAATAAAGCAAAACCGGAAACGCTTTGTTGAATAGCCGGAAGATAAAGAAAAAAGAAGCAGAACGAAAAAAAACCGACAACAAGGAAGTCATCTGCGCAAAAATGTCACGAGCTAGGCATTCTATGGATTTTCATATCGCGTCGTTACATTTATCTTAACGCTTATTAAAATAACATCCATAACACATTGCCTTAGTTTCCGCTAGTCTTTTTTTGTATTGTCAATCAATCAAATCAATTATTGTAGACAAATCAATTACATATTATTTTTATTAATATAGATTAAATAGAGGTACAAACAGAGATCAATGTAACCTTTAAAATTTTTATAAAAATCAAATGATTCTCTAACATTTTTTATTTTATTTGAAATAATCTAAATGCATGAGATATATAAAGTTTGAAAATAAAATAATAAAAATTAAGTTTCATAATGCTTTAATATAATACATTAATATTTATAAATTAAATTATACGAGAATATTTCGGAATCATTTCATGTTGGTCTATATTAGTGTCGTAATTATAATTATATCTCAATAATAGTGATTAAAAATAGCACAATGAAAAGAAAGTAAAGATTAATTATTTATTTAAAATATATTTATTACATATTTAAAAATCAAAATGAAAATGGCTCTGTAAAATAGCTTACGTAAGATGTAATAAGACATTGTTCAACAACAACAGAGGAGGCACTTTCAACATGTTATCGCTGTTGTTGGAGACAACATCACTAAGCAAAAGAGCTGAGTCATGAAAATCGGATGAAAAGAAGACAAAACGATATATAAGGTTCTTCCACGTTTTTGTGTGAGTCATTGCTAGTGATTTATGCCAGGGATGAAACCAGGACAGCTATCGTCGGTGCGTATATTCCTGCAAGCATAACTTCTATAAGAACGTACACGTGACTACAACCGTATTCATGAACGCTATGCCCTTCGATGTGCTACCCTTTGTATATACAACATGCATACATGATGTCATAAAATGTTCCGGTTTCAATTTAAATGGCAAATTTAGACTGAATCTTTTCTGAGTATAGTATACCTAAACTGATCTAAAAGTGATTAAAAAATTAAAATTTATCAAATTTATCAAATTTATCAAATTTAAATTTAAAAAAATTGCTTTGACACAGAAAATCCAAAACAAAATCGACGGATATTAAAAGTATTTAATACCTAGCTAATGCTAAATACTTCTAAAATATTCATAAAAAGTTCCTAACATTCCAAAAAATACAAACGTTCCAAGAGTATTCCAAAATATCTCGAAATATTTATGAAATGTAAAAACGACATTCAAATATCGATTAAAAATGCCATCTATGTATTGTTACATTTTCCGAGAATGTTCCATATACATTCTTCAAAATTTTAATTTTTTTAAGAATTTTAAATCCGGTCGTCACTTTTTAAACAAAATTTTATCCAATTTATCGCAGATTTTCTATATGTATCTATCTTTCTGTTAAATATGTTACTTTTTCATACGTTACTTTTTCGCGATACTTCCCTCGTGTAATTCATATATTAAACTGCGTACGCGTATAAAATTTTCTGAATTTCCAAAACGTGATGCCCAACTGGCAGGACTGTTTTAAATAGAGAAGACTTTCGTTCTGCCTCCTGTGTCGTGCTCAATACGCTCTGATGAGTTGCATAGTTGCGCCGTTCTACGTATAACGTTCTACGTGACGAAACTTTCCGATATTTTATGTTCCGACTACGCGTTGCAGTGTAATTAAACACATTGCGAAATATCTATGATATATAAAATTAAACTACAGATATATTAAATACTACAGATATATTAATGTAAGTACAAATTCCTAAAATTTGATAATTATTTTGTTTTCGAATTACTCTTTATTATTTAATTATATTGTGTATAATTACGAAATTATATGCATGCTTACAAGTCGAATAAATTATACTCACAATTTTGGAATATATTAAATTTGTAGCAATTTAAATAAATAAAAATTAAATACAAAGTAAAGTTTTTTTTTTTTTTAAGAATTAGTTCCACAAATTCTCAAACTCTTAAAATTAACTCTAAATATTAAGCTGTTCGTGTTTATATGTTTTACAATGCTTAAATATTTTAAACAATACAATCTTTTCTCAATACAAATATTATTTGTCTTTAGTTATTGCCGTATTGTAGTATCAAACTTCACGCATAATAATCTCTGTTAAAGTATGATAAAACTACAATACGGAGTAGAAATCATTTCAATAATATCGCATTCAGTATTATAGCTCCTTACAATCGTCGAACTGCACGAAGTTAAGAAGAAAACATTATCCTCTGGCGAGGATTGAAGTCAAGAAGAAACTCTTGCATCAATAAAAAATGCAGTACGTTGTAAGAATTTTAAATTGCAAAATCTCGATGAAATAATACTCTCCTCTTGAGTGTCGATTCTGATAGTGTGGTTTTCGTAAGAATCTCATGCATCATAAAAACTTGTTCGGAAATTTTTGTGCGTACTCTGTCTCTTCTCGAAGTATCTACTTTGATTTTCATTCCATTGTAAAATATCGATCGGTAGGAGCACCCATTTCGGACAAAATCTCACTTTTTTTTACGAGCGACACTTTTCTTTTGCATTTCCATTCGCCTTTATTCGGTGGGAGTAATTGCGCCGATCCACTACAATAGACTGGTCGAACGAGCTCGACGAAGGCGGGCTCATCCGACCGAAATTATACTTACTATCTCGTTCAAAGATGATGGAGAATTAACCATTGTAGTACTCCTAAGTAGCACAAAGCGCTTACAAAGCGTTAACAAAGCGCTAAAAGCGCTAATAGCGTATATAATCGCTTTTTTAACGCTTTGCAAGTGTTGCTGTGCTATTTGGGTTGCTTGGCAGTGCTCGATTTCACATTTCAGAGTGTAACGCAATTAAAAAAAGACGCCAACTCGCCGATTTCTTTTTAAATCCTTAATTAAGATTTCTCTATCATTAAGAACGAGACGGTAAGTATAAATATATGTATATAATCATGAAAAGGACCTTAGATCCTCCTTCATTACCTTTTGAAAAGAAGATGTTAAAAAAGGATCGAGTTTTACCCAAAAAAAAGGTGTAAGTAAAAGAAACAATATTTTTTATAGATTTTTATCTTCTGGATACGATAAAATTGTTAAAAAGTTTGTAACATGTTTTGAAAAATATCTCGAAAATTAAACACGAACATGATATATTTATATTGTTCAAATTTTTATGTTCTCGCTCAATTGTAAAAGTATTCCTTCCTTAATCACAAATTTTTTAATAACTATATCATATCTTCGAGGTCAAAATTTACAAAAAAATACTATTTCTTTTATTCACATCTTTTTTAGCAAAAATATTTCTATTATCGTATTTCACACAAAAATTTACGAAACTCGTTTGTTAGCAAATTGTTAAAATATCTTGGACAACGTTTTATGGAAATGGAATCATAATTCCACTGCTATGTAGGTCAGCACAGTGACATTTCGGTCAGTAATTACTCCTGCCGGAAATGAAACGTCGGCCATCTTGCACCTGCCGCAAATCGAACGGACTGGTAAATCGAGGAAATTAGCCATAGCAAAGAGAAATTTCATTCCTCTAGGAATTGACCCCCAGAATGCGAATTGACTTGGAAGTGACGGTACCATTGCAATTATAACAAAAATTAAAATAAGGATTAGAAATACTAAAATTGTTTTAAAAATTACAGATATAATGTACATTACACAAAATTATAATTTGAGGATATCTTTATTAAAATAAATGCTCACTTAAAAATATATAACAATATATATACTCGTATTACGATAAATATATATATAAGATTAAAAATACATAATTTTAATCTAAATAACTAAATAATAATTACAATATATTGTAACACGAGTGCAACTATTGCAACTTATGCACGTTTGTTTTTTCCGCAATATATATACGTTTTTTTATACTACAATTCATCGCGTTTATGGCAATAATTATGAGTTTTACTAAACGGATTCCTGGGCCATACGATACTCAAAAACACTTCCGCGTTCTGCAAAATTATGTGGACTTCCATTAGATTTTGTATCTTTATATTCTGATGTAGATCTTGTTGCTAAATATTGTGAATTATTAGTCTTTGAATAGATCGAAAATCTCTCAGCTTGCTTGTCTTTATAAACAGAACCGTAACCACCACCACCTGGAGTTTCCATAATGAACTTATCCTGTACAGAAATTTGATGAGAAATTGTTAGCTAAACTTTCGTAATAATAATAATTACATATTATTAAGATAATGAAAGTATCGTATTGGTAAACAATCAAAAGCTAAAAAGTTAAAGATTTATGTCCTAAATTATATATTCTTGTAGCCCTACTTATTTGCGGTATTTGATCGATAAAAATTGTTTTACACTGTAAATTTATTAAAATTTTAAGGCTAAGATGTATTTTACACAAATAACGTAGGATTAATTCAATGTTATTTCTTTCTTTAAACTAGATCATGTTATAATTTATTTTGTTTTAATTTTATCTTATAATTGCACTTTTATAATTTATATTTAAGATAAACTCGTTTGAATGTATAAAGTGACATAAAAAATATAAATAATTGTGGATGTCTGCATTTATAATATGTAATGCCGTTGTACATTAAATTATTATAACAAATAAAAATATAACATATCATAATTGTTTGTAGCGTGCGCTTTAATATGTTTTTAACGGATACAAAGACATACATTGTATTTTAGACAACAGTCGACTATTGCATTTATTATTGAATATAATTAAATGCAGTGAGAAGAGATAATTAGTAAAAGCGGTTAAATTACACTACTATGAGTTTTTGCATGTGCGTGCGATCGTACATACATCCCAACTTTTGATCAAACTACTACAAACTATTCCACCGAAACTTCGAAGCGATAGCATGTCGCAAAATAACGTCATCAAAATTTTTGGAAAATTGCATTTGCCCTTGCCATAAAATCAAATCGCATATTAATCGAGATTTATAGCACATAGTGTATAGAAGCAAAATACGTCAATTACATTTGCATATATAGAGAGCCTTTAAAAATTGTTATGAAAAAATAAAGCCAATTGTATATATTTACTATTTATTATTTTATAAAACAAACTCATTTCACAGATAAAATAAAATTATTAAAAGCATTGTTATATACAAGTATTGCTTAATGATACTTTTTGCACTCACTGTAAATAATAACAGTTACATAACTGTAACAATTTTAATTAGATAACACAAAATATTTTTACAAGTGAAGAACATATTTTGACTATAATTTTAATATTACAAAAATTTTTTAGTATAATATATAAATTTTTTAAATGATTTTTATCTTTACTTTCATAATATAATTCATTTCATTTCACAAAACATATGAAATATATATAATCACTAACAGTATGTATATCTCTCGATAACAAAGACCTTAAATAAAAGTTTCAAAAACCTTTTAAAATTATGTATAATGCTAATAATTAGTAAGTAATAATGCAGATAAAAGAGTTTCAAATAAACAAAAAATATAGATGTCTAATATTTTTAGCTGCATAATTAAGGTCGCATTTATTCATCATTTAGGGATTAATTTAAACTTTTCAATATTGATAAACATATTGTGTTTATAGTAACGTAATAAATTATTATGATATTTGGAAATATGTTGCTTTTTTGATAAAGCTTGTAAGATATTGATTATGTTTACAAAAAAATATTTAAAATTACTTACCCCCTCATAAACTGGAACGGCAGCTTTTGGCCCTAAATTAATGTGTCTACCATCAGTCCGCACCAAAATATTTAAGCCACATGCTCCAGCCTCACCATCATTATATCCAGGTGGATGATACACTCTCCGCTCGGTTAATACAGATAAAGTCATCGGAGCTCTGTAAATAAATATTTAAAAACAAATTTTAAATAAGAGTATTTTTTGCCAGCAGTTATTTTTTTATATATTATCTTCAAACGTAATTTTAAATAGAAGAAAAATTTATATAAATAATCATAATGTGCATAGAAATGCGCATTTAAATATCATTTCACCTAAATATCATTTCACGCACAGCACCGTCGCCACCGATATATGCTCCATTACCACCACTTCCGCATCGAATGGAGAAGCGATTAAGTATAATTGGATAGCGAAGCTCGAGTATTTCTGGATCTGTTATTCTTGTGTTAGTCATATGCGTATGAACAGCACTTCTGCCATGCCATGTCGGTCCCTGGAGAATACAAGTTTACTAAACAAATATCTATTATACGTACCACTAAAATATACGTAAAACTAAAATAGAATGTATGTTATATCTTTTTTTATCTTACGTTAACTTTTATGATATAAAAAAAATTATAATAATT
>NW_011627322.1:1453813-1518194 GCF_000204515.1 Acromyrmex echinatior | reverse complement strand
ATATATTTCTTTTTTTTTTTAATTAATTATTTAGATAATTTATTAGTCAGAATTTATTTTAACATTCAAATATATCCTATCTAAAGCTTATAATTTCTTCTTACTGCTCCACTTCCACCAGCAACTGTCTCGTAATAACCCCACTTCTCAGTGCCAAGGGTTACGTTGTTCATACAACCCTGCGAAGCTGCGCAAATTTCGAAAGCTGCCAAGATTACGTCAACAATACGTTGAGATGTCAAGACGTTGCCTCCTACCACTGCCGCATCCTCCGAGGGATCGAGTAACGATCCTTTAGGGATAATTATTTTCACAGGCTTCAAACAACCCTATAGACAATATTAAATTAATCCAAGTGCATTATTAGATTTTCTTTGAAAAATCCAAAAGGACATTACTTGATTTAATGGTATGTCACGTCCAACCATACATCTTAAACAATAAATTACCGCAGACAATGTTATGGCACGTGGTGCGTTGCAGTTACCCCATACTTCACAACCCGTTCCACTGCGAATTTAGATTTTACTATCTTATAAATTATTACCATTTGTATAATATATTTACATGAAATTATTATAGCATAAAATTTTGCAGAAAACAATAAGAAGAGTAAAAATATATTTTTTTAAAGATTATTATTTAGACTATATAGAAAAATGTTGTTATAAATGAAATTTAGATTGAAAATAAATAAAAAAAAATTGTCAATCAAAGCGGATTTTGATGTTTGATAAGGTCCATATACAAATTTGCAAATAAACTTTTCAGTTCTATAAATTGCACCCCAATTAGATTTGTATAGAACTTGAATCTCAAACTAAAGTTAGAAATAATATTAAAAATTATATTGATCATTAATTTAATAATAAATTATATTTAGAAGTATATAAAAAAAAACAACAAAAGGTAAAAGATAAATCTTTGATATATTAAATAGCAAAATAACAATTATTATAAAAACTAAAAAATAATACTGCTAAATTACAATTATTACAAATATCGATTAAAAATATACCTAAAATCGAAAATTGCTTCGCCTTTGTTTATATCGAGATCCACATGTAACTTGATGGGACTACCGTTATCAAGATAATCAATGGCATTGATATCGGTTTCTTTTCCTCTTCGCATTTTAATTTTCGTACCTATTGACTTCAACATATGTCGAACGGCAATTTCAGCATTACATTGAATATAATCCATATACGCTTGCACTACTTTGAGACTGTATGTATCAATTAGCTCGTTTACTAGTTGAAAACCCTTACAGAAGGAAACATATTTTACGTATATTTAACTTACATAAATTTGATTAAATTTGACTAAATTTGAATAAATAATTGAATTACTTTTTGATTAGCTGCGATCTGAGCTTTGAGATCACTAATGTTGTTTGAGAGATTTCTGGTTCCCGAACTTCCCGGTACTTTGCTCGGTGCCATCAAGGCCTCCGTGAGTTTTTCTTCTTGAAATATTCCTTCATGTACTAACAGAAAACTTTTAAAGACAGCGCCTTCCTATAAAAGAATACAATATTTATGTATAGTTCTCTTAAAATCTATTTGAAAACCATACTCTCGTACCTGACTCAAACTCGTTGAGTGTGGTGGCATAGAACCCGGAGTGATACCACCAATATCAGCATGATGACCTCTACTGGCCACAAAGAATATCGGTGTAGGCACATCTCTAAAGTGCATATAAATTTCGAGTATAATATATAAAATTCGAATATAGTACTTAATGAGTATTTAACACAAATATAAGAGAAAATTAGGACATTTAGCATTAAAATATTAACAATATATCTTCTTTTGTTATAATATTGCGTCTAATAAATATGACATTAATATAACGTTTCCCAAAAACATTTTTTTAATTACGAAATATAAAGAATATACGAACTTATAAAATACTGGCGTGATAACTGTTAAATCTGGAAGATGGGAACCGCCTGCTAATGGATGATTAGAGAGGATGACATCTCCTGGCGTAAATTTGCCATTAAACGCTTTCATTTGGTATTGTACAGTTTCTTGCATGGCGCCCAGATGCACTGGGATATGAGGAGCATTTGAAACAAGACCACCGTCAGGGCCAAAAATTGCACATGAGAAGTCTAATCGCTCTTTAATATTAGTAGAAATTGAAGTCCTTTGAAGTACTCTATCAAAAATTAGAAATACAAATATTACAAATACAAATACAAATATTAGAAATACAAATATTATATTGAAATATTTAAAAATATTTAAAAAAAATAATTACATGTATTTAAAATTATACATTAAAATTATTTACTGATTACATACCGACCCATTTGTTCAGCAATGCTCATAAAACGATGCGAAAAAATACTAAGCTGAATACTATCAAGATCAGTAGTGACTTTCGTTCGCCAACCTTGTCCAATCATTATTTTTACATCACCACGGATAGTAATTTCCGCAATGCAATCTGGCTCCACTAAAAGTGTACTCAAATTATCCATAATAATGACAGGGCCATGTAAAATATCTCCAGAAGATAATGAATTTAATTGATAGACGCCTGTTTCCTGATAGCCACCTTCGAAGTACACCATAGTGGTCTAGAAAATTCATATTTTTAAAGGAGGAAAAAAATCGACGAATAAAAGTCGTCGATTTTTGCTCCCAACTAGGAAGTGAAACACATGTTTTTTTTATAATTTTTGGGCTGCAGAATGCGTGAAGCAATCAATTTTATATAAACATGAAGGAACATATATAAAAATGTAAATAAAGTGTAAATGTAAATAAATAAAACGACATAAGATTTTTGCCATAAAAATGAGAGAGAAATAATGATTATTTTTGATATTTTGATTCTCAAAAACTATCAAATATATAATATTTTGTTGTGCTAGAGTTGAAGTAGAGAAGGAAATAAACGTATGAAAACTCGACAGATGTAAGGGGCAAAAAATCGGTGACCCGTTCTCCTTTTTAAAATTTTTTTTATTCGTAACAGAATTTAATAAAGTTTTAAAAAGTTATAATTCTTATGCTGAGTTCAGATTTTCATACGAGTATCACACTATTCTTGTCGTTCACTAAACGTTAAACAAAAATGACATAACATCCAGAGAGTACTCGAGTGGAAATCAGAACATGCCCTTTCAGGATGAGAAAATCACTATAGTGACGTTGAAACAGTATTATATTTTGAAGCAGAAATATAATGTAATAATAAATTTTAATAAATCTTGACTGCTAACTCTGGACTGCTGTAAGAACAATTTAACAACAGATTCTCATCCTCTATAAGTTAAATTCGATTTAAAAGAAAGAAATAATTTAAGAAAAAATAGTTCAACAATTATTTAAGATATTTTCTGCATTTTTTATCTAACCTTTTCAGCTTTTGGTGAAGCTTGTGAAGGAGACAATATAAGATCCTGTGCAACTTCAGTTTTTCCAATTCCTCGAACTCTCACATCATCAATTAAAATCTTACGGTCTGGTATTGTAAAACCAAATTCTGTCTTATATCTAATTAAAAAATAGTTTATAAATAAATAATTAAAGACAAGATTTGTGCAAATCAAATGGTTACCTTTTGAGAAAAGTAGCAAGAAAATTTCCATGTCTAGTAGTGACGCTCATTGAATCCTGACTTGCAGGAGTGCACATTAAAGCACAATCAGTACTTTCATAACGTAAGTGAAGAAATGGTTCCGTTTTTATTTGTGAATCAGAAAATCCTTGTGCACGAAGTCTACTTCTGACTTTAGCTTCCATCGCATCTAACCGATCGTCCAAACGAGTGAAGCTTTCTGTAGATAAAAAAGAATATTAAAATAAAGGAACATAATTAAAGAGAATTTTGTTATCGTATATTACCGTGATTGTAAGTTTCGGCGCTTGGTTCTTGTGCCTCTTCAACAACATCTGCCAATGCCATCCCATAAGCTGACAAAATACCGGCGTACTTATGAACAAAAACCGTACTTATACCCAACGATCGAGCGATTGCACAGGCATGTTGTCCTCCGGCACCACCGAAGCATGCCAGAACATGACGAGAAGTGTCATAACCTTTTGCCTACATAAAAAGAAACTAAAGATAACTTAAAAACGACCATAGTGCGTTACTTGTCATTAGTAAAAAATAAGCTCGATTTAACTGTACCTGAGTCAAAGCACGAATCGGTCGGCACATGGTCTCATTTGCAACCCTAATAAACCCCATTGCCACTTCATCGATTGACATAGCTTCATCATTTTTTAAAAATTCATTGATCTGCGACATATGCAGACATTTTATAAATCAAATGCAATACATTTTTTCTCCAATTTAGAAAAATTCGTTCTTTTACAAAAAATTTAGAATGTAAATTTTTGTAAAAATATTTTTGTTTAATGTGTAAAAGAAATTACCTCATAGGTAAGTGTTGTGAACAAACTTAACGTACGAGATACATCAAGCAGTTCGTTTTCCTCAGGTCCAAAAATTTGAGGAAAGTATTCAGGCAACAGACGACCCAGCGCGAGATTGGCATCCGTTACAGTTAATGGGCCATCTTTTTTGTAACATGCGGGTCCAGGATGAGCGCCCGCGCTCTCAGGCCCAACCACGAAGAGACCCGACCTGAAGAAAAGCATCGATCCACCTCCTGCCGCAACTGTATTGACATCCAACTTTAACACCCAATTTTTTATTTCAGCTAAATCTTTTCACAAAAAGATATTTAATATTTTTAAGAAAAATTAAAATGTCAATATTTTAAATATCTACAAATAATATATATATTATAAAAAAAAGTAATACCTGCGGAGCTTGTATAGCAATACCCGCCGTGGTGCTCTCATAAACATGCTCGTAACTTCCTCCGTATCGACTTACATCAGTAGATGTGCCTCCCATATCGAATCCAATCACTGGTAAATCAGTCTCCTTTCCATAAATTGTCATTGCGTATCCTACAACTCCACCAGCTGGTCCAGAAAGTATAGCACGTGACCCATTAAAACTTGCCAGCAAAATATAATATTTAATTTATGCGATATAATAAGAAAATTAATTTCAAATAATTTTCAAAAATAAACTTTAATAGTTACGAATTCATAGGTGTTAATCCACCATCGCTCTGCATAAACAATACATTGACGCCTTTCAAATTGTCTTTGAATCCTGAAGAAAAAGCCTAAAAAATTATTTAATACAGTTTAGAAATAGAAATCTATATCTTGAATGTACATTTTAATTGTTATTTTGGAAAGAAGAGATAGAAAGAAACTTTATATAAATAATTATAAAGAAGAACTCAAATTTCATGTATGTAATTATAAAGATAATATTACCTGTACGTAGTTTTTAATATGTGGCGTCAAGTAAGCATCTGCACATGCAGTAAAGCCTCTGGGAACCATTCTCGTCATCGGCATCACCTCGTGTGAAAGAGATACCTGTGAGAAACCTGCTTCTCGCGCTAATTCTCCAATTCTAATCTCGTGAGCAGCATAACTATATTATAAAAGTGCAATAGCAGAATTTAAATAAGCATATAAAATTAAAACAAATTATAAGCATTAATTGTGTGTTTATAGAAACCATTTTTCAAAAATTTTTCACTAACAAAAAAGTTTTTGTTTGATCAAACGAATTTACTAACGTATAGCTATGTGCCAGAACAACAGCAAGACTATCTATTCCTAGATTACGAAGTATTTTCAAATCTTCCTTCAATTGTGCCTCATCAAGTTCTTGAATAACGTACAAATCTTCGCCGGTAGAACCTTTTACTTTTCGCCATGATTGATTCTTCATACGACAACTTCCCGGCAGAGCGGGAATTACTCTACATTTTATTCCTATTACATGTTTATACAAAACCTCCGGCATCACTATCTCCTGTAAACATTTAACAAAAATTAATTCAAATGACAGAACAAATGCGTTTATAAATTTTTGTACTATATACAATATTTCATGATAAAGTAATATATACTGCAATCTGTAATATTTTTTTAAATATATGTTACATTCAACTATACGAACCAAATCGAAAATATTTGGCCGGGACTGATTGCCGATATATAGAAGATCCATGAAACCCTCATTTATTAATAGTGCCATTTTTGCGCCTTTTCTTTCCAATAACGCATTAGTGGCAACTGTTGTTCCCATTCTGATCCATCCTATATTAGAGGTATCGATTACGCCTTCCGTTCTAATGCTACCTTCCTAAAATTAATAAATAGTCGTAAAATATTTAAAGTATTTTAGAATTATGTTCATGAATTTTATGAGATATTTCTACGAGATTTCATTCTATGTAGTATATTATTCTATTTTGTAATTCAATCTAATATTATTTATTTTGCTCGCAGATTTTTTTCGTATACAACTTAATAATTTATTTAAATTATATGTATATAGCTTTATAATTTTATTTGTGCAAATTACATACTTTCAAACTCATACTGGCTGGCATATAATTTTGTTTGTGCAAATTATATACTTTCAAACTCATACTATAACATTTTTTTATTAATAAGTTCCAAATTGTAAAAAATTATAAAATTATTTTTTCATAATTTTGAATTGATTAAAATAACATACCTCAGCTAGTATCCTACGAATACCTTCTGTCGGCGCGTCGTTATAATTACTAGGATCTACGGATAGTAATTTCATAACTCGAATTTTATCCCCAGGACATCTAGCGTATATATCAGTAAACGTGCCACCACGATCTATAGAGAATTGGAATTTATCGTTTTCCATTGATGTCTCCATGGATGAAATCTAGTTTATAAATCCGTAGATGAACCCTAATTTAGAAAAAAGAAATATTATATTGTGAAAATTCACTTAATTTGTAGAACTTAAAATATTTCTTTACTTCTTTACTGATTATAATTATCAGATAATTAATAAAGTTCTATTGTTTTTTTAAATTACAAAGTTTAATGTAGGTCATGGTGAAATTAGATAAAGTGACTATTCTCACGGTTGTGCAATAGGTTGAAAGTAGTAGGGGAATCTGTCAATCAATCAAGTTTTGAACTCATTTGCAGAAATTCACGTTACTCGTTCGCACTAAAGTTCTAGTAAGACTTTAGTTTGCACTGCAAATGAGCTCAATTTCTCATTGGTCGAGCTCTCAGATCACGTGACGGGACCTCTGCCATTATGCGCAATGGTTATCACCTTATATAATTCCATCATGATGTAGGTAATGCAAAAGATCCGATAAATTGTACATATTACAAACATCAATGATATTGAATATATAAACTGTTTTATATAAGTATATTTATATATACAAAAAATTGAAAAGATGTTATTGTGAAAATTGACCTAAAAATGAATACTCCAATCTTATTAGTTTTTTTCGTACATGCGCTGTATCAGTTTAAATTTAAAATAAAGGCTTCTTCAAAAGCCTAGCATATCTTTTGGGCCATGCATAGTTTTTATTTTTATTTTAAACTCATATTGTGAATTCTTATAACTTTTTTCAATGTCATTAACATTGTAATGTAATATGGCAATTCTTTTGATGTTCCATATATTAAACTTTGTGTTTTAAAAAAGCAACAAAATTTTTTTGATTATCTAATAATTTTATACAGAACACAATATATATATATCTTGAAATAATATAAAATTTATATTATAATATATATATGTACAATAAAAACTACGTAATATTATTACATTAATTGTAATAAAATGTAATAAATAATTCGTAATTCATTGTAATAAATAATTTTAAACTCTTTAGTTTAATTTAATTTTAAACATGATACACACACACACACACACACACACACACTCACGCACGCACGCACGCACGCACGCACGCACATATACACATATTTCATTTAATAATAATACTTCGCTCTCCAATGAAAACAAGTATGCACGCTGTTGATGGTTAAGCACAAATTAAGTACAATACTTCTGATAAGAAACTAGTTAACGTCGCTTACATAAAAGAAGATTTAATTATCTGATAAAACATTTTGAAAGTCTTTTTTACTTTTAACATGATATTTTTTAACATAATAGCGTTAATAAGATAGTTAATCAGATTTTAAAATTAAGAGCTTTTAAAACTAAAAGAAAAAATACGATGTATCCTAAAAAAATAAATTTAAAACTGGATTTAAAATTTATAACTCTCATTTGCGCATGCGTATGTAAAAAGCAGTCGGTATTTGTACGTCAGCTGTATTTCTACGCCAACACATCAGAAAAATTCCACTGTCAATAATTACTGCTCTAACAATTTTGTTATAACGTAATAACGTAATAACATCATATATATTACAATATCGTAACAATAAGTATAATATATTGTTAATGTCTTCTTGACACTATATCCGTTTTCAGCTACGCGATTCTAACAGCACTAGTCTATGATATTGGAGCAACTGCTACTGTACGAGTAGAGACAGCACGAGTAATATCAACAGCAAGGTTACCATTGTAGGTTCTCAATCATGAATTGAGTGATAGAGTCGACTTAACTACTACAATAGAATAATAGCATTACAATAATAATAGTTTTTAATTCAGAAATAGTACGTAAATTAAATGTTCCAGCAAACATTAACTAATAATAATATTATTGTTAGTTATAATTTCCTACTCAATAATACAATTGTATATCATAACATATAACAATTACATAATATATAACAGTTATATTATTGAATGCGAAATTAAACAGTCATATTACTGGTTAGTTAGTTGATGTTTGCAGTGTTAATTAGATTATTATGTTTTCATCTGTGACAAAAACGATTAGATTGAAGAAAATCTTGTAAAGAATTATGTACTCCTTTCCTTTCTTTATTTTATTTTATTGTATTTTATACATTATAAAAAGATTACGAAATATATAAAGAAAAATGAAAGATTTGAGCAAACAAATAAAATTCTTTACTTGTGTAATAGTTGTCTCAATAATTAAAAGTTAATATTAAATATGTCGCTGAATATGTGTATATATGTTGCATTATAAAAATACACAAAAATGATTAAAATGAGTATCACTGATCAAGAGACTGCGCACAAAGAAGTCGCTTCAGATAATATATCGGGTGAACAGAAAATAATATCAAGAAACGTATACAAATTTTTATTTTAATAACTTTTTCTCTAAGAAATAACTCACTGTCAATAGATTTTATAATTGCAGAACTCTTAATTAACATTATCTAATAAATTAAAGTGAAAATATTCTTCGTGTTACTTATATATTAGCACTATAATTATTTTAATATGTTAAAATATAAAACTTCTAATATTTTTTTAAATGTTAAGGTAACAATCAAGTAAATGTTTTTTATATGAAACTTATATTAAACTGTTTATACCTCTTACGATGGAAAAATTTAGTTTATCTGATAAAATGTTTCCAAAATATTTAAGCATACTATATAATCTACACAGCTGTCAGAACACGATAAGATTGCTTTATTTATGGCCATAACTTTATTACAGTCATACTCAAAGTCATGCTAAGAAATTTAGCTAAATTTTAATAAAATAATACATTCTGTATTTAATCGTGATAATTGTAATTTTAATAATGATGTAAATACAACTTGTGTTGTATTATATTTAATTATTTATATTATATTAAGTGTAAAATTATAACATTGGTATTATGTTATATTTCAGTTAGTATTTACTGAAAAGATACAGCTCAAAGAGTTCTTCTTTTATTACATATTATTAAATTACAAACTAAGAAAAATATAAAATAGAACATATAAGGTAAATATAATACATATATAATTTATATTTTAATAAAAAAGTTTTTTTTCTTATTTTACTTCTGATATTATATTCATATATTGCGATATCTTGTCTTTATTTAGTAAATATTTATTTAAAAGAAAAAATGAAAAAATATTTTAATAATTATTCTCGTTATAATAAATTTCTTTATTTATGTAACAATCGTACATTTTCAAAAATAGATACTAACAATTCTGTTAAATGTCTGAATATGTATACATATATATCTTTACAGGAACTGAAAAATATTGTCACTTGTTAATATTATAAAAATATTGAATAGCAATGAGTAAATAATAAATTTTTAACTATTTTAAGCGAAAACATATGTGTATAATACTACTTACATAAGTAAGAGAATATTATAAGAGCATAAAAATCCTATTGTCAATATAAATCGTGCTATATTTTAAATATTGTAACCCCGTAAAGAAATTTAAACGCATAAGAAAATATGATTTCGCTGTAATACGAGCAGATATTTTTAATTGATGCAATGTAATACTGATTAAGTATAATTACAAATCTAAACATCAAAATTTTTTAATAACGAAAGTTAATTTAACGCTCATAAATTAACTAATGTATAACAACATATAATGTAAATCCAATAATCTCGGCTTCACAACTCACCGGTTCGCATAAAGAATATACGATACACAATCGATCTCGCGCTATATCGCGCACATGCTCTTAACGCCGAGATATTACCGTATCCAAATGTTATAATTAACTTATATAAATATTATAATTATGTCAACACTATAATCATGTATACAAATTTTTATCTGCAGGAAGAAAATAAGATATCGACTGTATGTCGCGATTGTGCAGATTTTCGATGTTTCAAATTTAAAGCTTATTTTACAGCGTAATACATGTAAATTTTAACAAATAAATAATTGTAGCTCGAAGACTTATAATAAGATGTCCAATTAGTTAACAATATAATCTGAATGAACAAAATATAATTCTTGTTATGTTTATAGATATAATTTTCCTTTTATATCCGTTAAAATTCTTGTATTATATTATTTCTTTTGTATCCATTAAAATTCTTGCCTTAAAATTTATTTACAAAAATTATTATAAATTTTTTATAACTTAATGTTAATACAATCTGCAAATACAAAGTTAAACATTAAACTTAATTTGTCTTAATTTTTTCTTTATTTAAATAAGTAAAACGAAGAATATAATCTGAAAAGATATAACTACGTAAAGTGTTGAAAACTTTTTAAAAAAATACTGTCTGTCTCTTATCCTTTTTAACAATTGAGTAAATAATTATCTTTTCTACTATTTTGTCATTTACACTGGAATACGTATGTCACATTGACGTAATTCTGATATAGAAATAATTCATAAATTGTAAAATATCAGTCATATAATTATCCTAATAGAAAATATTTCATAATTATTTCTTTCTTAAATACGTATTTCCTTTTATACGCGGAGAAGACATGCATGGTAGTTTATTGGTTCACAATAAAATAATGATAACTGTGTTTATAGTTTAATCTGAAACTAACACTGGAATATCATAAAAAACATTAAAATTAATTTTTTAAGTCTAGGTCTACAATGAGTCGGTAGTTGATGAGTTGGAAACGAATCTAAAGAATAATCAATAAGTCGGGATTGATCGAAATCAGTGAATCGATAGAATTGGCGAGCAGCCAATTTCTAAGGCTACCGACTATCGACTCATTATAGACCTGGCTTAAGAGGAATCTATTCTGTAACTCTTAACAACTATAATGTAACGTCACAGTTGAATAATTTTTCTATCATGTACAAAATCTGTGCAAAGATACTTTAACGCTATCGTTACAGATGTTAAGAGTTACAGAATAAAGTCCCTAAATCTCAAATTATATTAAAAACGACGTTTCTCTGCAGAAAATATATCACGAAGAAGAATTATAATCGAATTTGTCCTTTGACGATATTATTATAGTGTTCATCAGTCATCCTTATGTAGGTATCTTTGTTAAGAAAATAAATTGGATCTTTAACCTGCAAAAATTAGTTTTACAATAATCGTACGTTTTTATTTTTTAAGAACTAGAATATATGGAAACGATACTTGCTTTTTTAATATCAAAAGCATCTCGTTGAAGATCCTTCTTTTTTAATTTGAACGTTCCTATACAAAGAAAAAAATTATATATCATTACAAATATAAAGGCCAACTAAAAATGACAACAATAAATTTATTACCAGTCATAGGCAGTTCTGATAAAACACGAATAAAACGAGGTATGGAATAATTCGGTAAAACTTTGTTCAACTTTCCTGCCAATCCCTTTAAGTCTAAAGAATTTTTTGGGTCAAATATAGCTACCATTCCTGTTCTACCCTCATTCCCAGGTACCTAAACACATAATTATACATGATAATAAATTTTCATCCATAATATGTTTTTCTTCAATTCTGAAACAATTTTATGACATGAATAAGTTTATGATATGCTTCATTATCTATATTGTCTTTATTTAAAATCGATTATTTTATGAGTAAACAATGACTTTATTGTTATTTACCTCAACACCAAATACAGTTGCATCTTTAAGGTCTATCACATTACTTATGACGGCCTCCACTTCCGAAGTAGCAACATTTTCACCTCGCCACCTAATATTTCAATTTTAAAATAAAATATAATTAATCGAATTCTTATTTACTTGCTGACTTATTTACTAATTTCATTCTAGAAATGTTTATAATAATTTAATAATTTTTAAGAAAGTTTAATTGTACTAATATTAATTGCGTACTTAAAGTACCTACGAACCTATATGTATCACCTGTTCTGTCTTTAAAATAAAAATATCCAAGTTCATCCATAACTAAAATATCACCTATTCGGAAAATTAAGTAATATATAATTTATGTGATTAGTCCTAATAAAGATTATACTGTATTTTATTCATGCATGCATGATGTTATTTATCATTTACCAGAATTAAAGACGCGATCGCCTTTCTTAAAGACATCATGTACAATTTTTTGTTCTGAAGCCTTTTTGTCAGCATAGCCGCTGAAGTCGTTTATCACTTTTTTTGAATTAATTTTACCTACAAAAACGCCAGGCTCACCTAAACAAATAACGTAAAAATAATATAATTATGTATTGTTCAACATATTATATGTACATACTATCAAAAAGTTTCCGAACATAGAACTTAAAATTGCATAATATTCAGATAACCATAACTTGGTAAAAGAATCGTAAATAAAAAATAAAAAGGCATTTTAAAATTTGAAATTTGTATTTAGCGTGCTTTTCACCGCTTTTCAAAAAATTTTTATCTTCACAGTTTGATATTTTAACAAAGATTGTTGTATCACATTGTTGTATTTTTTAAAATTATGTACACTGCTCTATCGGATATCTGACCGGATATCGGATATCCGATGTCATATTTTGGATATCCGATAATTTTATGATTTTACTTATCTAATACTGAAAGCAAACAACGCGGAAGAAGTTATAATATTTTCTAATATAAAATAAAATCTTTATAATATAAAATTTAATGATATTCACCAGGTTTACAAGGTATGCAGAATCCATTTGATCCTCTCAGCAATTCTCCTGTTTCTTCATCAATTTTCAACAGTGCAACTGGATACAAACTGCTAGCATATCTTGGTATGAAACCAACAGCACCAATTTTATTGTCAATGTTGACTGCAAATCGTAGAAATATTTCAAAAAAAAATAACTATCCACACTCTCGATAACTATAAAAATAAACTAACTATTATTGTTATCAATTATTACGAATGATTATTTATTTGTTAAAAAAAAACTTAACTATGTCAGCAATTTCTATAAAGAGAAACTTATTATTTATGTTTACAAAATGTATTATTTGTGCTCAAAATTTATTGAATTTAAAACATAGATTTAATAGTAAAATTCTTCCAACAATAAATTAATTGAAAAATAGACGAGTTACCGAGATTTGAGTTTCCTTCTGTGGCTCCATAAAACTCGCCTATTTGTTTCACGCCAAACCTCTTAACAAAAGGTTTCCAAATTTGTGGTTTCAGACCATTTCCAAACATTAAGCGTACTTTATGCATTGAATCGTACTCGTTTGATGGAACTGTAAGAAGAAAACGGCAGATTTCTCCAATGTATTGCGCTACCTAAAATACAAATATAATTTTTATTATTAAAACAAATAAAAATTTAATTACAAAATTGATTAAAGCAGAAATTTAAAAAACACAAATTAAAAAATGAATGCAGTATACATTTTGTATAATAACTGATAAAATTTTTTAACATATAAATATATATTCTAGTTTTATTACAAGATCTTCAATATATTTCTTTGAAAATGCAAAAAAACTGAGAAACATAAAAGATATGATATGTTAAGATGTAATTAAAAAATTTTGATACTTTTTATTTTCTTAGACAATTCCAAATTTCTGTTTAAGGTCTGACTCTCCCAAAACATCAGATTGATTGTGTCCTATATGAAAAAGAATTATTGATAACAATTGGGAGTTATTCAGATTTATATATGATTATTATTAAATTTCTATAATAATTTGAATAATAATTATTGGCGACTATGTATGAATAGTAATTGAATAACTAGTCAATTATTGATAAATAGTTTTGAAAAGAGGGCTTCATATACTTATGATTGTCTACATAATCATACAACTATGTTTGCACACAATCATATTGCACACAACGTATTGCAGAAAGGATTCCGATAGCGCTAATTGATCAACTTAAAATAAAAAAATATTCTCATTGGTAAAGCAATGAAAAATTACTGAGAATCCTCCGGCCGATGTGAATGCTTAGTAAAATTTTTGCATGCATTCTATACATATATACCATATACCAATATAACTATATATGAATCGTTATACGTATATGATCATATACGTATAAAATTTGTCTCTACATGATACGTCCCTACAGCACAAAATAATACAATAGTATCTTTTAATTATGTTTTTAAGGAAAACTAAAAAATAAAGTTGTACGTAGTAATTAATCTATTGCATGTTTCTTGCCGTTGACGTCATACAACTAACCTAGTGCCTCAAGAGAGCCAAACCAAATAAAATAAAACAGCAAGTTAATATCAAGTTTTGTTTGTTAAAAATTAAATGCGTTAACGCTAAAAAAATATTATGTGTTTTCCTAAAGAAAAAATTAAAAGAAAATGTATTTCACAATTTTTTAAATATAAATCCCTTGTACATTGAAATCACTATGTAATTTTCTAAAAATTAAAAACCTATAAGAAATATATAAAAATAGAGTGATCTTACGGTACATTCGTAATGAACGCATTCCGACCAATACTTGGACGCACTAAATTTTCTACAAAGCACAACGGTGACGCCTCCTATGAGTGCTTGACCTGCTCCAATTATGCCACCTGCAGTGTGATAAAGAGGCAAAGGATTGTAAATTCGATCATCTGACTGTAGATTAAGCATTGAATTCACGCCACACGTTATTAACATGTACCTAAAAACAGAAACACTATACGTAAGATATAAATGATTATCTCTAATTCTATTTAAAACAATGTGTATAAATAAATGCAGAACAATACTTTAAACTAACATTATAAATTGATTTTTAATAACACTATCAAAATAAATTTTCACAAGCACTTTACAAATAATAATGTAACTATATGTAGGAATTTCATTTTTTTTAAATTTTTCTTATTTAAATTTCAACACTTACAATTAATGAGAATTTTAAGCAGAAGTTATCAACGTATATAGTATTTAATGTATTTATTCTTAGCCTGACAATAATTCTAATTAGAGGTTATTAACGTAATGTTTAATCAGAGTTTATTAGAGTTTATTAAAGTAAGCACGCAACTAGATGAGCTTTGACCATTCAGATATAACTAAATATTATATATATAAAAAGTAAACAAAAAAGTAAGAGTACAATAAAAATCGAACTCTTAATTTTATACCAACTTCTTATTGTAATTCATATATGTATTTATATATGTAATTCTCTATTATACTGATAAAAGAAACTGGCATTGTCTTTTAAAATGTGAAGTTAGAATTTAACTTAAATAACGTAAATACTTAATCAATAGATAAAATATTATACATTAAGAACACATTAAATTCTATAAAAACTTCTTCTCCAGTTTCTTTTATCAGTATAATAGAGAAAGAAACTATTGAGAAATATCTATTCGTGCACTGAAAAAAAAAATTTTTTTTTAATACGAGCAAAGAAATATTTCTTTGAAATTAGGATATTTTTTTCAGTATAGAATTATTATTACGTGTGACATTACTATTCATAATTACTATTGCACACGAATAGTTTACTATCGGAGCAAATAATAATTATGAGCATTTATTACTATTAAAATCATAAGTAATTTATTGGAGCGAGTAGTAACTCTTAGGGAGATTCATAGTCAGTTCTTATTTTAAGACCGTCTTAAGTAATGCCTTAAGATACTAATGCGGCCGATACTCTTTTTGGCCAATATTCATAGTCAGATCTTACATTCAACACCATTCTTAAGACGGTCTTAAGAAGTTACAAACCAATCAGAGGGCTGCATTAGCGTCTTAAGACATTACTTAAGACAGTTTTGAAATAAGAATCAACTATGAATACTGGCCTTTGATTAGTTCATGACATCTTAAAGCTGTACTTAAGACGGTCTTAAATATAAGATCCGACTATGAATACCGCCCTTAGTTTTTTCCTAAACTTTTTAAAACAAAATAATCAATTCTTTTTAATCTATTATTCTTTATCAAAAATACCTAACAATTTATAGAGCTTACCTTAAATTATTAATAACAGCAGCCTTTGGCATTCCCGTCGTACCAGATGTATAGACATAAATCAATTTATCTCGGGGATTGCCATAATCAAGTATGATAAGAGGTCCAGGATCAATATTACTGATTTTTGTGTTAAGGTCAATCGCACCTTCCAAAATCGATGTATCCGCCAACTCCGACCATTGATAAAGCTCAATGTCAGGTATTTTATCTTTGATGTCACGAATTGCTGCATATAATACGCTTCAATAATATTTGTAATGGAAACAAATTTAAATATTTTGACTCATAGAAAGTGTACTTATAGAAAGTACAGTTGCTAGAAAAAATTCAATTATGATCAATGTACTCTCTTAAAAATTCTTGTAAGTTTTTTGTAACAGATCTCAAAAGAGTTGCGATCAATCAAGATTACATGAATAAACGTATATGATAATATCAGAATCTTATATAAACTGTTGTGTGTTTCGCGGGTTTTCTCCATGTCTAGATCCATTCTTGGAATGCCAACGTTTCGTGAGCCTTGCAGTCCACTTCAGGACGAGGAGCAGCCTGATGCTGATACTGACACGGAGAAAACCCGCGAAACACACAACAGTTATATAGAAAGCACTCGTGGAAGTCTCAAGAATATAATTTGAACGTACATGATCATATTAGAATCTTATATAATTTGTTCATGAATCTCACCAATAATCTTTAATAATCTTAGGAATCTGGAATGAATCGTACACGATGATTTATATCACAATGAAAAAATTTTTTAATTGCTAATTTAGTCTAATAAGGTACTCTTAAGAAATAATTTTTTTACATGTTCGCTTCAAAGTAATAAAGATATCAATCATCCTAGATTCCGGTAAACGAAATGGAATTATTGAATAAACAAAAACTGTATTGAATATATGAAATAAAAAAGAATTTTTTAAAATTAAAAAATTTGTTAGAATACTAATATTATAATTAACGTAAGATGACTGAATAAAAGGTCGAAACTTATATCACTGTCTTAATGAATTGATAAATTATAATTTTGCTATAATAATTAGGCTTTTTATGCTCCTTTCTCAAATTAAGTTTGATTTAGTCGAGAAGTCATTATTTAATTTGTGTAAAAAAAATTAATTTTTAGCCAAAAATGAATTCTTTTAAATCCCATTCATCTCTTTGCTTGTCCCATTCCATCCCATTTCATTTTATTTACTGGGATATGAGCAATAAATCATTCAAAATTTCAATTATTCTTGTAATATTTTCATAATGACAATCCAGTTATATTCATGTTACATGTACGCAAAATTCACATAACCTGCGCGCAATATTTATGTAAGAGTCATGCAAGATTCTTGATTTACTTACAGGTATCCCATACAGCACCGAAAGTTTTCAGAAATATCTCAGAAATATTTCAACTGAAAAATGAAATATTTCATAAAAATTGCGAAATATATCTGCAACATTTCTGAGACAGCTCTGAAATAACAAAATGTTCGCTATTCTTGTACATGAAACCTTGTTGATGAAATGTTATGGAAAGAATCTATAATCTTTTTGAAATAAATCAATATAATATGGTGAATGTCTTTTTTCGACACAGGTTATTAATGTGTAACAGTTTATTATTTTCTTAAAAAATTGAACAATAAATGTTTCGATCTCTGTTTTTTGGTCTTCTTTAGTATAGTATAAAATTAAAATAATCAAATAATCAAATACACGTTATGCAATTCTTCAAAGCGCGTGTCTCTGGTTCAGAACTTTTTGAAATATTACCAAAAAGATTTCGGCTATTTCTAGTACTACAAAAATGATGTTTAAATATATACTTGATTGATACTTAAATAATATTTAAATTTATTATGTCGACATAATAAATTTAAATATTGTTTAAGTAATCAACTAAACATATATATTTAAATATTATTTGAATGATTTCTGAAGTACTTAAAATTTATTAAGAGTTTTCACCATTAGTCATATGTATTTTATGATCTGTTTACAGATTACAAAAACTTATTGAAATAAACGTAAAATGTTTCTCAAAAATAGTAATTATACCGCAACTATTTTGATTAATTAATCATTTTATATGTATATAATATATAAATTTATATATATAATCACTATTAAAAAATCACACTTGCAGTTTCCAGACAATATCATTATTCATACAATATACAAAAGTTTTTTGCAAGTTTTTTTAAAGTAGAAATCATAATAACATTAAAATAATATTAAACTGAATCGTGATTGATCAAAAAATGACTTTTAGTAAACATTTTGAAGCCATCATGATTTTTTTTATTCTGTTTAAATATGTTTTTCAATTTATTGCTTATGATAGATTTTAAAAATGTTTCTGTTAAGACATTTCATATGACATATTACAGAGTTTCAGAATTGTTACACATGTGAAAAGTTGAAACATTTCTGAAAATTTTCCGCAATAATCGGTGCTGTATGAGATTCGATATAGTCTTATACGATCTTGTATATTCTTGTCTAAAATTCGTATGTGAAAATTTTTCTTGTAAGAATTTGCAGTAGGGTAATCGATATTTAGTTTTGTGACTAAAAATGTAGATGTTAGTATCAGTATATATGTATGTCTATTTTATTACATACACATATCGTTTTAAAAGAAACTGATCATTAAATATGCGAAAATAATTTTAAATACCTATGAAACAATTTTATAATACAGTATAATTATTCTTATACTTATACGTCTGTTAAACCTTTTTTGTAACACGAATATGATTAGCCATTTGCGATGTATTCTTATTTGCTGCACATAAATTTATCGTCAAAGATATTGGTAAGATATATTTAATACAGAAAGATTCTAAACTTAAATCATTGAAGATTATAATGTATATTGTATTTTTGTCAATATATGTATGGATTTTAAGTATCCGATTATATTATGTAAATACAATTAAAGCATTTATTTTTCACATAATGCAAAATTAAAATGCTATTATCTTGAAAACAAAATGCATTTTAAAATCTAAAAGTAGATTCTTTCGCATAGTATTAATAAAATTTAAAATGAAATTGCTACTCGTGCTATGTTATAAAAATTTTAAAAACTGTTCTTTTTTTTATCTCTGTGTCATTTATTTTCTCAAAATTATGACGCCAAATTTGACAAATTAATTCGTGTTTAGCAAACAATAATACATCGAAAATGATTATTCACACTCATGTTGAAAAATAGTGTTGGACAGTGTTGTTCTGATTTATAAATTTATTGTAAAGGATAAAAATTTAATGATAAGTTTATAAATTATAAAACTTATTAATAATGATACGTTTATACATGTAATTATAACCACTTTTTTTCTATTAATTAATTTCTAATTTTCCATTAATTCTTTAAATCACAAACAATTATTGACAATTCAAATTAGAGAACTTACCATCCTTAAGTTCTGACCCGAAAATAACAGCTTTGCAACCGGCAACATTAATGCTGTGCAGAAGTACATCACGACGTAAATTCGTGTTAATTAAAGCTGCTACGAAATTAGCTTTGCCAAGACCTAACCAGGTAGCAATGTATTCAGGACGATTTTCCATAAATAGTGCTATACTATCAGAATGAGAAAATGATCTGGTGCGGAAGTAACGTCCCATGCGATTGCTGAAGTGTTCCAACTACCATTTATACATAGAAGATTATTATGCGCACATATACCTCAAAGTTATATGATCAAAAGTTTGATTAATTTTATTTTTATTTATCAGTAAATTGTGATATTTATAATATTCAATTTTCTTAGTTGCTTTCTGATTTCCTATATAATACATTATTAATTCAAGAGATATATTTAAAATACTTTTTTAAATAAAGTAATATCTTCATATTTAAAATTTGATAAATTTAATAATTCTACAAATATTGTTTCCTTTTCCTAACTATTGTATTAAATGCATGTTTTTGCTATAAATGAATATAAGCATTTTTTCTAAGAAAAAATGCTTATATTCATTTATAGCAAAAACATGCATTTAATACAATAGTTCATATACAATAGTTATATAACAAACATTAGATAATTAAATCTAATAAACTCGTCTTGACAATTATCAGCACTAAGTGCGCAGTGCAGCACAGTTCAAATAAATAAATCTATAAATGATGTATGCGTCAGATATTACCTGTTCATATGTCCATTCTTTGTCCTCGAAAATATAAGCCACTTTATCCGGATGAGCTACTGCATACTTTGAGAAAATCTTTGCAACGGTATACTCGCGTTTTTCCCACCACCAAAGACGTAAGTTAAATTGAAAAAATCGATAAGCACCCCTGCACAAAACAGAAATTTTAGAATTAATTTAAATACAATTTATTAATATAATTTGTCAAAAATATTCAATTCAGCTGATTATTAATGTATGTTTAATTAACTAATTTATTATTTTATATATTATCAATAATTTCATATTTTTTATAATCAAGGCAGATATATTAGTCAAATTTTATTGATAAACAATATCAAAATATTATCTAAAATAATATCAAAAACATGAAATTAGTATACAAAGACATGTTATTTATTATTATGTAGAATTTAACATTATTTTCATAATATAAATTTCCTTTTTTTCTTCTTTCCTAATTACAATTTAAAATAGAAAATTAACAAATTTAAAATACACAATTAAAAGCAAATAAATAATTAAAATAATCACAAACAAAATTTATATATATTTATGACATATCTTTAAAAAAATAAAAGTTAAAGGAAATTTATATAATAATAGATAAATTATATCGATTTCTTTAAATATTTTGGTACCACAAAATCAAAACAGATTTCTAGTTTTACAAACTAATGTCATATGTTTTTAAAATTGATAATACATTCTTCATTCATGGTCCCCTCACGTAATGCCTTTTTCTCTCACAATTGATTAATGACATATAATGTACATAACGCAAACGTAACTGCTCTATTGTCACTCATGTAACACCTGGCAAAATGTCAAAAATGTAATTTTATCCTGTGATTTTTTGTGAAAAATATTTTTATAGAATTGTATATATGTGTGTGTATATATATATATATATATATATATATATATAAAATAATTTAATGTTATTATAATAATATATTAATATAATACATATAATTAATCCTATAGTTTATTAAATGTTATCTTCACACATTAATCACACACACACATAATATATAATTCAATCAAATTTATTTTAAAAAATTTTAAGCAACGATTACAAATGTTTCTAGCTAAGATAATAAATTTTTTACATCTACAACATTAATTTAAATTAATATCAAGAATGTAAATTACATGCTACACGATTAATTGTAATTCCTTGATATCTTAGATAATGTACATTTGTTTTCTTTTTCTAATTGTAAGAATTCTAATTGTAAAATATAAAAAGGAAAATAAATAGAGATTTATCAGAGACTGAAATTAATATACTATGTTAAAATATAATTCTTTCTTCGAACTACATAAGAAGCGGAAAATAATAACTAAGCTCACATTATGAGTGTCAGAAATGATAAAAGAATAAAAGAAATATTAATTAGGTTTGATTATAATTATATGTCGTAACCATATATGACAATTATTCTTATCTATTAAATTACTTCTATCTTGAAAATTTTATGAATACGCATAAACTCTCATATATACTCATACGTCGATGATATATATTCATACGTCAAATATATAGAACAATAATTATTAATATAATAATAAATTACTTTATTTACGTCAAACGAGTAAAATGTATCAAGAATTCATTTTTGAAGAACTCATTGAGATTCATATGAAGTAGAATCTAATTAAAAACGGATGAAAAGATAAATAAAGTAATATGTACAATGTCTATATCAATATGAGTCATTGCGTTCTGAACAAATGTTCTTGCTTTTCCTCTTAAGCTATTTACTTTATATTTATGCAGTGACGTGTAAAAGAAAGATTTATTAACATAAAAATGATACATAAAAGTAAAAAGCTATGAGTCAAAGTTGATTGTTGATAATTAAAAGTTTTTATATTTAATAATTCTAATTAAAATAATTAATTCTAATTAAAATACAAATGTTTCAACCTACTACTAGATCATCTTCAATACAGTTAAACTTACAATTAAACCGTAATAGGAAATAATAAAACGTTTAAGATCACTTATATTCGTCAAATTTAAAATAACAGTCTGTAGAAATAAAACACTACTTCTCTCTTCTGACATTCTAAAACCGCAAATCCTCCATAATTTTTTCCATAATAGTGAACAATAGTAATGTCAATGGAGTCATTTTTTTTTAATAATAATGATTGAAATTTTTATTCAACCAACCGATAAAGTTAAACATAAAAGGCAAAACAGCAAATGGCACAACAACAAAAAAAAGATAATGTTAACCATACAAAGAGGAAAAACGCAAGTGGAAAAAACGCAAACGGAAAAAGAAGGAGAAAAATCAAATCAAGAGGGTAATAATAATTACAAAATAGGGAGATAAACGTCAGAAAGAGATTTATGTCACTTTGTTTGTTCAATCGATGCTGTTGTTTTTTTTTATGTTAAATCAGACTTTTATTATAAGATGGTTCATTGTCCAAAATCTTAACTTCATCTCATTTAAAATTATGATCATACATAATATGGTGGTTAGAAATTACTCAAATTACTGATGGCGATCCAGTTTCTATAATTTGAATTGATTATTTTGTTTAATATGATCGACAGTTTTATTGCAGTAATATTTAATTCTTGCCTATATTGACGAAAAGATAAAAGAAAATATTCATTTTCAAATAAAATCTGAATTAGTTCCATACTTGGCATTTATAAATTGAACAAAGTGAAAATAACTAAGAATATTAATGCTTTGAATAAATAAGAAAAATTAATGCTTTGTAATTCTTGATCACGTTTCATTGTTCAAATCATTGTATATAAAATGCATATAAATGTATATTTGACTTTTGTAATGCGATCTTTGCACTAGTGACACGTAATATTCCGTGACAGATGTGATACATTATATGTATCATCAAAACTAAAATAATTCGAGACTGGCATATCAGACATATCAGTATGTCACATATTTTCAATTTATTCTAGCGAAAAATAATTTAAAAAGGATAAGAAAAACAGAAAATAATACGATTAATATTATATCTTATTTTATTGTGATCTATTTATTATATATATTTTGATATATACAAACATATTATGACTCCCTTTTATGTGCAATTTTATAATACGCAAGTATAAACTATCTTTTTATAAATTTGTCCAAATTTAATGTACTCGAATTCGAAAAATATTTTAGGTCTGTTTTATTTTTGTACTAAAATTGCACTAAACTCTTTTTCTCGCTTTCGCCAAACATCATACATACACTTATCTCATTTTAAGTTCTAAAAGTGTACACTAGTTTAGCCACAGAAAACAGACCATTTTTCTCTTAATAGATGTCGAACTATACTTGAACTTTGCTATTCAACATAGAAAATACACATTAAATCACTAGAGATAAAATTAGCAAAAAATTAAGATATTCTGGTTTATATCTATTCAAAGTATCTATTCAAAATTATATAAAACGATTCAAACGATTCCAAACGTATCCAAATGATTTAATTTATTATTAATTAAGTTAATTGTTTAAATAAAAAAATTATTTACGCAATAATATGGAATGTTGTAAATGAAATAACTTTTTAAAACGTTTTAAATTTTTGCGATTTAATTAAATATTGAAAAGAATCAAAGAATTGAATATTTAAAATTAAAAGAACTAGAATTATTACAATAAAATAAAATGACTTACATGTGTATGTATATATCATATTGTAACTATTCAAGTATCTTATTCATATCTCCTATTAATTATAGTACACAAATTAATTTTTCGAAGTCATAGAAGTGATTTACATCACTATAGTTTTCATCTCTCCATATGTTTAAAATAAATAGTGAACGTTAAAGTTAATTTATTTAAAATAATTAATTACGTTATAAGCTATTAACTTTAATATTTAACAATAATAAGATTAAAGTAAGATAAGTAATAATTAATGATAAATAAGCGCATATTTCTAAGATAAATTCATATTTAAAGAATAATATATATATGTATTAGTTTGACATCTAACTTTAACGAAAATGGCACTTCTCTCGTATTTAGGTGATTTATTATTTAATTTCTAAGTTTTTAATTAATTACTACATAACTCTACGATATTTCTATAGTTCAGTAACTTAAGAAGTCAATATCTCTTAAACAAAAGCTAGTAAACTTCCGAAAGAAAATGTATCTTTGGAGGTTCTAAATTCATACTTTAGTTTAGTTTTAACGCTGGAGCATCCTGTATAACATACATTCGATTAACTTTGCTATTTATGAAATATTAAAGAATAAAAAATGAAAAAGCTGATGTGATAAACGAAGGAACATGAAGCAAAGTTTAAGTGCTGAGTAATGATAATAAAAATAAACGATCGATTCACACAAATACACAAACGTTTCGACTTAAGATTAAATCATTCTCAGAATGATAAATCATAAAATTAAGATTATGTTACAATATTCATTTTGTCTATTAAAAAATAGCAAAAAATTAAAAACCTCTTTCAAATTCGCAATTAATATTTGGACCAAATAGAGTTTTTCTTATCTCGGATAACAGTAGTATCAAAAAAATCAATGCTTTTCGAATTTATTAATGTATGCGCAAATGCTTTCGCTATATCATTATCTCATCTATATTATCTAAAAAATCTATTTTTTTTCTAATATCGATAATTATCATTAATTCAAGATTATAATTTTGTACAGTTAGGAATATTCGATTCAATCTAAATGCTATATAAAAATAAGAAATATTATGATATTGTTATATTATTATTATTATATTTCTTATTATTATGTTTTTGAATATTATATTTAAATATTATTTTTATGTTATTATTATGATTTCTCTCCTGAAATTAGAAGTCCCTTTTATTCTTACGATACATAATTAAAAATGTATAATATTTTAAACAAATAAAATATTGCAAACTGAACAGCATAAAAAACTTAAAACAAATATAATAAAAGAGGCTATGAGCCTAGCTGGATTTTCGTTACTAACAATTCAATTTAACATTTCAAATTCATAATAATACACAAAACGTTTTCGATTCGTTATCGGATCATTGACTTGTAATCTATTAATATGAAAAACTTAATAATAGTATATATGCAAAAATAATTATAAATATTTTAAGTAATTTATTAAGATTCTTATCTTTCTTCATCGGTATACATATATAAATTATTTCAATTAATAGACGTAATAAATATACGTTTACTAATAAATATAAATTAATTTATGACGCAAAAAGAATTATTTTAATAGGAAGTCATAATGTAATAAAAAGAAGATGCATCGAGGGGACTGTTATAAACTCCCCCATCTTTCTCGCGTACATTCCAACGGCAAAAGAAGCATTGAAGCGAATGCGACGGGCAATCATGCAACTCGGGCATTGAACGCAAATTATTAATCCATAACATAACATGAAGCACGAAAGACTATTATTACGAGCTTTAAATATACCACAATAATATTTTATCTATTATCTACTTAAATAACTTGCAATAATTGCTGCATTAAAAAATTAAAATCATATGTGTTACTAAATACGTAAATAAAATAATATATATTAATAAAATAATATATATTATATATTTTTTCAATATATAAAATATATTATTTTATTTACATATAATATTATATTAATTTACGTATAATAGTGTAATAGTATATTTTCAATTTTTTCAATTTTATTCAATTAATAAACGAACATCTGTAAACCAACATCTTGGAGCAATAAAAAACAATATTTATATATAATCATCATTATATTATAAAGTAAATTTAGAAACAGTTTCTATAAAGTATAAAATAAAATATAAGAATTATGAAATTATGCAAATATAAAATACATCTAATATATCTTTTTATCCAGGGAAGTAACTAATTATTTGTAATATATGCCATTACTTTATCATTACTCTATTATAATAATAATTTGGCGATGATGAATTATTTTATGACTATAACAGTAACATCAATGTTGGAAAGTCACTCAATCATTATTTATAACGAGTGAAAAGACACTTGTTACTGAAAAAATTAACTCGGAATTCGTTATTTTTTAGTCATTACTTGTAACTTGCATTTGTTACAAATTACTTTTTTCAGTAAGTACGTAATGATGCAAGTTACTTTTCAAAGTAATTTTTTCAAAGCAAAATCTTAACGTTTAATTATATAGTTATCATTATATAGTCATAAAAAATTACATCGTCAAATTGTTATTATAAGAAGGAATGGAAAATGCAATGGAATAGTAACTCTTCCATTTCCTCTGTTTTTTTCTAATCTATTCTTTATCTTGAGCAGCATTAAAAAAAATACTAGCGAAAATTTAAGCACAAACATTTGCACCTACGTTATCTACTGAACAGAATATTTAAACTTTTTCTCCATTCTATATCTTCTCATTTATTTATACTTACAAAATATCTCTAGGTAATGTCTTGTAGAGCACGTAAATGAAGTGTCGGCGACTTCCGGTAAGGAGAAAGCCGCCAAGCAGCAAGCTCAACACGATGATAATGACCAGGTGGAGATCTGTCGTCATCATTTTCCGTATGTTTGCTCGTCCTAGAACTTGGGGAAATTAATCGGACGTGCAAGAAATGGCGCCAGCGGCCACCGGTCAATCGCGCATTAGTTACAAACACCGGTTACAAATATATTATAAACCGGTTAAGTACTGATAAACGCGAACGTCGTGGTATGACTGAAACGGAGTTGAAGGACGACTCCGATATATATAAACACTATCCGTGTATCCCCCCAACCATGTGGACAGACTTGCACGTAGTAGTCATCGCGAACTCATGAGCCATCCTACGGAGCTATTCCGGAGCAGTGGGAGTGATAAAGCTGATGTTACACGTTGCGATGGATAACACATGCGCAAAAGCTTTTATGAAAACCGCTCTCATCACTGAAGGCGGGTGCTCCGAAAACGTAAAATTGCAACAGGTTCGGTTTAACGGTATGGTCGCGTATCCTGAATTCTCTTGAAATAATTCTAATAAAATGTTCTTATAATCACATTTTAATAACACAATTACTTATTATCGTATCATATACAAGATCATAGTAAAATAAAGTAATTTTACTTTCTTAGCAGTAACATGATTTAAGAAAAAGAAATAGAAATTTCATATTTTCATACATTTCGTTTTTTATTTTAAAAGTTTTTAAAAGTATGTCTATACAAAAACAGAAATTCTGCTGATATAATTAAAAATTTAGTTAGATACAGATTTAAAAATAATTTTGTTAGACTATCAAAATAATTAAGCAGAACGCTCTACTTGCTAGAATGTAAAAAGTTTTTGCAGCATTGCGCGTCATACTCAAGTTTCTTACATGATTATTTTGATAATATAATATAATTATTTTCATTTATTTAAGTTTATTAAAATTTCTAAATACTTTAGCAAAATTGTTTTTTACATATAGACATGATAAGAAAACAAGTATAATAATAATGAAGCAACGAAAATATTTTGTTCTTTTGTCCCCAATATAAATCTTAATTTGACACAATCAGTAATCTTCGACAAAATATAATTAAAACGTGCTTATCGTATTCATTCATTCGACAATGTAAAAAAATGCTCATCACTGCGATTCGTTGATAAACAACGATAACAATGGTCAAATTGGCTATTTTGATAGTCAGATCATAGATCATAGATAGTCTCGCACGCCTATCGCAATTTGTAGGTCACACTATATAAAGCTTGTCACGTACAAAATTGCTTTATAAAATGATCGCTTCATTGCGAAATTGTAAGCTTTTAATGAATTCCAAAGAAGTACACAATATATTGTCTATAATATGTGATACATCCTTTCTTTCCTGTTTATATTTCTTCAACATTTTCGATATTTATTCGATATCCTGTTTCAATTAAAAAAAGATTGATTAATAATATTAATTTAATTTTACATTTGAATAAAAATATTTATCTTTTCAAAAAAGAGAAACATGTATAAGGTTCAAAAGGAATATTTATTTAAAAGTAAAGTTAAATTTAATATTAATAATCAGACTTTTTACATTAAAATAGGATATTGAATAAATATAGAAATAAACAAGAATGATTCTCTTTTGAAAATAAATTCCTAACAACTTATTGATGCCAAAAGTATACAAGAATAACTCATACGTGTGATGCTGTAATACATATATTCTAGGAATAAGAAATTACTTTTACATGTACCGTTACTTCTTAAAACAACGGTTTGGTAATGATATTGAAGTTTTTTTATGACGATAACGATAATTAACTAAAAGCTAAGGCTGGAAATGTCACTTTTAAAAAGTGACTTGTCATCATTACGTATTATTTATTGAAAAAAGTAATTCATTTTATATATATATATACTTGTGATGCGTTGATTCGTTACTTTTAAAAGTAATCAAATCATTGTTTTAAAAACGGTAAAAGTAACATCCCCACATATACTGAAAGGAACATGAATTCTGAAACTGTGCTTTACTTTAAAGCAGCTACTTTAACTAATAAAAAATAATAAATAGATCCGTACAAGTACGTGTATTACATTTACATCATTGCATTTACGAGAGAGAGACAGAGAGAGATTATACGCATTATTTTTTTATATAAAAACACAAGCCACATATATATAAACTGATATTAATGTTGCGTATTATATGTATAAAATGCATATACAACACTTGACATATAATATGCAAGTTCAAGACGTATGATTACGTATTATACATAGCATACTTAAAATATACTCAAAATATACGTATTTGTTTCTTGATAATATAGAAAGATTATTTTGATTTATACATTTATATCATTTCACATTCTTTATTACAGTTTTAATATTGATATCAGATTATATGTTTAATTCATTATAATACGAAAAATATATGAAAAATCATATATTGACAATAAAAAGCTTTTAAAAAACTTTTTTTTATAAAGCTTATAATATGATAAACAAAAGAAAAAGCAAATAAAATAGAAGAAATAACTTTTTATTATCTAATAAAAACAGTGAAATATAAATATAATTTATTTCAAAATTGCTGACATAAAACATAAAATTCTGATCAACATATCGTCATCTTAATTTCATTTGTTCGCACACACACAAAATAAACAGTAGTACAATTTTTATGGTAACAAAATGTACAAAAATGACACACATGTTTACATAAATAATAGAAGAGATATATTTATACAGAAAAACTTATATAATTACAATACTTATAATTGATTTAAGGGAAGAAAATCTTAATGTACAACATGTACAATATATTGGTGATTTCTCAGTCAGACGAATCTCACAACGATGGATCCTGAAAAGAAAAAAATATTAATATTTTTATAATTATAACAAACGTGGTTTATAAATCAAAAATTAATAAAAAGAAGAGCCACAGCACAAGATATTCTTTATGATATTTAATATATAATTACGTTAATAAATAATTACATTAATAAATATGTTAATAAATAATTTAGACGTTTCGGCCACAATCTGGCCATTTTCAATAAAATTACAAATATCCATAAAACACAGAATATACATAAATCTAACATTAAATTCAGCGATCAAAAATATAAATATACATCAACATAATTTGCAATATGATAATTGGAACAACAACTACGTTTTACGATGTACTCTTACAAGAGGAAAGAAAACGTTGATGTGTATTTATACCGCTGAATTTAATGTTAGATTTATGTAAATTCTTTTATGGATATTTGTAATTTTACTGAAGATGGCCAGATTGTGGCCGAAACGTCTAAATTATTTATTAACATAATTATATATTAAATATCACAAAGAAAATATCTTGTGCTGTGGTTTTATGCTCTTCTTTTTGTTAATTATTAATATTTTTGTATCACATTGATGATAGTTATGTAATAAAAATACAGCGATTAAAATGATAAAAAGAAGAATAGAACCGAAAATTTAAATAAATGCGATCAAAAAAAGTTGCAAAGTGCAAAGAATTGCGCAATTTAATATTTTTATGATTATTAAACTTCATGATTATTAAACAGATGGTTATAATAATTTTTGTTTTACGCAAACATCACTAAACAAAATTCAGGGACAATAAAAAAGATTATATAATTAATTATACGCAAACATTATTGTGCAAAGTTCAGGGACAATGTAAAAGATTATGTACCTTAATTTGAATGATCGAGGCTCGAAACATTACACTCGTTATCTGAGAACCAGGTAAAGTACCATGATGTCCAAAACTGAAAACGATACGCGCTAATCAAACTAGACAGTACTCCAAAAATTGACTGATTTAAAATAATTTAACATTGATATTTTAAATCTTTGATTTAAATAAAATTTGAATTAAATATAAGAGTTGTAAAATATATGTAGAAAAATATAATAGTTTGAGTAAAAGATAAATAGAACGGGATGGAATACAGAACAGAAATATATTTTTTTAACTAATAATTGTTAACTGTAATGAAAATTCGTATTCCAAAATTAAGTAAAAGAATTGATTTCAAAAATATAAATTTAGCTTTATATGTGAAGAACAAATATTTTATAAATTGTTTTTAATCTACAATCTATCTTATAAAGATTTTTATCTTTCCGAGCCACAAACCAATTAGTCTAATTAATAGAAAAAAAAACACTGATAATGATATAAAAATCCTCAAAAAAAAATTGCGCGTTACATGTTTGCGTCAGAACAGCGCAAAATATGCATAAATCAACAAAAAATACTTCAAAAATATTGCTATATTATTTGAAGTTTATATTTAGAAGTTTATATTTATTATATATTTCTGAAGTTTTAACTTTTATTTAAGAAAGATTGTCTAAAAAGAAAGTGGTATGTCAATATTGGTGACTTTTGTTATCATTAATATTCATGTTATGTCATGATAATATTTTATGTCAAAGATTACGAAGAAATAAAATTTAAGGGGTAAAACATAAACAAATGGAACCGTATGAATTGATACAAAAAGCTTTTAAAAAGTATGAGAATAGATAAGATATATGATATTATATACAGTTTGTTTAATTTTTTTATCGTGCTGTTATTAATTATACGCAGTACTATTTCTTACCAACAATAAAAAGTACGATCGTCACAGTAATGCTGATAATGATGATCCTCGATTTCACATTCTGGAGCCATGCTCTCCGTTGCGCTCTCTTCGCAGCTTCTCTAAATTCGTTTCCAGTCATATTGAGACGATCGCTCGCTTGCTGTAAATCCTCCAGTCTCTCGCCGCGATCTATTACTTTTTGAACATTATCCCGCATCACGTCCGCCACCTCCTGAATCTGCAGCTTGACGCTTCAAATACAAACAATGAAATCGATATCGATTGCTTGCATCATAATTTCGTCTGTATTAATTTGCATATATAATATCGTATCAATTATAAAAATATAAACTAACCATAAATATAAAGATCAATTCAAGACTAATACAAGATTAAAAAGCATGTGTGATTACCTTCTTTTTTTTTAAGTATTTTTAACAATTTTTTCCTCGTACTCTCAAAAGATTCTTCTTAAAACTAATTTCTATTTTACTAAAAAATAATTATTTATTACTGATAATTCAGCAAAACTTATCATAAATTTACGCTTTTGCGATTGTATTGGTCATAAATTGAATTTTATAATTTATTTGTCGACATGTCAATTATTATTCTACTTGATTAATTTTGTTCATTTACTCCATCTGTAATTCAGCAAAATCAAAATTGCATTGTTAGCTATAAATATGATAAATAGTTATAATATATATATTTTATATATATATGTGTGTGTGTGTGTGTGTGTGTGTGTGTGTGTGTGTGTGTGCAAGAAACAGTACACAAATAAAATAAATGTGGTTAAAATAGAAATAATAACCGCATGAAAAATAAGAAAGTTTCAATTAGAATACGTTCCAGTAGACACCAACTAAAAGTAACATAATATTAATATTATAATTTAGCAGCAATGTAAATGTAATTGTTATGTAACGTCAAGTGTTATATTATATTTATATTAAGCAAATTATAATCATAATTGCTTCTTCAAACTATATCAAAATAAATAAACATTGAAAAAGGCATATAGGTCAAAACACAGAATGTTATTGCACGATATCTATTTATCAATGTTTAAACTATGTAGATATTACCCGACTGTTATCTACAAATTTTTAAAATATAAAAATTAAAAATCATCATACTTACGTATCCATTTTATCATCAATGTTTTCATTTCCACTTGATGTACTGGGTCGGCTATAATTACATATTCCATATTAATACGTTTGTATTAATTAAGGTAATTTTCGAAAAAATATAGCAAGAGCGAAACAAAAAGTAAATACTTATATATAAATTGATCATCACATTAAAATGTAAAACTAATTTATACCAAATGTTAAAATAAGAGATAACTATATTTTATTATTCCAGTATTTTTTTGTCAAAAATAGCAATTACAATTATATATATTTTTATAGAAATTTTTAATTAATTACAGTTGATTAATTTTTTTCATTAATTACAGTTATAAAAATAATTTTCTTACGTGAACAGCATCTCTTCATCAAGATCGCTGTCGTGCTCCAATAGCGACTCCTGCAAAAGAACAGTTTAAACATATGTCAAGTTTCCCGCCAAGCGTGACATCACTTCCGAATATACTGCGTGTTCTTTGATGTACATACACCTATACGACGATAAGAGATACTTACTTTCTCATCTTTGTCCGCGGTTTTGATGTCCTCTTTGGATAAACTACGTTTACCGAATGATAACATATTCTCAGAAAAATAGGCCCGCGTTTCACTCGCAGGCTTTAAATAATTGATTCGCACGCCTAAATGATTTGTCGCGACGATTAGAATTTAACCTTCCACAAACACTCGGCCATTTTGACAGAAGCTATTCTGCTTTACCGGCCTCATGATAGTCGTAAGGTGGGATGCAAACCGCATATCAATAGAATAGATGGCACCATGAGCGATGTACGATAATAGAACAAAATTATTTTTTGTTACGAAGATGCTGAAACACTGTCTGTAGTAAAAGTAGCGTTTTTGTTCCTGTCCAATTTCTTCATAACTTTCTGCGTTGGTCGCCATACTGATGAAAAATGGATAAAGAAATCTGTAATTTTTTTTCCAACTTTGAACACCAGCGCCAAGTACATTAGCATGTATATTTTAATCGTAGAAAAGGAATTTTTCTGTAAAACTACTACGAAGAAATTGGACAGGAACAAAAACATTAAAAACGCTAGCTTTATACAGTAAATACGGCATTGATTTTGATTGATATCGATAGTATAGACTTTTTTAATTCCAAATAAAAAAAGTCGATAATAGTGACATCTTTAATTCATTTCTTACATTATTATTCTGTCTCACTCAACGTATACATTCTTGCAAGATCGAGCATCTACTAGACACAATTACTGCTTTGTTTACTATTCTGAGTCTTCGCTCAGCATTCGTATACACGTAATTTGCAGATCAATATAAACATTTTTTTTAAGCTTTTTTTAATCTTAGAATTATAAATTCAGTAATGTTCACGTAATCCGAAGGGTAATGGCACTGTCGCTTTGTCCATATGAACTATAAAACTTTTGTATTAAGGAAACGTTTACGTTAGGTGACTCTACGAGTTGAAAAATAAGTAAATTTTTAAATTTTCGATTTTAGTATAAAATCCACTACACATCTCCTAATTTTGCATATACTTCAATCCTGTAAAAGAATTTTTGATTCCGTTCAGTAATTCGGAAATTTTTATCGATGTGTCGACATTTGTCGGCAATGTGTCGACAATTTGATTACTCCAGCATCTCCTCAAGAAGATATAATTCTAAGTCTACAGCATCATTCTCATTAGTCCTTTTTCCTTTTTTTTTTTGTTGATACTTTATATTAATTAAGTCTTACATTATTTTATTATAGCTGCATTTATTATGAATATTTTACTTGCAGAGGTACTCAAGAAACTAATAAATCATCTGGCATGATAACAGCTACATTGAATTAAAACTGTCTCCTATCATTTTAACTTATTTCTAATTTTTTTTTACCATTGATTTTATAATCAAGAAAAAAACATTTTGAAAAATAAATGTTTAATGTTTTTTTTTTATAGAAAATGCTCGTATACATAATTAATTAAACATGTGTATACGCTTCCTTTTATAGCATACATTAAATTTTTATAAGTTTAGTTTCATTAAAAAAATAAATACTGTCAATCTATCATCCAAACGTATAAATAAATAATTGTTATAAACAGAAACATCGATTTCTCTCGCGTTGTCTAACTTACAATTAGTACTGCCAATATTATAATATATTAGTATGTATATAAAGTTAATAGTAAAAGTTATTAAATAACGAATGCATACAGTAAAATAAGTGCACAATAATCCTGTTTTGAAAAAATATATGCACATAGAAGAATTTAGATAACAAAAAATGTCTAAAATTAGATCATAAGATGTTTTTTGCGTCTTAAAGACGACTTAAAGACTTACGTCATAATTTTAGAGTTTATGTTGTTTGAGAATTATCTGTGATAATAATATCACATTAATTATCTCGACTGATTTTATTTGATAATCAATCGCTGAAGACAAGTATTTACAAAAGGATCATCATTGAGGAGCAATTACTGTATAATCCGCAACAATGGTTTAATAAATTTGCACAGAAATATTCAACACGTGATATACTTCCAAGTATCATTCATTGATCATTTAATAGATCTGTTAGATAACAAACATATCTTATTTGATGATAACGCATTCCTAACAATTCAATATAAAGAATGAAAATATATAACTTGTAGAAGCAATACTCCAACGTAAACGCGCGTGATACACTAAATCGATAGCTTTATTGTTCAATTATCTTCTTCTTGATTTGAATCGTGAGTTTATACGTCGTAAATTTATTGTATTGCACACTCTTGTCTTCAGACGAGTTTTCTTATTTATACTAGTTCATGTTTTCTTACTCTTTTCTATCTAAGCATTTGTAATTTTCTTTGAATCATCATCAGCATTACATTTCATAATACAACATATACTCTAATCTAATAGTTCTTGAAGATTGATATTTGATTAATTTTCATGTTATTATGACGTATAGAATGACGTATTTATATCATAACATTATTACACATCATGCAACAGTGTCATTTCGAAGAATTTTTTTTTAGCTACAAACGTCATACGTAATAATATAGAATATATTACGCTCCGTGACTCATGTTTTTAGCAATTTATAGAAACTAAGGTAATGTTCTTACATATGAGAACTATTACTAATGACTCAAATGCTTACAATTAGAAATTCCATTTTTCGCATGCAGATAAAATTTAATAAATATGTGTTCACATTCAACGGCGCCGACTTAAAAAAAAATCTTTTATTAAAAAACAAAAAAGTAAAAATTATTGGGGGAGCGAAAAGCACCTGCCCCCTAATTAAATCGGCGCTTTTCATATTCAAACATTCATATTCTAAAAATTACATGAAAATCTATCTAGAATTTTTCTCAGAAAGTACAAGACATACATCTCATTTATCTCTTATCCACATCTAAACAGAGAAAATTGATCCCTCCTTAAAATTAGTATAAAAATAATGTTTTCTTTGGATACTCTTTATTTACTTATCAAAAGTATTCTTTCCAATGAGCAACCATTAAAATAATATATTACAATATATTTGTCTGCTCTTTATTATCCTAATAAAGTGCGATTATCCTCTACATTTTCAACACTACATTATCTGTTTCTCATACACACCAATTTACTCCCTATGACAAAGATCATAAAGAATAAGAGGCTCTCACCATCAAACCATCGTAAGCATCATAAGGGATATGGCACGCACCCCGATGACGTTCACAGTGGGGTGCTGATACCAACCACCCGCCCACGTCTCGACGCCTGTCGACGCCGGTCTAGCGACTAACGCAATCGGTCAGAACACGCGGTACTAACGTCGCAAGAGGACTCACAGTCGACATTGTCGACAAACGTCGCGACGTCGGACCGGTTGCATTCAGTCGTAGTATTCCCCACTTTAGATTACGTCGATCATCCGAGTTTCGATCTTGCTTGATGGAAGCAAAATCTCGGTGCATTTTCCAATGCCGTCGTTAAGGACCTTTCGCATCGAGTTCGACCGGCCGGGCGCTACTTACGCACCTGGTGAAATCGTTACCGGCGACGTCATCGTTGACCTGGCCAGAGAGAAGACAATCCGAGGTAAATAAACGTCCGGTACGTGACTGCCAGGCGCGGCACGAGCGCACGAGGCTCGCAGTATCGAGCGATCGCGCCTCTTAATAGTCTTAATGCCGTCATGCCATCGGCGCCGCACCGACAAGAGCGGCGGGCACCGACGAGTGAGCGCATTCGATAGTGTATGCACGTGTGGGTGTATATGTGTGCGTAAAAACGCGTGCAGTGCGAAACCAGGACCGTACGTGAAGAATTGGGTACTTACAAGTTCTTGGAGAAATACATCATTCAAATCGCTCGTGATAAATGAAGATTTGAATATTATAGATTCTAAATAGAAAAAAATAGAAGAAAAATCGACGAATTCTTCGAATATGAATATTAATTAGCGTCTTAAGAAAAACGGATTTAAAAACCTCAAAATCTTGTAAGTTGATAAAAAAGGGAAAAAGGATAGAAATAAATGAATAATTGTTCTAAACAAGAAGTACTAATTGCAATGCAATGAAAATTGTCAAATGAAGAAATTCATGTAGAAATTCTTGTTACATTATAATGAGATGCATTTATAGCAATCAAATATAATTAATTAAATATTACATACATTCGCATAGAAATAGTTTCTATGTCGATATTATCCACGATGTACGTGGATATTTCTTGTTCTTATAACAAAAGAAGTGATGATTTTTTTTTCGTTGGTTATTCAAATGCTACTTGTATGCGTGAATTTCTATATGTTCTGTCACTGTGTGATAATGAAGTCCCCGTATAAAAACGTTATTATCAAACATTCAACATGACATTCGACATCAAACGTTGAGACCATTTGAACGAAACATAATGTTACACGAACGCTAATGTTTTCTAATTTCTGTGCTTCAATATTAAAACAGCAATAATGAAATCTCTCTTCTGCAGACGCTCCCAACCATTTTATTTTTATTTATTAAAGAAATAGATTAATTAAATAAAACCTGCTTATTTAATGCTAACCGCGAACAAAAGAAATATCAATTGGATATACGGTCTAGTTATATCGATTCGTACTATCAGAAACGATATCCTAACAATAAGCAAACAAAACCTGAAATTATCTCGCTCTCGTGTGCGCTTTATAAACGAAGTTATAATTATCAAAACGCATCGTACATTACTTGATGAATAATATTGGAATATATACCAGAATATACAGGATGTTAAACAAAATTCTTTGTAAATTTTTAAGTAAAAAAGTAAATTTTTATTGTACAAAAATAATTGCGAAATTTAAACTCTTATTATTTTATAAATATTGCAAGCAATAATTTATAAAATAATAAAGCCTTAAATATGATCACTTGTAATTAAACTATAGATACATATATGTGTGTGTGTGTGTGTGTGTGTGTGTGTGTGTGTGTGTGTGTGTGTACAGGGTTGGCCATATTCGACGGAAAGATGTTTTTTTTTTTCAATCATGGGAAACGTCGTTACTCGATCTAACATCTCTGTCAAAAGTTACAGTGTTTGCCAGATCTTTCCGTCGAATATGGCCAACCCTGTATATATATGATTTTATAAAACATAACTCTCATTCCCGCATTTTGAAATACCTTGCAATTATCACTTGAATGTATTTCACAATCTACGTTTTCAAAATTGTAAGTCTAAAAATTATCGACAAGCAATTTTCACGTGGCTGCTATTCGATTTAATTCAATTACTAACGAATTTAGATCGCCGAAAAGGATTGACTTATTCCGGAGCAACAGTATACGAAACACCGGCTTTTCGCAATTATTTTTTGTGTATCAGCTGTAATGTAGTTACGCAACACATCAATATACATGTTTGCCAGTATTATTGATACGTTTCAAATGACATTGAACTTTGTGTGAGGTGTGTTATAATGTATCATTCTTGCTAATGCGCAAGTCTTTCCTATATATCTCATGTAATCTGCGTAAAAAATTAGTAGGACTTTTCTTTTATTCTAGTCAAAATTTTTTTTTAAGAAGAATACAAATACGTACATATACGTACATATACGTATATATTCCAGGATCTTTTCCAAGCCATTATATCATGTCCCCTAAATTTTCAAGAATTGTTCAATCTATTAAAATTAATTTTTAATTATCTTCTTTTTCAAATATTATATATAAAAGGGAGAATGGATAATCAATGATGATCATTGTAAAACACAACAATAATTCAAAATTTCTTTTAGTAATATTTATGAGAAAAAATAATAGAAATAAAAAGAGATTGAAATGGACTTTTTGATATATTATATTTGAATAAAAATATTATATTTGAAAAAATATATATGTATATAAAAATAAGGAAAATATAAGGATATCGATATTTCCAGCGCTGAAATTGTCGATTAAGGGAGAAGCTAACGTTAGCTGGGAGAGAAAAAGATCGACCAAGGATTCCCAAGGACGCAATCGCACCCAGACTGATCATTTCCGAGCAAGCGAACAGTATTTTAACTTGACTTATTACCTATTAGGAAATACAGCAGGTAACACTTCCAAGATTAATCTATTAGAATTAAGTAGAGCCACTTGAAGGATTATAACAAACTTATAAAAGAATATTACAACAAAATAATAAAATGATTGCTCAATCAATGGAACCGACTTAATAAGTTTTTCGAAACATTCTAAATTTCAGGCAATGGGGAAGTACGAGTGCCAGCGGGGTTTCATAGATACTCATTTAATTTTTCATTACCCTATAATATACCATGCAGTTTCGAACATACAAACGGTCACATCAGATATACGATGAAGGCTGTTATTGACCGACCCTGGAGATTTGATCACGAGAGTAAAATTGCGTTTACTGTGGTCTCATCTTACGATTTGAACGCTCACAGTCATCAATGTGTAAGTAACATCGCTACACAAAGATTTTTTTGCCTCTATTTTACACAAAAGTAATGTTGAACTCGAAAATAAAGATACTGCGTGATGACGTTACCAAAATCGAACAATCTGTTTTTCATTAGATCGGCGCAGATGATGAAGTGAGTGAAAGTTTTTGTTGTTTCTGCTGTTTCAACTTGGGTTCGATGAAGCTACGTATCAGAATACCGACAACAGGGTTCGTTCCAGGACAATCGATAGAAACTATGGTCAACCTCAATAATACCAGCAGTGTCAATGTAACAAAGATCTGTGTTAAATTGGAACGAGTAGGTATAATATTACGTAACTAGCGTATCAAATTAATTTCAATCAATATAGTAATTGTAACCCTTTTTTCTATTTGTAAAGTCCTTGGAATTTCATGCGAGATCACCGTATAGTTCGACCAAGACAGATAAAGCGATTTTAAAAGCTGAGCAAAGAATGGGACCATTTGGCGAACAAGCTGACATTCCATCACGATTACAGGTTCCGCCAATACCGCCATCCCATCTCGAATATTGCAGTATAATAGATCAGAAATATTCCTTGCGCATTACCATCCATGTCTCTGGAACGTATGTGTGTAATGTGTATTTTTCCAAAGCATAAAATCAAAAGCAATTTAATTTATGCGATTGTACATGTTATAGTCAATAGTACTTCTTAAACCAATTCTTAAAATTTTTAAGAATTGTTCTGTAATTGTTTACAACAATGTCCCGCAATTTACGAAAATAGAAAATCACAATTAAACTATACTGATTAGTGATTTTATTAAGAAATTCAATTTCCGCTATATTGCAGGCATTGCAGCATTACCAAAGTTTACCCGATCTTGATCGGAACAATTCCATTACACTCTACTATTTCATCTGCATCTTATATACAAACTGTGCAACAGCCCACAGCTCCTGTAATGCAATACGATTATGATCCACCGCCGCCGATGCCGTCTCCAGACTATGTACCACCAAATACGCCTTATCCTCAAATGATAGGTTTTGCCTCGCCAAATCAACCCAGCACGTCGACTAACCCGTGGGACATACGTGAGTGATATTTTTCTTTGTAAATATTTTGAAAATTTAATATTAAATCTTAAAAATATATATCAGCCTTCGTATAAATATTGAATATTATTTTCATTTTATTGCTTTATTCAATTAGAAGTACAGAAAATCAAGACTAGAGAGAAAATATTTTTCTGTACATATCTATAAAAATATAATTTTTTAAGATTTATTATGGAAATTTGATCTGCATGTAAAAACATTAACATCTTTAACATGTTTCGTGTACTAGTGACCCACACTGAATTTTTCATTCAAACTGTTTATTTTAGCTATAAAAACATAATTATAAAATAATTGTTGATATATAATTGTAGATACATATTGTAATTATGATATCAAATTTATGATGCAATATTAGTACCTCCTTTATAATTATTTTTATAATTTTCGTAACTATGAAATATTTAACAAATATGACAAACGCAAACAAAAATACTGTGATGGTCAAGTTACTTAAAATTGGCCTAGCACAGATATGTTAAAAAATATAATTTTTAAAAAACTATTATCTTTATCTAGCACCGCCATCGTATGAAGAATGTATGCAAAGAGCGGATAGTATCAAAGATGAAGATGAGTCAAATTACGTGCATGGTGCTAATGAACCTTTCGCACCAAGATACCCAGTCTTCAATTTCACAACATCACGTAAGAATGAAGTAATTTATTGACTGAATCTATCATTTTTAACACTGCATTTTCAACATTTTTTTCCACTAGATCCACCTAAAAAATAATCGAAAATAAAATACTGGAAAATAAGCTGAGACAAAGTGAATACATCGTAGTAGCATTAATTATTTCTACTCGACGCATTTGTGATAACAAAAGTCAGGAAATCAAAAATACATCCTCTGATTGCTACTACCTCATAGTGTATAATATCTTATATAAATATATTACTCAACTTTTTTAAGTGTAAATTAATCACGTATACATATTTTTATACTCTATATCACACTGCTTATATGACTACAAATGTATTGTGCAGTATGTTTCATAATGTGCAGAAAAAATTACGTATAATATACAATAAAGAATATAATTTTGCGATATATACTTCGTACGCAATGTTTAATTATACGATAGCAATTAACACGCTAAAATATTTTTTAAAAAACTTAGGAATAAAATCTACAAAAAGGAATATGTAAGGAGAAATAAAGATAATTATGCCAAAAAATGGCATATTTACACAATTTATTTTATATCTCAACATCATATCATAATCATTATCGAGTCATATAATAGCAAAAGTAACGTTAATGAGGATTTTGAATTTCGGTTAGAACAGTAGAGATAACAAAATGGAGAAAGGACAGAAGGAAGAAAGGGAAGGAGAGAGAGAAGAGAGATTCATCCCGATAACTTGCGCAAGCGAAATCGATTCGAAGAATTTGGAATTGTGAATGTGAAAAGTGCAATATATGGAAATCGGAGATGGAGCGAGAAACATAAGGAAAAAGGCTATACGATATAATCGTGAATTTAGCGCGCGAACGTTCACTTGTATATGAGATTTGCTATTCTACAATAATTGTATTCCAAATTTACAGCATAGCAAATGTACATGGTATTATTATTCACATTTAGTCACCAAATGCCCGGCAAACAATATCATTGTAGGAACTGAACCCATCCATTTCGACGCTTTTAACACTGCCTTAAATATTGACAAAGGAATACAATCAAGTATCCTCCGATTTTAATAAGTTTCGATATGTTAAAGTGCATACAAAAGGAGATCTTTAACTGAAGATCGAACTCCAACGAGACGTCTGCTTTACCGATTCCCAGTGGGACTTACACGATTTAGGTGACATCGATACATACTAAAATAAACGATTTTAGAGAGAGAGAATCTCCCTAAAGATAAAACTCTTCTTTGAAAAAAATCGATTTTTTTCAAAGAAGAGTTTTATCTTTTTAGAGAGATTCTCTCTCTCTCTCTCTCTAAAATAAAAAGGTGTTTTAAATAAAAGAATGATTTCAAGAGTAATTTATAATACAAAATTTTTTTCTAATTTTGTATTTATTTAAAAAAATGTTTATAAAGTTATTGTAACTATAAAGTACTCTTAAAACTATTCAATTTTTTATTCAAAACATTTTTTATATCTTTGATTCAGATGATATTTACTCAAAAAAAGATCAATTTTTTCAAAGGAATGTTCTCTCTTTTAACATGTAAGATAGATACATAAAAAAATACATATTTTTTAATCTTATTTTTGTCTATATTTTAACATACATAAAGTTTATTAAAATCGGAGGGAGACAATTCGTTGTATTCCCTCATGAGACTGAGAGAATATTGAATATCTATTATACGATATCGGATAATTACGAAAGATGATGAAGTCTTCCAATGCTTGAAAAAGTTCAAATAATTGAATCCTTATTCCGAGAAGATGACAAACATAATTATTCTTACATCGCAAATTTCACTTTAATGCCGCTTGCACGAGAATGGTCCCGTTAATTATCAGAACTTGTTATCGTCAGACATCGCCAAAATTTATATGGAAGCCATATACTTTGATACAAAGTCAAGTTCCATTCGACTTTATCGCATGGAATAGTTCAAAGCATTCTTACGAACGACGAGTTCTTTTTGGATGGACCATTCTTACAATCGTAAATTCGATCAGAGCGGTCTCTTGAGTAATTCACAGAAACATCCGAAGCAAAATCGACAAGAAATGATGCGTTATGATTCGTAACATTCTGCGGTGTATGACGTGTATGACTGACATTTCAATGTGTACGATTATAAATCGGCATTCAGTGTCCATAAAACTTCACTCGTGCTAATTCGGTATATAATTCACGTGAAGGTTGGAGTAAATTCATATTAGGCACAAGGACAATTAACTCGCAAGGAAAATTCACGAAACGCTGGAGAATTTTTTTCTCTGTGTAATTAAAAGAGATAGAAAAGTCAGAAAATATGAGAGTAGACTTACACGAATTAGCGATAAACGCAATTGACGAAAACTTATACAGCATTGTCATAAATTTAAAAGTAATGCAACAGTGAAATCCGAATAATGTTAAAATACTTGATTATAGACAAGAAAAAACACGACATCCTCTATAACAAATTGATTTTTATGTCCATGATTCAATAATGTTTCCTGATTGCCTTTCTAGATTTTTCCGAGCGTCCTGTTGTTCGGGAGGGAAAAGGAACTGTGCGCTCCGACTTTACAAAAATTTACTTCGCTTATATTACAATAACCTTCCCTCAATTTAAGACATTCAACCCTTAATATATTATTATCATAAATAAATTTGGTCTATATCGGTAATATTGTGAATACGCCGGTACAAACACTGGCAGTATTTGGTTAAGTAAAAATCATGATCACTAGAAGAGGTAACTTGTACGGAGATTAATTATGGTATTACAATTCCTTTCATATTTTGTAACTCTTTTTTTTAACACACGAACGCAAAAGAATAGTATTTCAATATCTCAAAACTGACAAAAGAGAATAATTTAAACGCGCACGTTACTACTTCCAGTAAACCTGATTTGATATTCTTTAAATGATTTGCCGGGGGTTTCGCAAATCTATCCACGATAGAAGCAAAATTTCTCTATATATGGATGCCAATAAAATACTTTCATTTGTCATTATTTAATTAGTATTTATACACAATTTAGCGTGATATAAGATTGTTAATGCCCTATGGGATCGATCTCTATAACCATCTCCATAATAATTTGCAAAAACGAACAACAGAAATAGATTTAAAAAATTAGGCTCCAATATTTCAACATGCCGCAGATGAATTAAGTGATAGCTAACGCGCGACAAAATTAAATAATAGAAATTATGGTAATATAAGATAACGCTACTTCGTGAATAGATCTACCAAATAGAATCGATAGGGGAGTGCTACGAGTCAGGTAGATCGGCTTGAAAAATAGGTATTGTAACAGGTGTTGTCAACATTTCCAACTTGATCCACCAAGATTGCCCCGGTCAGTATGCATTGTGAATTATCGCGATCCATTGATTCGCAATGATTCATTTTTAAAAAAATAATCAATGTGTTGTTATTATTGCCAATATGGCGTAATGGGTTCAAGACAAACATCAACATTTTTTTCTCTACTTGCATGTATGTGTACATACTATCAATACAACCAACATTAACTGAGAATAAGAAAAAGGCATTATTTTACATCATCACCGCGTGTTGATCCAAGTCATGAACCGTAGGACACCGAGTTGTGCACACGCAGTGTTTAAATTTTTTTTACATATGTCTCTATATATTTATAATGTATGTTGTGTTGTGTGTTTATGTTGTGTGGTACGTGTTTTACTCAATCACTTTACATTATTACAGTTTTTTTCAGTCCACACACTTTTCAAATACCTGCAAATCAAAATTCATATTTTTGCCCCATTTACATTTTCAAGCATAGTTACAAACAACTCTCACAACATGCACAAAAAATGATATTGTGGCATTGTATTTATAGAATTTTAGCTCATTATTTATGTCCAATGCGTATGATAACATATACGAATTTAATAAGCGCGCGACTGCAATCAAATTCGTATATATATTATTCACCCCAAGAATATAAATAGATTTGTACAATCAATAACCGAACAATGAACTCTCGTGCGACATATAAACTCCGAAATCAATATTACTTAAAAAAATATTATAACATCTATATATTAAATGAGAGATTTCTTTTTTCTTTTATCAAATAGCTTAATAAGAAATTAAATTAACGAATTCTTTTTTCTTTTATCAAATATCTTAGTAAAAAATTAAATTAACGAATACATACATAATTATAAAGGAAATTTTGCAATAAAATAATATTTAGAAATTTGAACATAGGATATTTATATGAACAAATATTTGTATCATTCCTAAAATCAAATAAATAAAATTTTAAAGCATACCATATTTTACGTGTGTATTTTTAACCTTCTCTCTTAATGGCACCGGGAGCTTCAGCTAGTCCTTTAACTTTAAGCCGGTCTGCTGTTTTGAGAAATGCTGGTAGCTGATCTTGCGAGACATTTACTTCACCTGCATACATGAATTCTAGGATGGCTTGTAGATGACTGTACGCAACGTCCTTTAGAATTATAATTGGATGTTTGGACGGATTTTCCTATATTAAAGAGAAAATTTATTTAGTTGCAAAGTCTATCACTAATAATATTAGCTAGTAGATAATAGTAATGTTAGAATGATGATGTAAAATAATAGTAGAATAATATTGCCAATGTACCTCTAATAAAGATTTGAAGTAAGGACTACAGGCGGACAAGACCATTTTATGTGCTTTACAAGTCTGACCATCGCAAGCCAATGTCACATCCGTGAAGCTTTTCTCATCTCGCAGATGTTTGAACGATGACACCATGTTTGATTGGAAGTCATTCCATTTGAGAAAAAACTGTTGCTGCTCTCCTGCCATTGTGAATGCTGGAATTTCCCTATAACTCTTGCGTGATTGTGCAGTCTGTAAGCAATATTACAACGAAACATCAATCAATTTGACAAACAAATCAGCCCTAGAATTCTGTAACTTTGTACAGCAGTGTCGGTATCATTATGCAGATATATATTATCATCATGAAGATATTACACATATAGTAAAAATATAGTAAAAAAAAAGCTATGCAACAATATAACAATACAGTCACAACACAATTAAGAATTACAAAATCCTAATGCAGAACTGTCTAAGTGTATTCATGTATCATGCATTCATGTGAGACAAGACTTAAACAAAGTAAAATAATAAGAACAAAATAAGGTCTTCTTTTCAGCTGAGCTTCTTGCATAGTTCTTACATCTTTTCTCTTTTTTTTTTCCAAGTTGGTGAAAAACAAATTTTTTAAATGCGAACAGCTAAAAAGAACAGGTCTAAATCTTATATCACGGACCTGTTATAATTCTTGAAATAAAATGAAAATTACAAGAGTGCAAATTTATTAGAATATTTATTTAGAATAACCTCAGGTTAACATCGAGTGAATTTATTTACTTTTATAAAACTTTTAGTCTTTATCTCGTTTCAAGTGAATGAGATATAAATAAGCCTTCAGACTAGAGATTGAAACTAGAAATTGAGACTGAGGGCAGTATTTATAATTCGTTCTTATTTCAAAACATTCTTAAGTAATGTCTTAAGATACTAATACAGCCTTCCTGATTTATTACACTGTACTTAAAGCAGTCTTAAATATAAGACTAGATTATGAATACTGGCCTGAGATTGAATCTGATTAAAGTAAAATTTATCGAGTTTGATATTTCTTTATTTTTTTTCTTCTGATTAGTCAATCTCAATCTCTATGATACAGGCTTTACGAATAAAAAGAGATCACACGTCCGATATCACGGGCTACATCTGAGGTAAATAAAAAAATGTACAACGACATACGCGTGAGAGGACCTGTATCAACTGCGTCACGACGAATGTTAAGTTTCGACGAGAGAACGAAATTCGGAAAAATACGTTCGCGAGCCCTCATGCGAAGATTCTTTGTAGGTTAAATTAAAGGATGCCACACAGCGAGCGACTGAGCACTGCAGTGAGACGCGGTGACGCGGAGTCTACCAAATCACTCATGCGAAGCTGAGTATATCATCTCACGACCACCAAATTAGCATGCACAGCTATGATGGATATATCGGAACATCGGGATTCGCGTTGATATTCCGTTTTCGTCACAACATCGCAACGCGTGCATGCGTCCGTTGAGACGTCTGCCGTCAAGAGGCGCACACGAGTCCGACACAACACGATCCGCAAACACGGCCAGGCGGGATCGAACGCGCGATATCGAGTTCCGCACGGCGTGCACGCGATTCCTTACTTCGCGCCGTCGACGGGCCGCCAAATCCTGGACGAGGCGACAACGTGGCTGACGAGCACCTTGCCGTTGCTTGCCGTAGGTAGAACGCGAAAAATATGTAGCGCCAAAAACTTTTTGCGCGATCACCACAAATTTTTTGTTGTGGCTAATATCACGGCGAGGAAATTCGGCTCAAGTCGAGTCTTTCCGCCGGTGATCGGTTCCGTCTCGCGTACGCAGTACCGACTGAAGTCGCTCGCAAGCGAGCTGCCAGATGGCGCGACTCATCCGGTCGCATTTCGTTTATTAATACGAAAATCAATTTTAAACGGTCGGTAAACATTTCGTATTGATTTCTTCAATTTCTTAATGTGTATGATTCCGATGTTATAATTATAAATGTAGGGATGCACCGAATATCTGATCGGATAATCGAATATCATTGTAATATTTATCGATCCCATATCCGGTTAAAATTTTATATTTGCAGAACTTGTACAGTTTATCTTTTATCTTTATCTTTCCACGTTGAAGAGATAAAGAAAATTATTATCGTTATTTTTCCTTTACTTTCTTTTTTTTTTTTTTTAGAATGTTAAGGAATTTGTACCGAATATATCCAAAGATATCCAAAATCCGGTCGAATTAATGGCTCTCCAGACAGAACGCAGCAACGACGGAAATTGGCGCGAGAGTAATTTTATCGCTTTTCTATAAAAGAGTGATTAGCTACTGTACTAACTTCTGTTGCGCGATACTGTAGCGTTATACTGTATTCTGTCTGTGGGAGTCATGATTGTCCTACCGGATATCGGATATCCAGTGTCACATTCTTTTCGAAGATTTTTATCAAAGAATTTTTATTCCGTTCAGTAAATTTGAAGATTTTTATCAATCTGCATTCTGTCGATAATTTGGTCACTCCAGCATCTCCTTAACTCTAGATACATATGATGGTTTTTCGATCCTTTATGATGTGTTCGACATCCCACAATTGAATTAATAAGAGATGCTACGGTAAACTCAATTTGTTCCATCTTATGTATAACTGTCTCTCTTCACGCCAAAATAGCGAGGCGGATTACTCTGTTAAAAACCTCTTCTGAAAATTCAGAGGTTGAAAAAGCCTAGAGTACTGTAATAATTTAAATGACTTTACTCGATATTTCCGAAAGCAACTGGCATATTAATTTTGTACGACCCGGAAAATAGTTGGAAAGATTTCTATTCGGAGTAGAAGTTCCGAATGCACTCGTGAAGATTCTGAACGAAACTTAATACGTAAAAATTCGAGGACTGTTTCCGAAAAACGAAGATTGATGATTACGCTAAATCTACATTTGTTCTCTTCGATCTTACAAATTTGCGGAAATTATTAAGATGTTAAATTAATAAATTGTAATGATTTAAATGTCATTTTAATGTCAGTAAAACAAATTATGACTTCGTCTATAGAAAGTTATAATTTATGGACAATATATATATACATAGTATAATACGAAGTCATACATAATTGTTTTTTTTTCTAAAATATTATTAATAATTTATCGGAAATCAAATAATTTAGTACTACCTACTAAGGTAAAAGATTTTACTTACAAAACAAAATTATTTTCATTTAGAAGGGAAAAAAATTAGTCAACTCAAAATAAAAGAATCAAAAAGAGAGGGATGGATAAAAAATAACGCGTACTGTTTACAGGTCTCCGATTCCTGTTTCGTAACCCGTTATTATGTAATACATATACTGACACACACATACACTTATCAACATGAATTAGAGCACGTAAAGCGTTTAATTAGTGATCCGCGAAGGGATGTTAATTAACGCGATCTAATCTTAGTATCGATCGCGCGCAAAAATCGTCGCGTCTAGGTTTTTTTCCGTGCTTTGATAGTGATAAGAATATATCGATACAAGAGCGAATCGCTGATATGCAGAAACTCGTTCAATCTGATCGATTAATGTACGTCAGCGTGCGTTGGCTTATAGATCAACGCACGCGTAACTACGCTGAATGATGATAAAAAAATCGCGCGTGGATAAACAATCAAAACATGACGTAATGATGACAAAACATAATGATTCGTCTATTCGTGAGGACGGGAGAACTGTTTGTCTGGCTCGACCGCGATACATCTCGCATGGAAAAATTCACCGTTGTTCCCGTTGTTTTTGTAAAAATTATTCTCCAGAGATTACAAGCAATCTGGCTAGTGATCTATGGTCCGATGACACCGGAAGAGGATGAACATTTCAAAAATCTGTAAAGTTCCGAAGAATTTCAGAAAAAAGCGAGGATAAAGCATTTTTAAATTATAACGAAATGATAAGCCGCAATCAACGTCGAGAAATAGGGAAATAACATTCTAAAATAATAAAAACAGTTCCAGAAAATGGAGAAATTAAAATCACATCGTTCCTGTAATTTAATGTTAAATATCAATGCGTCATTATAAATCTTGATTAAAACTTTACGAATATATTCGCAATCATATAGTTTTCTTACAAACCGCATTTATTGCGTTATTATTGTGTTATTTAATAGTATTAAAAAATTTGTGTGTGTCTTATTCAGATATATTTTAAGCAACTAAAACAATATAATGAAAATCGTCTCTTAAAATCTCTAAAAATCTCGAAAAAGGTAGCACAAATGGCAAAGAAATTCTGCATTGATTATCATTGATTGCGCAATATGATGTAAACGATGACACTTTCCTGTCAGCTGTATAACAGTTCTCAAAAATAAATATCGGCCGTCGTGATTAGCACACCACGTGGCGTATACAGTCGCGCGATGTACGATGCATTAAATATGAACAAACTGCATTAAATACGAACAATTATAAAATATTAATTGTGATACATTAACGGAAGTTAATGAATGGCAATTAAATGTATATGATGATCTGATATTCGATATTAATAGCTAATTTAAATTCGATTATTCTCAATTCAAACAATTCATGCAGTAATTGACAACTCAATGACCTACCTAGTAACTACGAAAGCTGTCCAGACAACCAAGCATGTCTCAGCAAAATCGCGCGAATCTACGATTGCTTATGATGCTAGTAATTTGCAGTATATTTATCTTCAACAAATATACCGACATTGTAGCGACATTGTAACAATGTATTATATGTATTGTCAGTAATTTAACGGCAAAATAGAAGCATTAAAATTACTTCGCGTTGTCGGCAATACGACAAAGTATTGTGTGATATAGATATAAGGCCTGTTCTTTTTAACTGAACCTTTGCACCAGTTCATCTTTTTTCCTTTTCTCTCCAGGAGAGAAGAAGAGGAAGAAAGATAAACTGGTGCAAAAATTCAGTCAAAAAGAATAGGGCCATTGATTATTATGGCAACGAATTTTGATGATTTTAAAATTATTGTCAAATTGTTGATAAACTGTTACCCAAAATTGTGTCATATTGTGAAGGTATAAATCTGCCAATAAATGCAGACTCAATTGTTGCAATTCTGGTAGCAGCACATACTTATTTATAAGCAACATGCCAGCAACAAGTTAGACACGTTGCTATCTGGATAATTGCCCGAGCGGGAAAATCCATGCGAAAATCCGTTTAAAATAAGAATAAAAGTTTAAAAGTACCTTTCCTATACGCATGCGGCGTGGCGCGAATAGCATCGAGAGAATCAAACGCCGGAAAACTTTTTCCGTCGCGTGAAGCCGTGATAGGACCGCGGTGTGCTAAAGCGAAAAAAAATGAAGAAAAGAGAGAAAAAAAGATGTGATGCTTGAGAGATCTCAAAGGAGGGGCAAAGGGGAACGGAAAAAAAGACGGCCGAAATGCCATCGGAAACAGAAAGGGAAATGTGGGAAAAGGATGGAAATCGGAGAGAGAGAGAGAGAGAGAGAGAAGGAAAATGGGGCCCACAGAGGAGAACAAGGAGCGGGGGAAGTGGAAGGCAACTCGTGTACTCGTGAGCGAACGCTGCGCCGCGCCGGGACGGGACGGAACGGAACGGGACGGGACGGGACGGGACGAGACGGGAGGAGGAGCGAGGAGCATGGTGGACGCTCCGAGTCTACAGTCCCTCCGAGAGAGGACCGTTCACGAGAGGAGGTAAAGCACGGAGCGGAACGAGCGGAGGGAAGCGCAACGTCGCGGGCGCAAGCGCATTGAGCTCTCGGAGCTACTCGCGGCGTGCGCCACAAGCCACAATCCACATTGAAAGCTTGCGACATGCCGCTACGGCGCTCAGTTGCGCGTCAACTCTCAAGTGAGTTTGTTGTTGTTGCATTGAGTTCCCGTACCTTCGAGCTCCTACGTAGCGGTCCTTCCGTGTGTATACCGAGTGCGAGAGGCAACGAGCGTACATAGGAATGTACGACTGTGCGCGTAGGCGTCTATAAGAACTAACTGAACGAAGTAACTGACGCGCGTTGACTTGACGCGGAATCTGCAGACAACGTCGTCAAGACGGGAACGTGTTACCGTTGTCCTCGAAATCCCGGAATATATAATCCGGGGATCATTAAGTAAGTATTTGGAACAGTGTCAAAAATCGCGACGCGCGCGCTCTCGAGGAAAACGAGATCCGTTTGTTGTTTGTTGTCCACGGCGTGGCGCGACGGTGACGGCGTGACGGCGATAAATACTCAGCGGAAAGTAATAAATACTCTCCTCATCTCCTACCGGCTCGTCTTAGACGACGTAGTACGCGCCGAAGGAGAGGGAGAGATAACTAAGTAGAACTGAGACGCAAGGACGTTTTTGCGTACAAACGGACGGACGTATACAGGTGGTCGCGGTGAAGTCGCGAAGTAAGGATTCCCATCTGTGATGTGCGAGTGAGCGATGGAGTCACCAGTCATGTACGATTCGGCGGCCCATCAGGCCCAGGCCCAGGGCACGGCTGATTTGAAGAAGTCCCAGGTGCTCAACAACAATACCAGCAATCAGAACAATAACGCTGCGGCGAACAACAACAATTCCGCGCTGCAGATCAATCACAATCATAACCATCAGCAACAAAATAGCGCGGTGGTGAAACAGGTCTCCGGCAGCAAGGCGAGCTTACATCAGCAATACGCCGAGCATTGCGCCGCTGCTGGCGAGCTTACTGATCTCAACGCTCCAGAAATTTCACTGGATCTTCAAAACTTGATCGACGACAATCAATTCAGCGATAATATATTGGATATGCTTGGTCCCAACAACAACGCTATGAAACATGTGAGGACGAGCGGTTATCCTCGCACGATGCTCGCCTATATGCCACAACCGGTGCACAGCGGAGCGACCTATCATCAGAGCAGCAACAGCTGTAGCGACAGCAACAGCTCAAGTTCAGAGTCACCTAGCATCAAGGAAGAACCATTGGACCCAGCGGACTACAGACGTCACTGCCCTCAGTATCCACCCACCGGTTACAGCCCGGTGACGAATAACCCGTTCGCCAATGGTAGCCAGACCTTCACCACCTTGACACCGTCGACGATACCGGGCGGTCATCCAGGTGCACCGGTTCATCAGCCGCCGCCGCGGGGTGGCCCCATGAAGGGGCCAGTAATGGCCCATCAGCATCACACCAACGCGAACGTCGCCAGAAAACAAACCAAGGCTATCGACAAGGCAAGTGACGAGTACAGGCGACGGCGGGAGAGAAATAACATCGCCGTGAGGAAGAGCCGCGAGAAGGCGAAGGTGCGATCGCGTGAAACCGAGGAGAAGGTCAAGCTGCTGGTGAAAGATAACGATTTGCTGAAGAAACGAATCGAACTGCTCAACGAGGAGCTCAATGTACTCAGGTCGCTCTTCAGCTCTGTCGGCGTCGTACCCGAGCAACTACACCGCGAGATCTCCAGGCACCTCGACCAGTTTCAGCAGCACGCGGTTGGACCTATCCGAGAAACCGAAGAAAAGCGGGAAGGAGCAGCAGCAGCAACAGCAGCAACAGCAGCAGCAGCAGCAACAGCAGCAGCAGTGCACGGACATTGCCATGCAATTCGAAATGACATCGTCTTCCGACGACATCGTTGTCGACTCGCGTCCCTGGGCTATCAGGCTGCTCCGATTGTGAAACGAAGTCAGTCCACATCTTCCGCTTCCTTTTGCTTCTCCCCCGGCCCCATCGCTGTATATCGCGTACATCTCCGAGAAGAAATCGTCTTTCCTCCTTCATCCCACTCTCCTTCCTTCCCGTTTATTCATCTATCTTTTGCCTTCTCCTTTCATCTTCTACGTCGTCCTTTATATCTCTTGCTCAGCTCAGAGTGCTCGATGCGAACACACGTGCGTCGTCGTTTGCGTTGAGATCCACGAAGACGCGAACATGGAGGAAGAAGGAGAGGGCAGAGGGGAGGGGATTGACGAGATAGGAGGGCGAACGAGAAGAGCAAGCTATTCTATGCTTTCGATGACTGAAAAACGCGGTCGGCGTGGTTCACGCAAGAACTTCGCATTTCGTTAGAAGTGGCTTTGCCCGCGGGACGTGCATCCCTTCGCTTCAGAATGCTATTCGGACATTAAGAAAGCGAAAGGGAAGCGAATATCAATAAATAAAAGAATAAATCGTGAAGAATCAATCGCGTGAACCGCTAGCAAGCCGTCGTATTGCGATATCTTTCCAGATATAGACGCTTAGAGTCGACGAAGGACGCGAGAAAGGCAATCTAATTTTTCTTCGTCGTTCGTGTTATTTTATTTTATTTCATTTTTTTTTTTTTCTTAGTGTCTTACTTCTCCTTTATAGAAATTTAATTTAGTAATGAAAATTACTTATATTGAATATTAAAAGCACGAAACACAAATTACTATTTGAAGTAAAAGCGTTGCTCTTAATACTTAAAAAAATAAGTAGTTAATCTAAATTTCTGTAAGGACTATCATTCTTTTATTTAACCTGTAACTTGGCGTTTATGGGCTAAATATAAGTAATGGATCACTGAATGAGCCATTGATGGGCAAAATAATCGTAATACGAAGGCTAGCTCCGACATCTCGAACAAATCGTGTCTCGATGTGATTCACGCAAGAGAATCCTCACTTTAATTGTATACTATGTTTCGTATTATACATAAACAGAACACACACCTAACACATCTCCATCTGCGAAAGACATAAATACACGGCGTCGTATTTAGATTCGGTTTTTAGATAATGTTAAATTAATGAACTTAGACTATCGTTCTCTAATTACCAAGTACCTAAAAAAAAAAGTCATATCGAAACACGGAGATCTATATCAACGTGGCTCGCATCAACAATCGTGCAACAATGAGACAAGTCGATATCCATCTTCTCTCGATACGTATTCGCTTCCGCGCTCGTTATATTCGACGGAGCGCCAAGCAACACAGCCGAGCACTTTATCCACGCTCTTGTATTATAGTACTAATTAATTTTATTATTATATTCGAGATGTATGTACATAAAAAGCTAATATATTTTGTTAAAAGAAAAGCTGAGAGAAAGAGGGAGAGAGAATGTGAGAGAGAAACGGCCGGAAAGACTGGGGAATAGTCGAACGGATTGTATACGTGCGTGCGTGCGCGCGTACGCACGTGTGTGTGTAAGCCGTATAACATTTGTACGTATGTATACGTGACATCGCGTGCGCGAATGCGTCGGGAGAGACAAATTGTTGTAATTGCATATTTTATCAGCGTCGAGAGTGAGACCGATAACCAAGCGTTAGGCGGAAGAGTCAGAGAATCATACATGAATGTTTTATACAAGCATGCAGTCGCATGAAGCGTGGCTTCATCTTCGCGATGCCAATTCATACGCAAATCTGATGTGTACAACAGCAGTGCACCGGTGTGCACCGTGCGTTCATCATGATTACATGTATATCGTACATGTAATGCGCGCGTATACTTGCGAGAACGATTTTAATTATTTACAAGCCAGGACGTGCGACCGCGTGCAATTAGTGTGAATGCGAGAGAGAAAGAGAAAATGTTATGCACGCGTGCCTTGGTGTATGACTGACGTACGACTTTAGGGTACGAAATTACCTGTCACGGTTGTCTTCTTGTCTATGCACAAATATATTTTGATATGAAACGTATATATAACGCGTTTGCCTCTGTTTCTTTCCTTATCTCTAAAAGTTGCCTTACCTTCCCCGCCATTTCCTCTGTGTCTTCCTCCGGCTCATCAATTTAATTCTTTATGACGTACTTAAGCCTTTGACGCATAAAGCTGCTTCTCTACGACTGATAACGTTCTCCGATGTAATCTCGGAATTTAAAGAACTATATGCAGAACTTTTCCATTCTTTCATTATCGACATATGCTTTACTGTTATAAATACATTATAACATTTTTTTCGGTACACAAATGCAAATATCAATTTTTAATCGTTCAGAAAAAATGTATTATAATATTTAGTATTTAATTAAATTTAGTTAATTTATGCTTTATCTCTCTTTGAAGATTCCTTATAAAATCTAAATAATTATTCTTCAAAATATAGAAAAAAATTTACACACTGTTATTACATTAGCAATTATCTATATTTATATCTTTAAATTTTCTAAGATTCTGAAATGAAAAAGTTATTTATTCAACATTACGCTGTTTAGAAAAAATTTTTATTACAATATAATATAAAAATGTGAAAAATAACACTATGAAAATTAACCAACTTGCGCTCAGGTGCTTAAAAGAACAAAATTCAAACCTCAAAAGTATCACTAGATAAGGAAACAGACTCATACTCGTTATCATTATGATAACATTCTGACCTGAGATTAACGTCACGTACGGTCAAGGCGAGAGCGAATCCCATTGAAGGGATACTTCCACGAGCGTACAAAATAGCCAGCGATTGATCTACCGGAAAAATTTATCGACATTCGCACCTAACACACAGAGCGCGTGTAAGGAAAGCGATCGGAGCAATGGCGCGCGAATTCATCGCAATGAGTCACGAGATAAGTTTGTTGTTAGTCAGATTAAATAGATTAGCACCATTGTGACGAGCGTGACGCGCGTTGTAGCGCGCCCCGCGGAACAGGATATGGCGCGTTTCGACTTCCACGCGTGTACGCGTGTACTACGCGCGAACGCACGTGCCTGCATCTCAAATCACACGCATATAAACGAACGCAAACGAAGGCATACGAGGAAGCGCAACGTCCGCGTGGCGAAACGAGTTTTTCACGTCGCAAAATCAGTCATGTCACAGTGCAATATTTTGTTTGTAACAGTTGAGAGTTAATTTAAGTTCCCCTTTCACTCACCACTATTATATCTCATATTGTGATGCAGAAATAAGAATATACAAAAAAAAAATCCTTGAATCCTTAGAATCGCCTTCAAAATATATTAAAAAGTCTCCTTTTTTATTTCTCCATTAAGTAAAAATAATCATACGCGTCCGGAAATGAATTATGCATAACTGAAAACGAAATTCACAGTTAAGTATGACAAACCGTCAAATTAATAATATATAAAAATAAATATAATAAGTAATTTAATTTTTTTCCAAAACAAGAAGATAATTTTCAGTATATTTTATTACAGTCTACTTTATTGATTTGTAAATGTTTTATTAAAAAAATATTTTTATTCAAATCATTTTATATATATTTTATATATATTATATATAATCTGCAAGAATGTTTATTGTATGTGTGTTCTCTCAAATTGACAAAAAAATAGAATGAAGAACGCCTAAAACGCGTTAAACTAAAATGCTTCAAGCAATTCTTCAAATATTATTTATAAATAAATGTTCAATGTTTACTTTTCACTATATCGTGATAAAGATATAAAGGTGAGAAAGTAAAACTTTGTAAAATTAAATGAAAAGTTTAACAGATGTACATCGATACATATATTAGGTCATCTAAAAAGTATCCGCGGTTTTTGTCACTAGATGGTGTTGATGGTCAACACATCTAGTGACAAAAAACCGCGGATACTTTTTAGATGACCCAATATATTAAACATATATATTTAATGAACACCCAATAACTCGATACTCACTTTCCGGTTTTGCTTTCGAGAATTATTGTTAGGGAATGAATTTCCTCAGATTTTGTTGTGCTTTATTCGTACACGACTTCACGTAAACTTGTAGTTTGGTTTGATGATTCCTCACGAACAATTTATTGTATTTCTACGTGATAGAATGCAGAGATTATCGTACGTATGCACACGATATGCAGCGCAGAATATATGCAGGTGAGTATACAAAGAATAAAAAAATAAGCTACTTCCGAAGAATTGGAAATTACATTGATACAAGAAGACATGATATTCTCAAGGTGCACTGCAGGATTTTAAAACATCAAATAACTTCAAAGTCGAAAATAGCGAATAGCAACGCAAAAAAAAATAATTTTCATAAGAAACACATTATTCGACAATCAGTAGAAAAGAAAAAGTTTCATGAGGCCGATTTTCGGCCTTGTTTAAATTTCATTTTAAACTATTAGAAACGTTTTATTATTGAAGAATTATTGAAATTATAGATCATCTGCTACCTGTTTACATCTAGGAGCCTAAATAACTGAAAATCGAATTTAAGTATAGGCTGCGGCCTAAATACACAGTGTAAACGTAATCAATGACATCAGATATATGCTTAATACTGTTTTGAAGTTAATTCGTCAATACGCTGCGTTCAGTTTTGGCGTTCACATGTTGTAAGCATGTAAGCATTCTATCTTTATCGCTCACTACATGTGGAAGGAAGGTAGAATGAAACTTACAGCGCGTAAGCGCTCAAAGCGAACGCACTTAGACAGTGAAAGAATTCCGATAACATCATTCGCTTTATATTGTACTACTGTGCAAACTGAGGGTGAAAACTGAGGGTGTATTGATTAATGAGCGGTAGTCTCTTATTCATTTTCTGTTAGTTCATTTGTTAATTCATTAGTGAAGCTTTAACGTTTTATATGTATATCTGTATCAAGCCATAATTCCGAGTAATCTATTCTCCCTATAGACCTGCACTAAATCAGTCATAAATTACTTTTTCAATATTACGGACATGCTTATATTTTAGTCACAGACACGTGTTTAATTAATAAAACATAGATACATCTTTTAATATTTTGTAACAATCGTTGAAATAGCTTGCATAACATTAATTTTGTGAGCTATTATTTCAAAGGAAACACTTAATGTGCGAAATATAACATCTTTAGAAAAATCTTCTTTTTCAAAATACGAGGTGTTCAAACTTAACTTATGATAATTATAAAAAAAAAAACAAAAGGAAATTGTCCATATAGATTACGTCATTTTTCAATATAGTTCAGTTTTTGCAATGTAAAACCGGCGCCATCAATAATTTTTGGAAAAAAGTCTCATAACTATATGCATTTTTTCGATAATTTCTTAAATAAATATTTTCTCCTAAAAATTCTGTCAATATATTAAAACTCAAAAATAGTGGATGTAGATTAACGATTCACTTCAATCTAGTTTGTACTAGTTAGCATCCGTGGAATCCGTGGAATCTAATACACACGCATATTCCAATATTATAGTTGGTTTTATATGAGAATTTGATCTATCAATATTGACATAAAAAATATTTAATGCGCCGATCACGATGCACATAAGTGAATAAGTGCATCAACTCAGTCAGCATTTTCTATCATTATCAATATTCTTCGCTGGGAATATAATTCATTCTCAATGCTTTATTTCAAAGGTCTTATTTATATCTTCAATCTTTTATAAATTTCCAAATGTATTTTAACATTTCCTTAATAAAAAATTGTATAATTCGTTATATTCCAAGCTTTTATGAATTTTATTTTGAAACTAACGTGGTTCTAATATTAACACATATAAAAAATAAGAGCATAAAAAACCACAGCACAAGTTATAGTTTGTGATATTTAATTATTATTACATTCATTAAAACATTAAACGTTTCGGCCACAATCTGGCCATCTTCAGTAATTCAATAATATTCTTAAAACGCAGAGTTACATCTAGTTGACATTAAATTTAACAGTCGAGAGTTGTAATTAAATAAACCTGTTCTTTTGTATGTGAAGATGCTTCATGCAGTAATGTTACACGGTCAATTGTCATATCAAGAAAAGTGTAGAACAAGAATTTCCTGATTCTAAATAAAATTGTATATATTAAAATCTTCTAGTCAGAAAGTCTAATAGTCAGTTTCTTCTAGTCAGAAATCTTCTAGTCAGTTTTATGAATTTTATTCATGTCTGTTATTTCGTACGTTGGCTGACAGTTCATTCAAAATCATGCACATTCCAAAATAACATGACACAGCTTTTACGTATGCTTCATTCTTTGAATGTGTCATTTTAATAAATTATAATTTAAAATCGAATACTCATAGACATATATAGCAAATAGCACTGTGTTATCGTGTATTTATGAACATAATGTCAAATGAATCAAGTATACTTCACCTATAACATTTCCCGATACTCAATAATATTTTTATAGTAACGCCTGCTTTGTTGTCACGTTAAATTTCAAATATAATGCGCCAAGTTTTGACGCCGAGGTGTCTACGTGCACGTGTCGCTGACGATTCCAGTTTTAGATGCGAGCTATGCCAGTATTCTTGCACGATACAGCCATTTTTCGAATTATATCTACTGACAGTATGAGCAGCATCACCAAATCGAGCGTTTCAATCCTGCTATCTAATAAATCACAACTTTATATCCAACGAAATTTATTAATCAAGAAATGTCAAAATTCATAAATCGCTAAAGAAAGAGGAAGATATTTATTTGTGTGTTTTATTTATCGAATAATACAATATTACGTACGATTTATTTGTTTGCCAATCTTTTTTTCATATGAAACATCGGAAACAAAATATAAAAAGAACAGCTCTCTTGCGTTTGTGATATAATATCTACCACTAATATTTATTATCAGCGTTTTATCAGTTATTATCGACTTCTTTAATTCTTTATGCTGACGCAGCAAAATTTTTCTGTCCATATTCTCCAAAGCGATCATTATTATATATTATATCATATTTTCATGTTTATTGGTGTTTTGTTTAATTTACCAATCGTTATTAAATTAGTTGTAAATTGTTAACATAAATCATATTTAATTATTACTTTCTCCTTATTTTGTTACATAACGTTTGTTTATATATATATATATATATATTACTATAAATGTAATTATAATATAATAATTAATTGGAAAAATCTATTACTCCAATCATATTCTTTGACATATATTTGTGTATGTAACAATAACGTAATATATACATATAGAAGATTCTAGTTATGTCGGATGTTCTTAGCTGCATTCCTATTATCAGCTGGCTCTTTGTTCTAACTTCAGTGATCATGGCGTAGCGCCAGTTCGAATTATGAGAGAGGCAACAGTTGCTAATTCATGCTAACATTATCTTTCGCTTCCGTCCATAAGACATTAAGTACGAGTATCATTTCAGTTTATCTCTTACAGATGTTACATTTTGAAGAAAATAGCGTGCAGAATTCTGTGACAATTGGAAATAAAGATATGTAGAAATTAGCACTCGTAATAAAATATTTACAAGTAACGAACTTGTGGCTAAATTAAGATAAACATTTTTTTTAAAACTATTTTTAAAACCGGATACCTATTAAGATATTTACAAATTAACAATTTGTAGAACCGTATAAGTGCATTTAAAATTAAACTCAACAGCCGGTCACTTCAAAGTCACCGTGAAAAAAGAAAAAAAAAAAATATACGAATATTTCTGTATACGCTATTTTCCATCAACATCGTCGAATGTGAGTGACTGAAAAAAGCGGCCCAGTAAAGGCGCGTCGCCAGCAACTCGATACTCCATTTTCCCGGCCATGTTTATAGAGTTACCTGCGTTCCTATCCTTCTATTCGCTCGACTGCCTGGTCTCTATTCTGGCTGCGACGTTATATGGGTTAGGGCCAACTCTGCCAAGACCGTCCCGCACCCACGCGCGCCCGATTCTCTCTTTTTGCACGCACACGACGAACGAAACCGCCTCGTGCTCACAAACTTACTTTCCGTGAACGGCGCGTGTAGCTGTTGTGTGCAGCGCGAAAATGAACTCGCACTTGATCCGCTAAAACCTCTCGCGCATCCGCCGAACTTAGCGAAACTTCGACGCTAATAAAGCCGGTGACATTGAGCGCGGTGCGCTCTCAGATCCCAAGCCAGATTTGCGAGATGATCGTTTGTGTGTAGCGGAAATGGTCACCGAATTAGTCGCGTCGCCTCGTATCATCGTAATTGCCGACGTCTTTATGACATGTCTGATCTTATTATCCAGTTATTAATATTCCCGGATAATCAAACGTCGTTTATTATCAATTATTAAGAGATCTTACGCAGATATAAAAAATGTGATTTAACACAAATCTAAATGCCTGAAAAATTATAAAATTAAAAGAAAAGGATATTTTTGAGACTTTCAAAAAAAAAAGGCTTGAGAAATAATAAGAGAGAGAAAGTGGTCATTTAATCAAATTGTCGAAATATCAGATCCGAAGAACCTGTGTAAGAAAAGATTAAATCGTGTTAATTATTACACATATTATGAATGTGAATTTTTGTAAAAGCGGCAAAGAAAAAATTAAAAATTAATTGGAATCATAGAGAATATTAAATTTCGTGGTCTGTAGTTTTGTAGAAATGTGTACAATCGTAATTCTACCTGGAAGCATAATAAATGCTTAGATTTATAGATCTTTCTGGCGCCTCTGGTCTGTTGTTTTCAAACATATACTCATGAACTAGTGTTAACACATTGTCCAATAATGTTTTAAAATAAAATATTAAGTAAAATTGAAATTTCAAATCACATCTTATTTATTAATTATCGTATTCAACAAAACAATGTGTAGAACACATTGCTAATAATTTTTTCAATATGAATTGTAAAAATAAAAAAAATTTTACGTTGTAAAAATAAATATTATAATGGAGAAAAATATAGAAAAAAATATAAATTGTGATAGATATAGATGTTATCATATTGTGTAATTGGAAATTTTAAGAACGTCATTTATCTTTTTTTCAATCTAACTAATTTTATTAATCAAGAGTGTTTAATCAAATAGCTAATTAAGCTAATTAATGCTCGCGTTTACCAAATTCTTTTTTGTCTTTTCCAATTGTTGTTTAATTTCACGAGCTGGATGGAAAAGCATCTAACCCGGAGTTAATAAAAAGGGTTCACCGTCGATCGGCGCGACTCAGCGCCTCGAACACGATGTGGGTGTGACCTGGTTTGCGAGAGTTTCACTTTCCTGTAACATCGTTGCACGGAGGAGGTAAGGAGGATTCGACCCCAGAGTTACGTCATGCATTGTTATGCCGGCCGTAACGACTCGTAGTCGTACGTGCGGAACTCTGCGGGAATGAAAATCAGCGAGAGACAAGAAAGACCGCCTTATATCCCGTGAATCGATCGTTGTCGATCGATAGTCTCCGATGATCTTCTACACGTATGATCACGTAAATCGTACATTCCGATCGATATTGTTCAGACGACAATCATAGCTACAAATGTGCGTGTTCGAAATCCTAAAAAATTTCAAAATTTCAGGAGCTAAACACCTAGATGTGAAAATAGATTTTTATTAGATTTTCAAAATCACAGTAAATCATCACAGTAAATTTTCAGTAATTTTTTAATATATTATTGCAATCTTAATAAAAAATTATAGATTTTATATAATTACAAAACAAGCAGATTAATAGAAATAAATAAATAAAGATTAAGTCAATGAATAAGTTAAATAGATATGTTTTATTTGCGTTTGCAATGTCTCGTTTTTTCCTTAATTCTTCGAAGAATAGTACTGAACAACTATTACTATTACTTACAAAAATAAGAAAATTGTATAAAATTATTAAATCGCTACAAAAAATTAAATTCATAATATCTAATTGAATACATATACATAAATTAAATTCATATAATCGTTCTTAATCATGTACTCATTCAATATGATACGAATCTGCTTTGTCGGTTCTCCTCTCCAGGATACATTTTCTTGATATATGGATGCATTTTTTCACCATAATTGAATACTGTTATTCTAATTTGACGGACACAATAAAACACTGGTGTCGGAACGCATAATGCGTATGCTTCTACGTGAGCGTCTGCGCGTGGGTACGCGTATCCACGTATATATCCTCACCACGATCTTCGAGTGTCGGACTGGCAAGTATATAAAAGAGCGTTCTAGCGTGCGACCTATATTCCACGCCTGCATCGCTATATTAGACGCGTACGACGCATCAGGGACGCGCTCGAAAGCGTCTCTCTCTCCCCCCCCCCTCTCTCTCTCTCTCTTTCTTTTTCTCTCTTTTCCACCTGCTGCGAAACAAACCCAAATTCAATAAAAATTCCTCCGTTATCCGCTTTCGTGTTACGTTCTAATTCTTGAGATAGATTGTACGATTAATCACGAAAATGTACAAGTAACGCGATACACGTAGAACGATAAGCCGAAAACTTAATTTCATTTTTGTTAATTGTTTCTCTCCAATAAACATGTGTAATATTTTCTAAGATAAAAATATTACAAAAAGAAATAAGCGG
>NW_011627322.1:1401914-1453788 GCF_000204515.1 Acromyrmex echinatior | reverse complement strand
GAGCGTATGTATTTTTAAGAAAAATTCGAAGTTTGCTTCGAAGTTTGTTATTCTGGTAGCTAAAACAAGAAGAATAGTTTTCAAGGAAAAACAAACTAATAAGATAAGTAAAATTCACGAAAAATATCACAAGACAAGAACAAGTTCGAAACCTTCAGATTTGTGTAAATTTAAAAATTCACTATTCTAACATCTGATAATGTTTATTACTCTCCTATGGATTTTGTTCGAACGATTTAAAGCCATATTCTATCAATTTCAAGAATAAAATACCAAATGAAAAAGAATTCAAAATGAAAATGTATAACGTATTTTTGCGTATTCAACGTCGCATAATATCCGGATGAAGAGAAGGAGGTTCGTCATAAGCGCATATTTATAGTGAGTTATGCATATGCATGAATAATGACGCATTCACTTCCTACGTGAAGAGAAATGAGGAGCAGATCGGTCGATCGCGTGCACAAAATTCGAACGTGCAGCCGATTATTCTCGTCCCACGAATGGACACGCGCGTGACAACAAGCGTGCACGCACGATGTGCGTTTACGCGAGGAAGTCAGAGGATTTATTTTCGTCGCGGCCGCTTCCAAACGCATCACCCACTCGCTCTCGATGGACCGACGCAGCCACTCTAAAGACCACGCATCGGTGTCTTTATACGGTCGTTTACTCTTCGGGACAACGGTAAAATGGTACGGGCACTGCCTAAAAGTCAATGAAGGCCACTTCCGCATTCGTATCTTACACACATTTCGTGCTCGCTACACGCAATGCGTCATAATCTGCTCTTGTGTGACACGCATACACGCTCGCCGCAATCAAAGGAGATAAGGATCAAAGTACTAAAGAAACTAATTTTTTTAATTACAAGATTGCGTTTCACTTCCTTAGAAACGCGATTGCATATGTGTGTGCATTAAAATGTTAAACAAAAAAATAGTAAGTAAGAGAAACTATTTTGAATAAATTATAATTCACAACAAAATATAGCTTATATGTATTTTTTCACACAGATATTTTGTATGAATCGTGCCTGTTCTTACATTTCAACACAATTTTGTATTTAATATTTTACTTATTTTTTTTATTTACTTATACTTTCATTTTAATATTTTGAAATTCTACTATCATTATATTTATTATTTTATTTATATTGTAATACACTTGTTTTTTTAATGGATATTTTGGAGATTATATTTAATTTTGGGCGGATCTGTGTATATTAAATAAGTGCGCTAAGAGATGAGAAAATCAGTGTCCTTAATTAAACTTAATTAAGCAGACTACAATTATAGCTGCTACGCAATACAGATAATCAGTACGAGAACATTCCGAAGATACGCAAATCGCTGTAGCGGTATAAAAAGGTTAACGAGAGTGTTCTCATGAGTGGATTATGCCACGCAGTACCTAGTTAACGCCGCATAAATCTAATGTGGCTTGTATAGCTCTCTATGAATTGATGAGGTACGATCATTCGGCATGTCATCACTGTAAAATTTCGATCCGCACGCGTGGGAACACGCCGATGTAAAACAGGAAATAGAAAAGACTCATTACGAAAATACAACGAATTCACAATTTCTAACGCGAGTTTTAGATATATGCTTTTATGACAAGATTAACAATCATTCGTCAGTTTGGCTAATATTTAAAAGAAAATATGTTACATTTTCTTCGTTACCTTGAAAAATTTATATCTAAATCTCCACTTTTTTACTTTAAAGTGAAATTTATAAACCTTTCATTCTTGTATGAAATATTTTATAAAAGAAAAGGGTATATCCGTTTATTAATGGAATATTTCAAAGGCCAGTAATGCCATTGGATAGAGATATATCTGATGTATAATAAGCATGCATTTTTAAGAAACGTCATGCATAACGAGTGAATAGTTCGATCGGAACGACTCGCACGAACGAGACAGCGCGATATTAATAACCAGCTAAGAAAGAAACGGGACGATTCCATACACCATATGGCCAACCTAAATTCTAAGAGTCAAGCGTAACTAACATAACCAAGGTAACCTACATAAGGCGGAGATATTAGTCGTGATTGAACTAATGATGATGACTCGTCCTTAGTTTACTAATGTTGCCGATTTTTTACTATTAAATATTTAGAATGTAAAATTTATGGATACCTATGAAAAATATACTGCCATAACTGCACATTATTCATTCGTTTCTAAGTCTTATTATTTAAAATTAGCTATCTTAAAGTACTCGTTTCATAGATATAATCTTTTAATCTTTTAAAATATATCTTTTTAAAGATATTGACAATTTTTTTCATTTTTCACAAATATTTCGTAATGATTTAGAAGAAAATGTCACACATTGATATCATTGTAAAAGGCTAATATTTTTGTAGAAAGAAAAATGAGATATAGATAAGAAATACGTTTCTTTCGTGTTTATAATGTAAATAACTTCTATATTTAATCATAAGATTATAAGATTACATGATTATTAATTTGACTCGAACTTGGTAACGGCGACTTACATTCATTAACATCTAGATACACAGCACGTTCAATTGAATATAAAAAGAATACAAAAAAAGAAATATTATGTTTTTAAGGAATAAAGTTTTCCTTTAGCGTATTCCAAAACGAAAAAATTAAATATAAATACATAATTGAAAATCACAAATAATTAAATTTTTTTCATTTGATAAATAAAACTTTGTAAATTGAACGTATTAATGTAGTTTTATTTTTTTTAGATGTGTATACAATTACAAGACATTGTAAAATCTAATATCAATGTGCTAAATCAGATCTTTAATTCTTCACATCATTCTTGTATATTTTCTTGTATTTATTTTTTATGATATACATAATTCTTTGTTCTCATTCTATAGTTTTCTAATCTCCTTGATTTTGTATAACTATTTTATAAAAACTTTATATGTGACAAAAAAAATATGAGATAAATATAAGCTGAAGCTCGTAAATTTGCAAAGCAAAACAGAAGATTTAATAAATTAAATTTATATTCTCTGAGAAAGCATATATAAAAGTAACAAAATTATATTTGTTATTTTCCTATTTCTCAGTGAGTAAATTTAATACTTTAATCTTATTTTATAATATATACTATTGCTCATTTTTGGCTGTTATCCTCCTTATTTTATATAAGATTTTAGTCTACACTGTACGATAAATACATAAATATCCATAAATATATTATATTTGTATACATACAAATATATTTGTACATTTCTCATACGTATTTCAAACTGATATATTCGACGTGTGCACTTTCTATTTTGAAACATACGCTAAGAACGGATTCGAAAAGAATCTAAAAGTTAGATACAGATCTGAAAATAATTTTAACTAAATCATAATAATTATGCAGGATGTTCAAGTCTGCTAGAATATAAGACTTTTTATAGCATTACTCGACACGCTTGAGTTTCCTACATAATTATTTTAATGATCCAACAAAATTATATTTTTAAATCTATATCTATATCTAACTTTTTTAGATACTTGAACAAAATTTTTCTTTCCATGAAAATATTTACTTTTATTATGAAAATATTTATTTATAAGAACAAAAAAAAATTATTACTTCTGTCTACCTAAATTGTTTTGGCCCACTGCGTTGGCCGTTCGAATGAGACGAATCGTTTCGTTCTATGATCGAGGTACACGCATTTTCTCGATTCGATCGAGCAATTCAAAAGTACTCCAACACCATGTACTGTCCTGCTCAATACGACCGTCGACGGTGAGTAGTCGGCGTCCTCTCGCAGTCGAACGGCCGCGGTCTCTCGACTCCTCTCATTAAATCACAAATGAATGACATTAGCGGTGCTATAATATCGTACCGCTATTACTGTGACGGGTATTACGTGTCACGAGGCGCGCGAGCGTTCTCTCTCCGTTCTTCTCTCTGTCTCTTTTTCCCTCTCTGCCTCTTTCTCTATCTGTCTCTCTACGCGCCACTCTCTCTTTCCATCTCCCTCCTCCTTTTCCTCCTCCTTCTTCTCCTGCCTCTAGAAACGCTCTTACTGTTGCACGCAAGGAATCAGGTCACTGCGCTGCAAGAAAGCAAAAGCCGCGGGTACACGAGAGAGCGCGGATTAGTATTATCGAATATATACCTATATCCTCCGGAAAAGGACGATGACTAAGGCGCCGTTTCGACAGAACTTTCGCGTATATACACGCGATCGCGCCGAGCCGAGCTGAGCCGAGCCGAGCCGCGCTGACGGTACAACGAATATGCTGCATTCGTCGCCTCGTGTGTAAAAATTTTATTGGCCGCGCCATACGTGAAATACGAGCTCATGATTACCTATTTTCATTTTCCTTTCGTCGGTCGAGCGCCAGTTTGTTTTCGAAAGATATATGGACATTTACGAAGCAGACTAGACACACCGTATAGCGGAGGCAAATCTATTTACTCGCACTGAAAGAAAAGTTTGCTGCTACAAACAAAAACTGATTGCTGCAGCCATATAAAAATGCTATGCCATATTTTACTATCTAAATTGTTGCAGCAATCAATCTTTTTTTTCAGTGTGCCATTAGTCAATTTTCTCTTATGCCGTTTATCAATAGGTCTGGGATTCTTTTCAGCTTTTCTTGCACGATTCATTTTTCTTCCTTTTTTTTTCTACGTTGAAGAAAAAAAGAAAATTTGTTTCTCTCATTTTTTTTCTTTCTTTTTGTCTAATGAGAAAAAAATTAACTGTGCAAGAAATTCAGTTAAAAAAGCCAGGTCTATTTGTTTTCTTAGAACATTTTGATTACCTAATTGATATTGTTTATTTCGACATATTATTACACTATTCTACAAAAATTTTTTTATAAAATTTTCCACACTTTGTTCAAGAAACTATCAGTTGTAAAAACTTCTGATAATGAATACGATTAAATCAGAAACAAGCTAAATCTCGCGATCAGCTGATGCAGTCCGTATACAGGAAGCGAGAGAGAAGGGTCGTTCGTGCAGGTCATGGTTCAATTATGTATGACGCTACTCGTATAATATGGTGCCGCGTCTACACGCACACGGTCATCCCAAATGCTAATCGCATTCTTCGAGTACCTTTCTCTCGCACTGCATATACCGCGTTACTTTGCACATGTTTTTCTCACACGTTTCATGACACATTACATCCATTTGTCAATCGAATTTGTCTCAACAATTATCGGTATCCTATATAGGATTACCAACTGCCCAGATTTTAATCCAGACTATTTGGTTTTCACTAAAAACTTTTCAGCAGCCATATTCGGTGTCTGGTTGACAAGTCAAACTGGACGTGCGCGCCTACTTTTTAAATATATTCAATTGCTATAATAAAACGAAATTTACATCATGAAAAAAATGTATAAACAATATTCATGATGATTTTAAGCGATGTTTTCCTAATTTAAATTCACTATAATCCTAGAATTTTATATATAAATTTTGTTTTTTGTTAGAATACTTTTATTTTTAATGTAACGTTTTCTTATATTTATTAAAAAATTTATTTTGTTTTAATAAAATGTTTATCATGAATATGTTAAATATCATGTCTACAAAAATAGTTTAATTGTGTGTGTGTGTGTGTGTGTGTGTGTGTTCAATAATCATATGTAGATATTTTTATTAAATAACAGTAATTTATTAGAAATAAATGCCTTTTAATGGTTTAATTGAATCCTTGTATAATTCTGTATGAATTTATATACTACGTATATAGTCCTTCAAATTGATTTTTCGGTCTTTAAATGCAAACTATAAGGTACCTATTTTACTAGTAACAATAATATATAATATTTTTCCTCTTCAAATCAGGAACGAGAAGCAAATTCGAAGTTGTAAAATATAAAAAAAACCTATTTATTAACGCAAAAATGAAATTTATGTGTGATTACAGAAATGATAAAAATCTCCGCGAAAAAAATCTGGATACACTGCTTTTGCAGCTGCAAAATGCGCGTTCATCAGACGGCGGCGTTTTAACTAGCAAGTGAAAACGAACATTCAACTTTATTTATTATATTGGCTTAAACATTGCTTTCGTATAATTAATCCTTAATTAAACCGTAACCAATAATTATTTCATGTATAAGTTGTAAACATTTCTGTCTTTACGAGTGCAGATTGTTAATTTCCGACTACATCTAAAACACTGAATCTAAAAAATGCTGAACAAATTCCTCGTACATATACATCTGATATTTTACGAGCGCATAAAAATAAGGATTAATATTTAAATATGTCTATCCTAACGTTTTCGCTGCAAATAAAAATAAATAACGAGTTTTTAGGCGCAACCAGCGATCAAACGAACTATTCATTCGAATCTTTTTGTCAATCAAAAAATGTGACTCTTTGACCTTTTACAAAGACTTTCACCGCTTGACTATCTTATCACAAATATGTTAGTTACAAAGTAATCATTATCTCGCACGTACCTTACACACACACACACGTACGTATCCACATGAATTACGTTATAAGTTACAGGTGATTGTGTGAAAACAAAATGTATTTTCGCTATGGGATACTGCGAAATCATTCGATGAGATGGGGTCAGTAAAAGTGGGGCCTCTAAGACACAGGTCGTGGTTCAATGTCGTTTAGTTATACGCGTCGCAAATGCATAATTTGCGACGATACCGATCGTGCGTAACACACTTTACTAAGAGAGACAGCAGAAGGAAAGAAAAAGAAAGAGAGAGAGAGATTGTACTTCATTATATCTCTTCTAACATGTTTTATAGACCACAACATCGTTGTCTTTAAAAGAGGCGCACATAAAATTTTATCATCTTCTTAAAATAAATTACATTATAATATAGAAAAATTCTATAAAATTTCGCAAAAAAGAGAAAATTACCTTTAAAATTACTACTCGCTATAATTTGTATCCTTAGTAGTTATATATGCAGAGAAAAAAGAATCTATAATTTTATGGAAATTATAGAATTCAAATAACATAAAATCGTGGCAAACCGTGAAATATAATGTGTTGAAAGAGCACACAATTATTTAATTAAAAAAAAAAGAACGTCTCGGAGGAATTAATCGACACTTATTGTATAACTGTCGTGAATTAATTACGATGAGATTGAATGTATAATTCCAAAGAATTCCTATGTTGGAGAAAAGCTAAAATCTTTGTGACGTAAAATGAAAATTTGAAGTACCCAACTCTATACAAATGTTGGTGCGAGGCGATGCCGGATGTGTGCATGAATGTGTGTTCGGTCACTGCCGCATAAGTACTTTAATTAATTAGAGAATTAAAGCAATTGCACCACAACGGCCTGCCGCGTTCCTACTTTCGCAAAGTCACGACTCGCATAATCAGCTCACTGTCGCTGACGCTATTTCAATTAAGCGCTGTACCGCATATTTTGGAGTATTTGTGTCATCCTTTCACCTTTTTCTTTGCTCGCATTACGAGATTTCACATTTCGAAAAAAGAAATGTAAAGTTCGACGTACAAACACTGATATGTATTTTTTTTTGAGATTACTTTTACAGAGATGAAACATTTGAAGAGTCATATACATCTCTACTGTATATATCCGTCATTATTAAAAATGTTTGAATATTTTGTACACATAATATTAGCTTTCTGTATTTCTAAATCATGAAATAAAAATGTACAAATAGAACAGGAAATCGAAGACAAGAATTTTCTATTTTTTACACATAGACTAATCGTACGCTGCCGTTTGCATCGTATGGCATTTTACCTAATGACAAGGAACAAGTTGCATTCACTGCGCCGCACTAGCTTATGAAAATTAAAAAATACTGAAAGTACGGATTGCGCATAGTAAGTAGCACTTTTCATTCAGTTCTAGATTTTATAAACGAATCGATCGCATTATTTTAAATTCATCATTTTTATGCAACGCACAAATTTTCCTCTTTTTATACATCCACAACTATATATTGATAACAAAAATTTTAAACTAATATTAGTAGAAAATTAAAAAAAGATCGCTTTACATCTTGCTTTCGCAATTCGATTCGATTATAAGTCAAAAATACTTAATAATCTCGTCGAGTCGACAGTTTTCTATTCAAGAGCGACAATCGAATATTCTTTCATGGTTCATCGAACTGTTGATCAATGAGTGACAAGATATCATCTTTCTTCGTGTCGTTCGAAAAAGAAGCGTAAAACCTTATAGATTATAGAAACAATTTATCATTAAAAAAAAATACTGTAATAAATGTAAAATTTTATTTTTTATCACAGTCAAGGTATAATCAATAATATAAATTTGTACACATAAATAAATGTTATAAAAATATCATTAATATTAATGTATAAAAAAATACGTCTCTTTTAAAAAATTCAGATATAGAAAAAAATAAATGTTAATAATTCTTGAACGAAATTAAAATTGCAACGACTGCATAAAAATAGATATAAAAGTTAGGTATCTCGTCATTAATATTATTGACGTATACAGACGAATGTAAAATATATTTTAATGAAATCTGAATGTCTCAAGTGGCGTAGACCCATTCCTTCCTGGATTCCACATGCGAGGACGAGAGAGTCTCATCCTTGGAGCCAGATCTTTCTCGAGCGTTTACGTCAAGTCACGACGATGGCACGAGGCCCACCGCTTTGTTTCTATACGTTCACGAGCCTGTAGAATGGTCGTGCCACTTTTTTTCCTTAGCCCTGCTACTCGTCAGCAAATAGCAGTCGTTCCATTTTCTCGGTCTTATACGATTAGCTTGTACTCGACGATTCGCGTAGCGAGGACATCGAGTTGCATTGTTCCTCACTCAGTTCGTAATATTAAAATCATGCGAATAAATAAAAGCAATATCAATTCGAAGAAAATAACAATTAATTGTACAATTAATTTGTACAAACTTTATAACATTATTTTAAAATTTTACACTGTGCTTCATCAGAATAGAACTATTGTACATCGAAAAAATATCCTAAATCTAAGTTATATTTTCTCGAATAATATTAAGCAAACATTTCCTTATTGCAAAAAAATATTTACTAGACGTAAACATATTTGGTTTACATATTACTTTCTTTTCTTAAATAAATATTCATTAGCAGTAGAGGAATGTTTACTCAGTACTATTCAAGAAAATTTAATTTATAAGGAATTGTTTTTTTTTTTCACTGTATCAACTAAGAAGAACTGGTCTAAATTAATTGTTATTTTATGAAAAACAATAAAAAATAGACAGTTATAAAGGTAATAAAAACTCGAGAAGAAGGATAAATAGCAGTATATTTTCTTTACACTTTATAAAGTATCAGCCTTTAAATTAAATTCGATATTCTTAACACTTTTTCTGCCGCTTGAAAATTCAAGTCAAAAGTCCAAAGTCCGCAATATCTTCTTTTGCTGCATATATTGAATACATTTAGAGATATATTATAAATTAAAATTATCTGAGTCTAATGTAATATAATAAAAACAATTATAAGGGATTCGCATAAATTCTCAATTTCTAATAATAAATTTTGCTGATTATATGAGCCCGTTTAGCTCATTATATATAATTTTTGTTTACCGAATAAACAAAAGATTTGTAGATACATAAAATATTAATAGTCAGCTGTAGAGAGAAAGACAGACAGAGAGAGAGAGAGAGAGAGAGAGAGAGAGAGAAAAGTCGCATTGTACCCGCGTGGCTCATATTCTCATCCTGGAGTCACTAAGTATCAATAAACGATTTGCAGCGAATAATTGTAGATTCGCGCGGACACCGAGATCGAGTCGCACGGAAGTAAAGATGGAAAGAAATCGAAGGTGGTCTGTTATTACCATTGCCGAGATTTGCAGCAATAGCGTTAATCGCGCGCTTGCGAGCTCGCGAGCTCCACGCGTAATTATTTATAATCAAAAGGATAGGTCGGGTTACGATAGTAGCGATACGCGGCGGGTCTACAATTGACTCGCGATAATGACGACGACGACGACGCGACGGTAGCGGCGGCGATCATAATAATTATTGCATAATGAACGCTGGAGTAGTTCTACCCAGTTCTGGCAGACGCAGTAGCCGGCCACTTTCCTTTTTCAGTGGCCTGGATCATCCCGTCTTCCTCTCTCAGAGCCGTATAAACGGTGCGGCTTCGTTACCTTTTACTCTCAGTTTCACTGATTTGTACATTCAACAGCGTATAAAAACGATTGTATCTGTATCGTGTTTAAATTCAACTGTATTGTCCCTTAAATAGAATAAAAAGTCCGACCAGGTATTAAACTAATTGTGCATTAGAAATATTCTATTTATCTTTAAAATCACAATTTTGTGACGATACCAAAAAGGTATTCTATCTTATAGAGTAAATATAAATAAAATATACCTTTTCGACTTCAGATTTGAATTTTCCTCGGTGCACAGTCGAAATGTTCGTAGTTAACTTCGTTAGTAAATACATTAAGATTGTTTTGAATTATCATATAATCTTATCTTATCATATAAATATACTGTCATATATTTACACAACAACCGTGAAAGCTCATAGGCATTTCTCTTATATTTAATTTGTTATTGAAATCACAAAACTACTCTAAGTTTTATTTTTATCATTTACAGAAATAATCGATTCTATACAGTTAATTGTAAAATAATATAATTTCACACAACATATTAATTATCACATATATCACATTGCCAAACAACATATGTCTATAATTTGGCTATAAAATATGTTAAAAACATCTTTAAGACGTCACATTATGACATTAATGACATGTCCCGATTTTAGATGTAGTACTGTTTACAGGCTTATTTTATAACTCTTATGCAAATTTCATCATTGTGACAATGTCACTGCGTAGCACTTAAAAAAAAAAAGTGGTGTTATAACAATAATAAACCTTGCGTTAAGAGTTACAAAATAAATCTACGCAGGAAGGAGTTTTACAATTATTAGTGATAAAATGATACTCCAAATTAAAACAAAACTTGAAGCAAATTACAATACATTACTTGCTTGTAAATTTATCTGCACGAACATGAAGTTGCTACTAAAAGTTAAAAAATGATGATTTCACAGAAAAGATGAGATTTGAATCTTCCATGGACCATAAAAGAACTGGTATTCCATGAAGTTATGTACGAGTTTTATACATGCGACGAAAGCAGTACTAAGGGATCAAGGTTCAAGTGACACCGTACATCCAGTTCGAGCCATTCTCATGCATCCGCACGTGTACAATATAGGTACTACGTACGTATGTACCTAGGCGTATACGCACACGCATACCGCACGCCTTCTACGCCGTCAAAGTCTCGGGGGAATGCTAATGCGTGCCTCATAGTGCCGCTTGTAGCAACAGCGACTCTCACAATGAGAGCTTCCGGTCGCACATTGATTCAATGAAAAATCATATCGGTGAACAGTGAAGTTTTCTCCTGCAATATCATATCATATTTTTGTTTTATTACAGCCTTTAACAATTGAGATTTAAGACTACGGAATGTTTTCTATTGCACAGGAAGTCTAATCATCGTACATAACTTGTACGTAAGTGCTCACGCACACGAGAGAGAATTTCTGATTTTGGCCGCTCAATTTTCATGTTGTTTAAATTCTCTTTTTATAATATCGGTTTATTAAATATTCTCATTCTCTCAAGTGAATTTTCTCTAAACGTGGATGTCAAATATATACGTCACTGAAATTGTAAAGGGAGTGTCACACAAAATTCTGTCTATATTACATCACGTTAAATATTACTCCGTATCGTCGGCAGGAAAGGAAAAGGCACGTTACACAATGTAACCATCAAGCTTAAAGAAGGAGCCACTGACACATGTGCCAATAATGTCAGGTGTTCTGTTGCTTTTATCACGCATGAACAGTAATAGGTACGTGATGGTAACTAGTGTTTTGTAAATCGGGCAAGATGAAGTCACGATACATTGCATTGACGTGCATCTATACCTTAAGAAAGCTCTCTTCATTGTGTAAAAATTAAAGCAATTTGACACAAATAAATGAAGAAGATCATATTCGATCAAAGCGAGTCTTGATGCCTAATAATATTTTTATATAAATTTTAATTGCCAGTTCAAGCAAACTGTGCATCGTTATATTGTTTCTTAAGTAATTTGTTTCGCGTAAAGAAATTAAATCGGAAGTCGATTAATGTAATTTAGCAAACAAGAATTTTTTCTTATGTGTCTCGCCCTTAATATAAAATTAATATAAAATGAATGTTTTAACAAGTGTGAATAATTATAATTAGTTGAGCAAATTGCATATCTAATTAAATAATAAATAAATTTATTCCAAATAGATACTCAATAATAATGTATATATATGCAGACTCGACATATATACATATGTATATAATCTTACATCGCGCACTTCGCGCAATATTTTTTAATTATTGTAGTCAAAATTTAGAAATTCTAAATACAAATGACATTTTTATTAATTGTGTAAAAATAATAAATATTTCAAATATTTTTGCTAACAAAGTAATTCACATTAACTCACATCAAGTGCGTTAAAATCTCTTAATACAATCGTAAATTGCCAGAATCAGCGGTTAAAGCGATATATTTTTAAGCAATGAGTATAATTTAAAAACATATACGATCGACCTTGAGCATGACGCTCAATCGTCCGATTTTATTTGTCTTGTTTAATCGGCAAACAATTCTATCATCGTTCTCGAAAGGCTTTGTAAAAGTATAACGCTTAGAGAACATCGTTCAAGCTTTCGTTAGGGAATATTAACAAGACCGTCGAAAGCAAATAATCTCGTCTTTATAATCGCTGATCCGTCATTATCACTTCAAAAATTTGCTGAAACGGTTGTTATCGCTCTTTGTAAAACGAATTCCAAATACAACGAACTTGACCTTTCTATAGCATGAAATGGCAATCCCTCGTAAAATATTAGATACTACAGAATAGTTCTTCAAAATTTCTTTTATCTACAAAACTCGTTCGAAAATATTATTTTCTTTTTTGCAAAAACATCATATCATTTCTTTAACATTAAATCACATAAATATCTTTACAAATTAATAAATAAGTTTCGTATTAAGATTTTGCTTATAATAAAGCTCACTCAAATCTACAAGGCCCTTCTTGCTTGGGACAAGGGTGAAGATATAAACGTTTCCGGACATAAACTTCTTTTACTACTCTACTATTCTTGCGGCTTCACGATCGTTTAACAGTGCGGCGGGACGAGACGCGGAGGTTGCCCGCGCTAGAACGGAGAATAGTTTCGGCTCATCCTTTCCCCGGGTCCCCGCAGTTCTCCGCGGCGGTTCGAGAAGTGGGTCAGCGTTAGATACGAGAGAGCGAGGCGCGTAGGAGATCAGCGCGGCTTCGCGCGCGGGTTGGTAGGACGGTCGGGCAACCTTCGCGATCGCTCCGATACGGTTCTTCCCGTTCTCGCGACTGCTCAGAGCTTTATTTAACTCACAGATAAGGGTCGCTCGTGATGATCACGTCCCCATGTAATGATCCATGCCCTTTCTACTTGCAGCATTTACGACTTTAATATTTTATGTAATTCTTTCACGAATTTCACGAAATAGTTAAAAAAAAGTGTGGCCATTGAGTCTCTCGATATCAATTTTATATTAACCTCTTTAGACCTGATTTTAATGAAATCATATTAAAATAAATTTTCATTTTTTTAATTTAATTCAACAGCACTTTATTGAGTAATTCATATTAAAAAGTTAATTTTTTCAAAATTTTGATTATTTTTCCAATATATACATTATTATGTATATCTGATTTTAAATGATATCGATAGAATAAAATAATTTCGGTGGGGAATATCTTCAAATTTAATATAATACAATGTGCGTCAAATTTGGTCTGAAGAAATTAATATTTTTCTGCGTATAAATTTAGTAAAGCTATTTGAATACAAAACACTCTAAAAGGTGATGAAAAATTAGTTAAAATAGATAAATTTCTAGCAAGTACTGCAATATTGGATGTGTATTGCATCTAATTATATAAATTACAGAGAATTTAGATTTGTGCGCTATAAATTCTATGCGTATGATACATAATTTTCTATCAGATACAAAAAACAGCGATAATTCTAGCTAAAACAGCAAAATATTTTTTTGCGTGAACATAGCTCATTCTACCATAAAAATTAATGATAGCTATCTCAGAATAAATCATCCATTCTAAAATAATTAAACATAAATCTTAAGTTATTTTCTTGTAAAAAAAACATATATACATGCAATAACAACAACAGATGAAAGATTAAAACTAAGAACAAAGTACAAATACTTTCTTCGGTAAATATTAAAGTCATACTGTTATAATCAGACTAAATAAGTTATTGCGATAAAATGCAAGTATTTTTAGATTATTTTTTCTATTACATTTTCTTATTTCTATCGACTTATTTTTACAGTTTTATTCTATTTTCTTTCTTCAACTTCTACATGCCGTAATTTACGTTCGCTAGAACATTTATTTAAGTCGCGAAGCAATAAATTGCTCGATGGCCTTCCGTCACCCTAGTTCATATGCTTTCATTTCCCCAGCTAGATCAACCAATATATTCCTTTTACCATTATTAAACCGCGTATGTTAGGCATAACACGATACACTTTACATCCATTTATGTCTTCTTATATCTATTAATTATCGTAACATTTTTAAAACTCATGAAATCGATAATCATTGATCAATTATTAAAACATTATCTTTATATATTAAAAATTTTTCACAATAAATACTTCGACCGATCAAATGATTCTAAATTCGTCAATTTTTTAATTTTGTATAGTATAAAAATACTTAACTTTTAATTTGTTCATATAAATCTTATTCGATTTTATGCATAATGTATATCGTTCGAAACAATTTTCCAAGAATTCCATTCGCTCTGATGATACATTTATAAATGACAACGTATCAAGGACTGCACAAATCATGGGTCGATGTATGATTTTTCGTATCACGAATCTGTGGCATGAATTTTAATTACTGCGCAGTGGTAGCCGGATTAGACTTGTTCGCTGAGAAAAAGATGGAGAGCTATGTCAATGTAGGGATGAATGAGAAAGATATCTCGACAGAGGAATAAGATGATAAGAAGAACTCGCATGCACACATTTATCACGTAAGTGATGCGATCACATATGCGTCGTAACCCAAACTATTTTCAGATTATATTCTATTTACTTAACGAAATTTACTTATTTCAATGAAATTTACTTATTTCTATTTACTTAACGAAATTTACTTATTTCAATTGAGTCAATGATTTGCATGTCCAAATTTTGTATTAGAGACTATTGATTGGCAGACAAAAAAATATAACCGGTGTCTGAACTGATAAACGATATAAGATAACAGTATGCATAGATAATGAGAAACATATCTTGTATAAGTTTTTTTGCATTTCTCACTTTTCTCGTTGTAATTATATTGCAATGTTACATAACATATTAAAATCTTCCAATTAACTCTTATCGATAGAAAAATACTAGAATGTATCCCACATATAGTTTTCTTATAACTTGACACTTCGATCTCACACTTGTACATGAATTTTTCATGCGAAGTATATCTTATGGATGTAAACGATTGTTGACGTCATGATAATTACATATTACATGTTGTCTAAAAAAAAAAAAAGAAAATGATATCTAAACTTCAATCATACACTTCTTAGATCGCAGTGCTGCAACTTTGTACTTCGTCCGAGCGGGTATACTACAGAGTCAATTTCCTCGCACGTACGATCACTTCTATTTAATGCATTGCTGCCAATTTGCAGCACGATATTGTCACGACCTCGACAAACTTGCACACGTATCGAAAATGGTAACCCAGAAATGCCTGAGAATTTATACAAGTCATAAACATTATCTGTTACAATGCGACTAAGCACGATAAAATCAATCACGTAAATATAATGATGAATTAAGGTTTTCTTAATTAAAAAATTATTCAATTAATTAAAAAATAAAATATAACTAAAATTAATCACTCTAGTAATATTTTTTGATAATATGATTCAAGTTTTATTAAAGAAATATTAAAGAAAAGATTCGAAGAATTGTATATTTGTCATTATATCATTTTTTTTTATATAATGACAAAATACAATTTAATTTTATACAAGTAAATAAATTATTCTTTTGCACATAGATCAAATTGACATAAATGCAACATGCATTTTAACAAATCATTATTCTTATTCATATGTGCACATGAATTCAGTTCACGAAAATTTGAGAAGCATATATGGTATCGTTTTCTTTTTCATCATAATATAATTATTATGAATTATGATACCAATAAGTATTTATATAAGTGAAAAATATTTTATTTTGCGCATAAATATCAGATCACGCTACACGCATTAAATACGCAATAAAAAAATTTTTTTCACCAACTTGATATACTTAAGATAGATACATATTTATATTTTGATAAAAATTGATTGGAAATTATTTTTAATATTATATATTTTTATTACTTCAATAACAATATCACAATAATTATAGTAAAAACTAAGTCAAAATTATACAATGTTTCATAATAATGCATCGCATGATTCTGACATAAATTCAACTTTTATTTACGGTTATCATATTTTATATATTTATTGTATCATATACTTGTGTATTCATTATGAATCTATAAATAAATATTTGATCTCTATTCCAAAATGTTTAGCCTAAAATACGATAAAAGAAACTATTTCATCGAGAAATTTCCTTCATTCTTAAGCGAGAAATATACAGGACAGACTATGTATTCCTTCGTATCAATATGACTTATCTCTAATAATTAAGACTCCAACTTCTCTGACCGTTTCCCGGCCTTTATTATTTATGCTACTTGATATGTAATATATGAAGTCCGAAAGATATTCGAAAATTGTTCTCGTTCTCGAGAACAGAATCACGATATCTGAATAAACGCAAATGTACATCGTAAATTTATCATTCCCGGACAAGGCGACATGAGTTGAAGTTCAGAAGGTCATCAAGAGAAAATCTCGTTTTTGTTCAAATATCAAAATGATGTAACATAGAACTATTCAATAGTCAGATCATTTTGCTCTGAATATAAGCAGATTTAAAATAAAATATAAACGCTTAATCCTTCAATTATTATATTAAATTTTCAATGTTTAAAATTTTTATTTTTTTTAAATTGTAAATAAATAATGCAGAAAAAATTAATTATTGTAAAAAATATATAACGGCAATAATGCACCGGGAACTAATTGCTATTTATTTTAAATAAAATTAATATAAAGAAAAGATTCACAATCAATTACGTCATGTGCGTTCGTAGTGTTATATAAAAATCATAAAGCAGCTATATGTACTTCCAACATTGTTTATTTAATCTATTTTATTACGTTTGCAACATGTGTAAACAAACATAATTACTTCAGTCTACTTTTAACATAAATGACATTTAGGCATGTTAAAATATTTAGCAAAAGTATCTCAAACATTTATTTCCTTTTTCTTCTTATTGATTTTACGCAACGCTATTATGTAAAGGTAATTGAATAAAAAGCCTTATTAAGAAAAAACTTAGAATTAAATCTATCGATCTGCATTTATCAGAAGAAGCTGATAATATGGTGGTATTGTGGTATCCATAAAAATTCGAAAAAGCGAACACAAGTGCCATATCACTTGTTAATCTCCTGCTCTACGTATCGATTATCATTATCGCCAAAGACTTACTTATTAAGCTGCAAAATATTCGTCGTGTCATTACCAATAGTGCGCACGTGAATGACAGATATGACGTTAGAAAAAAATAAACAACATACAAAAATGCGCATTAAATAGTCACAAAAAGTATAGAAAGAGAAATAGAGAAAAAAATTTGATTCTTTATTATTTTCATTTTTATAATAATAAATTTTATAAAATAAATAAAAATACAAAACTTTAAATCTTCGAATAAATATATATATATGTATGTGTGTGTGTGTGTGTGTGTATATATCATAGGCAAGTATAAATTAAAATTAGAAGAGTAAATATCAAATAATAATAAAAGTATGATCAATTATTATATAGTTATAAAAAAATAATAAAAATAAGTGTCAAATTCAAGAGCCTCTGATAAAACAATTCAATAATTATTTGGAAATTAGCATGTACTTTTGTCGTTTGCGAACATTTATAAGAGTGAAATGTGTAATCATCCAGACTGAACGATTTGCGAGATATAGCCAGAATATTAATAATATTCATAGATTGAGGTATTCAGTGAATTAATCGAAAATATTACGAGCATTTAATCATATGTTGATTAGCAGTATTTATACATTTCAATACTTATTTTGATAAATAATTCGAGTATTTAACATATGTATATGTCATTTTTTAGTAGAAGTATACATATTAACATGACTGAATGAGATAACATCCACTTTCATATTAATTTTTGGTAATAATTAATTTCAGTTAAAACCTAATTTTTTCTTAGCTCAATGCTTAATAGTTGTCGATAAAATGTAACTAAATTAAATTAAAAAATTAAGAGTTTGAAATGTAACTAAGTTAAGTTAAAATTAATTAATTTTTTAACTTAACTTCGCATATTCGCTGTTCTGTTTATATTAATCGTACAAGTAAATGAAGAGACTAAAGAACGCTTATAATGTAAACAAATTAACGCTAGACAATGTTACAAAATATAATTATACGAAATGCAGTTGAATACGCACAGATATGTCGCGAGCGCGATTCTCGACAGATTCTCAATTCTCTGCAGGCGACGCGCTGAGAACACAGTGAATACACTTATGTGCACGCGTCCAACACGCGTATACACATACATACGCGTATACTCTTGCTTGGCCGTTATTCGCGCGTGCGAGACATGCGTGGCCCGCAAGGTCGCGCAATGTTGCATCGCGAACTGCATTACGTGTACGCACATAGCTTGCATTGCGCATCGTTCTCTCGCACTCTCTCTTTCTACCTTTCACTCAAACCTTTCCTTTCTCCTTCCCTCCCCCTCCCTCCCCCCCTCTCTCTCTCACTCTCTTTCTCTCTCTCTCCCCCTTTTTTTCCATTATACATATATGTTTTTTTCTCTCATCAAACCTCCTTTCCACTCTGATTTTTTGCCATCGTCCGCCTTGCGTCATATTGCATTTCCGGTGCAGTGCTCATTTTCTTCGCGGTTTCTTGTCCTACTTCGTCTTACTATTTTTGCTATTCTAGGAACACCGTGAATCTCCTGTGCTTTCAATTTTTAAAAGGATAAATCTTTATCTTCTAAAAATTCACATTTATATGCACATATCATATATAACATAACAGTAATTAATTAAGTGAAATTAAGAGTTCGTTCAACTTCGCGCTATTTAAATTTCTTTCGATTTCTTTATATTTTGTAAAAAGTTGGCATGACACGTGGCAACTTTAACCGACATTATTAATGAACGATTGAAAAATATAACACCGCGTGACAATCGCAGCTGTTTCTCGCAACTAGACTTTAATACATCGGCCGACACGTTTTACATATCAACGTTAGCACGTGCTTAAAAGTTGAACCAAAAGAGAGGAAGTACCATAGATCTGCAAAGTTATATCCGGTTTGGAAATTTATTCAAAGTTTCATCATATGCGATGATGCATGGAGAATGATCTACATATACATAAAAAAACAATATAAATAAAACAATATAAATAAAAATAGAAAATAGTAGATAGGAAGAAATTTATATATGGTAACGGTACATTGAGAGAGAGAGAGAGAGAGAGAGAGAGAGAGAGAAGAGAAAAGAGTTTAGTGACAGCTTATATTAAATGTTCAGCGAAATAATGCCAATTAACCAATTTAATGTAACTAAACATAATTTTATATTTACAAATATTTAAATATTATTCAAACGGTATTATCAATAGTATATTTGTAAAGATAAAATTATATTTAGTTGTATTAACCAAACATTTAATTGGCATTATTTCACTAAATATTTGGTAGCTATGACCAAATTCTTTTTTCAGTGTATGACATAACAGAATTTCTCTTTAATTAATGTTTATTTAACATTTATTTAAAAGTTTCCGGTTTTATAAAATTGAAATATACGCAAGTGATAAAAATTGAGATATAAATCGCCTGCTTATTACAACATATTTGTAAGTTGAATATAGTCTGTCTAAAACATGAATCAGAAGTTTTTTTCTTTATTGTGGTTAAGTAATTAAGAGAATTTTGTACCTATTATTCAATTTTAAATAATCACAGATATTTATGTCGAGTTCTTTCGATACGAAATTGAAGGAGATTCCGATAATTATTGCTTTTGCTGTTTCTATACGATTAGAAAATTAACAGAGATCACTGCTCACGGTCCTTGTAAAAAGTATTAACGCGTTAAAGGATTTAAAGTCAATCCGACGCGGATAAGTACACGCGTGCGGAAATATGAGGTGTCACAATACAGAAAGTTGATAGCGTATTCTCGAGCCGTGTATAGCGTCAGCTTGATAAAGAAAGGAACTGCATGTGCCGAAAGTGACTCATCGAATTAAGAGCTGTAGGTGCAGCGAGGTCATTGACTCGCACATCGTTGATGACCGGACAGCGACGTTGATCACCTGTCGGGTTTCTCGGACGACGTATACCGATAACGACTTTTGCGATCATGGCTCTCTGCTGCCGCGTCATCTAAACACCCATCGGTCAAGATATCGATAAAAAAACTCATCGTGCTCAAAGAAGGCACTGAAAGACATCCTATTTCTATGATTTATGTTATGTAAACAGCTGAGTTTTTCAGTGGATGAATATTTATTAAATATATTTATACATAAGCACGCAGATTACTTAGGCAATTATTTATCTTTCAAATTATTACAGAGAATTATTTATCATTTCTTTTTCGATTTGTTATTTTAATATCCTTGAATTGTCTTAAATCTAATTTAAAATATTTTGTTATACATTTTACCTACATTTAAACTATGGATTTTTACTTAATTGTAGAACTATATAGTAGAGTCTCTCTCTCTCTCTCTCTTTCTCTCTTCTCTATTTCTCTAGAACTAATTACTAAAGAACTTATTACATAATTTATATGTAATAGAATATCTAAAGAAAAGATCAACTTAAAAAAAACACTTATACATTTCCTTTTTAACAAAAAAAAAGTTGTTTAGAATTTGAATAAATTATTTTAAAGAACTGTTATTCCCAACTTACAAAAACATTTTCATAAATAGAACTAAAACGTGGTTTTAAAACGTAATCTACTTGATAAGAAATAGTTGCTGATATTTCGATAGGAAAGCATTAGAGCAAATAGAGAACAATTGAAAATATATATTTTCACACAAATATATATTTGACATATACGTTTTAATAAATGCTAAAACTAATAATAAAGATATATAAAAAGAAAGGTATCGACATTACGATTCAGATATGATTAAGACACATGCGTGAAAGAATTTTGTCTTACTTTCGATATCACGTTATCGAGACGGTCAAATCTCTTCGATGAAAACATCATGTCTAAGAATCTATATAACGTGTACGAATTAATCGTGCGATGGAGCAGACATACATCACCATGACTACGATAGACGACCCACGTACTGGCCCACGTGTCTCTCTTCTATCGTGTCCGTAATTCAGTCATAACTTTTAACGATAATTACTTGACGAGATCTTTCGCTGTCTCAAAATCGCAGATTTGTCGATGACATCATTACAGAATTGTATACCTAGCAGTCCTAATGATTGTATCAGAGTGTTATAGAGAGCTGTTATTTGTCGAAATAATTTAACAACAAATCTTCCATAATTATATAAATATTTCGATAATTAAGCTCGATAATTAAGAATATAAAAGGTTTAAAAAAAACTAAGTACGCTTGAAATTCACGTGAGCAACAAGGTTTTATTAATCGCTGTTCAGAATCTTACAATTAGCCAGAAGAAACCTCTTTATACTTAACAGCTTATATACGTATACAGTTAAATTTGGAAATTATTGATATTCTGACTTTTTTTTAAATTGACTCGACTATAAATATCCATAGAAAATGAAAAAACTTCGTTTATAGAATGTATACAAAAACATTTGAATGGGTCACGTAAATTATTTTAGTGCGTAATATGTTTAGTTGATATCAGTTTTCAGTGTCACAACCTACGTCATTGAGATAATAAACAATTACCTGCTAGTTACTGGGATAATTACCATATATTTATGAATGGCGATTTCACGTTATTTTATCGTTTCGATAAGTAACTTCGATTTCATTGCGCGATATGTCTTTCTCATTGCATGTATAATTAAGCTGCGATCTCATATAATTGTTGCGCATCTTATTCGTACTGTTATTTCGCAATTATAGGAAAGGATTCGTTCAGCCGTACTGATGTGACGATTTTGCATACACGTGTGTGCATAATTAGTATAAAACACGTGTGCGAATAATTGAAAACAGAGCTATAATAGAGTACGATTACTACAGAGATAATAATGGGGGATAAAAAAAATATACATATATTCGAAACATAGTTAACATATCAATTCACGACTCGATTGCGGTTCATATCGCTATCGATATCGCATCTGGTCATTAATCGTAATTCGGATGGTAATACGTCGCCGCGATGGCTATCGATTCATAATAAATGAGCATTGAAGCATTCGATTCTCCCTCGTGTAATAAAATATGTGTCGATCTTGAGAAGTTGTTTCTATTATTCTATTAGTTGTCCATTGTGATAATTATATTTTACATTCTACCTGTCTTTTCATTTTAACTAATATTTTCTTAACGTTTCCTTATCATATATTTGTGTCATCTTAACTCAGAGTGTGTTATTAATGTATTTTTATTAAAAATAATTTTTAATATAATTAGTGTGTTATAAAAATTTTAATGTTAAAATTATAAATAATTAAAAGAGATTTGACACAATTAATACTTCATTGTTTTCATGAGACATTCAAAATACCTCATCTTATGAATTCGCTAAATATATAAATACTATTTGTACATATAATTATATTTAGCGCAAATCAGTTCACAAATTGTTTAAAAAATTGTTTATCTTTATCTAAAGGATGTATATCTAAAGAATATTATCAATTTTTATTTAATTGTAAATTATCAAAGATAACAATAAAGAAAAATAATAATAAGCTAAATGAGAGTCAAGCACTGCAGTTGGTGCGCATAAATTGAAATTCGTAATATAGTCTTATTATTATCTTAAATTATTATTATTACAAATTATAGATAAGAATCCGTTTCAGCTCATTTTCGTGCCATTCTCAATGGAAATACATCATACAAACTGAATTATATGACATATACGCATAAATTCCAATGATGATGACCAGAGTTGTCAAAAAAAATAAAATATGTGTGTCATTCACAACGATTGCACAAAACCGAGTGATCTTATTTCAACCTAAATTAATTCTGTAAATAAACGACACACGTGCGTTCAAAGTTCGAACAAATGACAATCAAAAAATGTTAAGTTTGGAAAATTGAGATATAATATTACGATCAGAAACACCTCTCGCGAGTAATTACAAAAAAAATCACGTGAGAAACGTATATGTGATAACTAATTTCCATTTTAAATAATTCTTGCTTTATCCTCGCGGACAATCTCTCAGATTTTTGTCGTTTAGAATCGATTAAAAATTTTACTACGACGGTTACGTTATTAACAAAAAACGATTGAAATCGAGAAATCTGATTCGTGCTAAGTTTCCCTGTCATTTTTTATGCATAGCGTGACGTGCGTGAATCTGCGCAGCTGAATGTCACGCTGCACACGATCGAATGTGGAAAATGCATACGTCGATTATCTTTATAAAACGATTGTCCTTATCGTATCCTTTTGTCGAGTACACTGACTTCTCAAGAGCGATGGAGCGGACGTAGTTCACCTGTTGCGTTCGACGCAACGATAGCTTTCGATAAACACATAAAACCGTCCCGACGATAGATTAGCACCGATGAACGAGTCATTCTTTTTCTGTGAAAATTGATGCGCAACAGTTTACTGCACTTTCGGCCAATGATAACGATGATAATGATCTTTCACATAAAAAGTCAATGACAGAAAGATGGGTTACCGTTCGTCCTTTAATATGAGAAATACTTTCGGGATATAAATGATCTCGCATGTATATAATTTATTTCTTATTCATACAAGCCATTAACCATTACTGATTTATACAGCTACGCAAAAACTTTTTGCTTTTTAATATTAAAAAAAAAATGCATAAATAAATAAATTTTAAATTTTGAATTTAAGTGTCATAATATAGTTTTTTTACGAAAATCTTCTTACAGAGACAAATAAATATTATACACGTGAATAATTACATAAATTTTACTGGCATTTAGCGAAAATTTACACAATGACGAATATTTAATTTTTACATTAATTTAATTCTGGTCTGTGTGATAAAAAAAGATTGATAATAAAAAATCGCTAAATGCTGCATAATTGCACGTGCTGCAAAAGTTTAATTTTATACAGCTAAAGCATGAATCGGTAATCCTGTTGTAATGAAAACCGACGAATTATAATATGATAGAAATATTGATTGCCGGTCTGAAATTGTAAATATTAATAAGGAGTTTCGTGCAATCTATAATGAAACGCGTGTTGAAATGAACAATTATATGATGCAGAATTCGTAGAGATTCTTAACCGCAGAATCGTCCTGTGACTAATGGCGGAAACTGCGACCACGGGTTGCAAATCAAAGAAACGGCATCGAACGTTGCGCGATTATCGACCGCATTTTCGTTTAAACGCACGTGCACGCATTTTACATGAGTCGCGACAATTACTAAAAGCTGACATCGCATTGTGTCATGCACAGATTTGCTGACTTCTTATTTTTTAAAGTAAATATCGACCGACCAGTCCGATTCCGCTTGAGTGGTGTATCGATGAACTCAAACGGATGTTGTACCCCTCTCGCATTATTAAAATGCCTAAAAACGCAAGTCACACTGCTAAACGTTCATCTCAATTTATGGAAATACCGGATTATTTTTCAATTACACATAACCGAAGCCATCGATATCATAATCTGTGGTTTTCCGCCAAATCCATTTTTCTCCATTTTAACAGATAATCGCGAAATTTCCCAACATTCGACATAAATATCGTATTTCCACGAACTCACTTCATCATCACAATATATATAATAAAAAATTTAAACCTAAAATCTAAGAAAGAAGTTTAGTTTATTAGCTGATAATATCAAACTCTTCAAGTTCTCAAGATAACATGCAGATACAATAAAAACTTATCTCTTTTTAAATATTTATGTAATATGTAGTTTTTTATCTAACTGTATTGTCACTAAAGATTTACTAATTTAATTCGTTTTAATCAAAAAATATCATTTTTTATTATCAAAGTGATCCTAAAGCCATCTCTATTATCAATTCTATAGGACTTACTCATACACGATTTACGTGTCATTGACATATCACTATATATTATTACATCAATATCGCTTGCACATATACGTAAATTTTCTAACTAACTAATCTTTTATATTAAGTATCTAAATCTAGGAACACAACATTGTTTGTAATTCCTAATTCATAACAAGATTGTTCTATAAGTATAAAGTATAAAACTTGTTTTACATAAAGTAAATATTGTTGCGAGTCGATGTCAGAAGCCGATAACAAAACTATAAACTTTCCAACTTTTTCGTTTTGGACATAAAGTTGACACTATTTTGGACTACATTATCGCTTATACTTTTAGAGAAGAATTTTTTAATCTGTGGATATATATATATATATATATATAAGCAATTAAAAAAATACTTATTAAAAAAATAATCGTTAAACGACTTTAGGATCTCTTTAAGAATATTTGGATTTTAATTCAGAATATTTCTTCCGTTTTAATTTTACAATAAAAAGTATATTGAAATAAATATAAAAGTACTGTCAGTTTATATTACGTCGTCTTCATTAACTCTGAAAAGAAAAACGAAAGGTTGAAATAATCTAAAAATTTAACAAATTTTGTTTTAAATTCGTCAATAAGTTCCGAATTTTTTTTTTTTTTTTTTTTGACATCTCGCCAGTGTCTCGCATCAGGATGTTTGTTCAAAATTATAAGTTTACTCTGATTTATCGAACATCTTGCGTCGCACGCGTGACGTATATACATAGATAGTGCGTATATATGTGCGTGTGTCGCGCACGTGTCACGCGGTAGCTCATGAATGAACTCGGCGGCACATAAATGCCGCCGCGCCACAAGGCTATTTTTAAGCGGCGCGCAGACGATTATCAGTGATTCCTGTGCGATAGTCGAGTACTTATCGTATGTGCAGCACGCTCGACTTAGCGAAGTGTGTGACTAAGAGAAAACAAAGAGGACTCCTTCTCTCTTTCGTGACGCCTTGCGACGGAAGCACTGCGCCCTATCATGAAAATAAAATTAATTTTGTATTTATTTACTGCGCGGTAGGTATACCATTTATCAGTGTAACAATCATCGCTAGGTCCCCCAAGTAGAATGTAATTCCTTGGCATTTATCGATAGAGGCGATACTAAGTGATGATTTGTCACTCGAGAACAAGATATATGTATATCGATTCCGTACATATTAATTATTGTAATATTATTATATTAGGTGTTGGAATTAATTCGTAGCGTTTTTTAATGAAAGAATGTTATTTATTTCACATGAGCATTAAAAAATACATTAATGAAAGTACTTCCCATCACTTGTAAAACGCTACGAATTAATTCCAACACCTAATAATACAAATTAATGTTGTAATAAAATATCTCTAAAGAAACTTAAAATTGTATAAAATCAAATGTATAAAAAAAGTACAAGTATTATATCTTTTCTAAAATCAATAACGTTTATTAATACTTATTAATGTTTATTAATGTTGTAATAAAATATTAATAATTGGAAATTAAATAATAAACAATATTAATGAATAAATAACGAATAGTTAGATACTTAATAGAAAAAAAATATAAAATATAAAAAATTTATTAAATCTTTAAACTTTAAAAAATGTGTCTAATTAAAATATTTTTTCCTGTTTAAATTCGAAACTACGTTAACTGTAATTAAATTAAATCTCATCGTCATATCAAGAATTTAGCATTAACTCAAAAGTCTTCAAATTATTATATATGCCATATGGATGCATGTTCAATATCTGCGAATGTCGTCGAATTCGTGAGACGATGAAAACAAAATCCAATTAAGATTTCGCCGGACGGGGATTACCTAATTCATTTATAAGTTGGCCAATCGTTGCATAATGATAAGCCTCGTGGCCCAAAAGCCGCCATGGCAGAACGGTGAAACTCAGTGAAATCACGACCACTCTAGCCGGCTCCGACCGGCAGGATCATGGAAATAGTCAAACTAAACGGCCAAAACGCGGTGCCATTGCGTACAATGCGACACCGTAGAAAAAAGAAGTAGACTGATAAAATAGCTACGACCACGTTGACCGTACTTTCACTAGATTAAGCTCGCCGCGCCGGGCCTCTTTTTCTATCTCGTTCTCTCTTTCGGAGCCCTACATATACTTCTCTCGATCAGACGAAGAGAGACATGGGATACCGTGACGATCTGCATCAGCTTGTATCACGCTTTTTTACACCCGTTCCTTTTTGCGTGACGCGAGTGATTCAGTGATCCATGTCGAGCCGGAGGAAGAGGACAATATAAGGAAAGAGATCGAACGACTGATTTTCCGTAACGCACGTTACTTTACGCTACAATTAATCATTAGTTGCAGTGATTGAATTTGGGTAATGGTATGGTAATGCTAGGATCAGTTAGAGCCAAAGAAACAACATAATTTCAACAAATTGTAAAAAGCACCTGTTTAAGTAATCTTTAAGAGAAAAAATATAATTAAAAAAAATTAATGTATGTGTGTGGGAAAGTATGTGTTAATTTCTACATTATTGATTCATGTCTGATGAAAGCGTCTTTCTTGTAAAGAAAAGAATTTATCTCGCAGAATTGGTTTTACGTATGTATATGATATTCTCTAATAAAATACGATAAACGTGATGAATTCGTCAGAATTTCCGTAGCTCCCGCAGTTTTCGTCATTTTTATTCGCGAACTTTGCAATATCTCTGTGTAAGCCAGTAAAATATGATAAGATAGGATATACGCGTTTTCCTTTGTTGGCTGATCATATAGACTTTTTTTGCGGGAATTTCTCTATATAGTACAGACATGTATGAGATTATCGGACTAGTGAATTAATCAGCGTTCCGCTTGTATGACGTTTCACTGAATTAATCTTGAATGGATTTCTATTTCAGAATCATTAATTCATTATAGACATATCTCATTTCTAAGAAATGCAAGCAACAAACGCAATTAATATGTCATTAACTAATCCAGGACTCTCTCTCTCTCTCTCTCTCTCTCTCTCTCTCTCTCTCATTTTGTTTTAATGTTGTAATTTTTTTGCAATTATTTCTAGATTAAAAGAATCAGCTATATTAATAAATATTTTACAGATCGTGAAATCTTCATTGCAACAAATATAATTAAACTCTATAGGTATATGTATATAAATCTACGAAAAATTAGGGATGCAACACGGATATCCGGCAATTATCCAAAGTACCCAGTCTATCCGGCCGATTTTTTTACAATCGACTATTCGGCCGGATTATGAAAAAGTCGTTTTCCATTTGCATAGAAATAATTATATTATGTATATTTAAAATTTAAATTTTCCAAATATTTTATTTTATGTATATCTGACCGATCTATGAACTACAAATTCTTTTATTAATATTTATTAACATATATATATAAAGTAATATAATTTATAATAGATATAAATTAGAATAAAAATAGTAAATTAATTGTATATTAAAAATATTAAGCAACACTTATAGATTTTTAAATACCATTTTTCCAAAAAAAAAAGGAACGTTAAATTTCTACAGTTGAAAAGATTCGTAATCGCGCGCGCGTGTGTCGTGTTTGAGCGAAGCGAGGCGAAGTCAGGAAAAGTAAGAAGCTGGCAAGCGGTAGAGAAGCGTGCACTTCTGCCTCCGCCGTTATGTAACCGAACGATTCTCGGAGCCAACAGCAGCCGAGCGACGCGCGAGAGTGAGGTCAATTTATGCGAAGCCCATCGCGTGCACGTATAGACAACGCGACATACACACGAACGCACGTGCACGCGCGTTCGTCTGCGTATGTATTCGTCGAACGTTAGAAGACGAGAGTGAGCTGGAATCAGGCGTAGAACGTGAAAGTGAAGCGGCCGATGTACACGTATATGTACGGTCATGCATGCATGCGTACGTGCGTGCATGCGTGCGTGCATGCGTGCGTATGTATGCGTGTGTGTGCGAGCGCGCGTAACGACAAAAGTTGGCGCACGTGTACGTGTGAGTCATGAAAGTGTATGCGCGAACGGATCTGCGTGGAGCGAGAGCCAAGATCGATTTACACCATTCACCAAGTCGACATCACCGTTATCGAGAAAGAATGAGAAGGAAGATATTCTATTGAGAATAAAGAATTTTGGAAATAATCCATCATAAATAAGATCATTAATCCGTCGAAGTTAAAAAAGAATGCTGAGAATATCGCGGGTCTTAAAATTGTAGTACTATTTTCGCTGTGTCAACGACGTTCTTAATTGTCAAAAAATTATATTGCAAAAAAAAAGTATCAATAACATTACGCAAGCAAATTAATACTATTATCATCTCATAAGAAATAACATTAGATTACATCATTACGAATTTTTGCTACTAAAATCAACAAATAACCAATCTCTCTTTAATTAACATTTATTAAAATTTTAACGCTTATTATCATTTTAAAAATATATCAAATTAAACATAAAAACAATTTAATATAAAAACAATTTAATTTTATTATTTATAATTATAGCCATTATATTGCTGTGACAAATAAATTCCAACAGAACAATACCGCTGTTGTTCGTCAATTACCGTGCGCCCCGTAAACAAGAGTATCGGAAAAAAGACGCGGAAGATAAAGAAGAGACAGAGACGATGGCGGAAAGCCCGGCGCGACGGGAGACGTGGCTTCGAGCAGGAACGCGCAATAGGAACGAGTAGTGAATCGCCGCGGAGCCCCGTGTACGGCGCGACGCGGTGCGACGCGGTGCGACGCGGTGCGACGCGGTGCGACGCGACGTGACGTGGGGTTGCGCCGATAAGTGTGCCAAGGTGCACTTCTCGAGAAAGCCGGACCGGCCGGACCGCTGCCGCGGCCGCCGCGCCATGCTCCGGCTATCGCCGGCCGCCACGGTTTCGGTTCTATTCCATCCGTACTGCGTTGCACTAACGAGCGTGATTAGAGATGCCTGCGATGCCTGAATAATACTCGTTTTCCTGTTTTCGAGTGTAAGAATTTTCAGCAAACATGCGCCGATACACAATAATTATACCTTTTGATCGTGTACCTACTATCGACGACGAATGATTACGTAATCGACGTAACGTATCGCGTTAAGAAAATGGCCAGTGTATCTTGTAATATTATTTATATCGCAACTATGTACTTTTATGATAAATTATATATGTATATGTATATAAATTGTACAACATTGATCTTGATTGATTTTATTTTTTTAAGTATTATTTGTTTCCTGGTTATATATTGTTACCCCTATCTTTCGAGGCACAAGTTTTAATTTTTATCTTGCAGTACTCTTTTGCAGTAATTCATTTGTTATCGCAATGTACGATTTCGAAGAAGAAGGTAAATAAAGCGTTTAAACACGAATATCTTTTCACATATCTTACGACGGATGAGATATAACGGTGATGAGATATAACGCGAGACGTCTCGTAAGCATCTTCGAAAATTTAGGCAATAAAAGGTAGTAAAAGTGACCGGTCGAAGAATTGATTGAGACAGTTACGATAATGAAGATAATATAGTAGTATGGAAGATAATAGTATTAATAATTAAAATAATAATAAAATTAATAGAAACAATATATAGAAAAGTGCTGTAGCGAAGAGAATACGACGAAAGATATAACGGCGTTTGGAATGGAAAGTAGATATGGTCATTTTAGCGTAATGCGTCAGTTAATATTTAATGTGAACAATGAATGCTGCATCTGTCTATAATACAAGATTCGCCAGTATACATATCGCATATTTTTGTCGAGAGTGATAATTAGGAAACGCTACTATTCTGATAATAAATTAATTGCGCTCGTACAAATTTTAAATTAATCGTTGTATCATTATAGTGTATCCAGAACACTATAATTCGAAGATATCGTTGCACGGTCACGGATCCAGTAAGTAATTTAACTTCCCGCAGTGTAAGTCTTATCTACTAATTATGAGTTCCGAATGCTACACAAGCAACATAAAATAGAGATATTCCTCAAATAAGAGATAAACACCGGTCGTCATTATTAATAAAAGACGTGAGTCTATTTATCTCATTCTATCTTGTAAGAACATTAACAATAAAGTTTAAAATAGAGACATAAGACATCTTGTTTGAGAGATGTTTTTTAGATTTTTGTCAAAATGACTTCAAGAGATATTTGAACATGTGTTATCTGCGTATATGTAGGTTTATTTATTTTACTGTGTAAGATAAAATAAAAATACAATCGAAATAAAACGTTTTACTTTATCTATCACTTGTTTTTCCTATTACATATGGAGAACTAATAAAAAATCAGTGTCTTAACTTTTACCTGAAGAACTCAAACATAAAAGTATCGATCCCACTGCTGACGTAATCTAGAATTATAGTATTTCCTCACTTGATATTTCCGCTGCCTGTTTTTTTAAATATATAAAATATATATCAATCCGTATATTAATATTAATTTCTAAAACAATTATTTGTAGCCTTGTTAGCGGCGACAAATAATTGTAATTAAATAATTGAGATAAAATGCAGGAAGGTCATTGATATTTTTATTTACAAATTTTTAACAATTATATACGAATACATATTTTTCCTTTCTATGAAATAAGAACATCTGCCTACCTGTCCCCCCTCCCTCCCCCCATTTAATCAAATCTTAATGAAATCTTAATGAGAAAAATTATGAAATAATGCGCTATTTATGCGCTATTCATATCCGGAAACAATTTTGCGCTCATTCCGTTTAACTAAAAAAAAATTTTTGTGGGGGACTGAGTAAGCAGTCAGTTCCCTCTCCCCACCCGTTAAAAACAATCGATTTGAAAAATCAAATACACAGGAAATTTTTCTTTTCCCCCACAAAAATTTTTTTTTTTTAGCTAAACGGAATGAGCGCAAAATTTTTTGTTTATGGATATGAATAGCGCATAAATAGCACATTATTTCATAATTTTTTCATTAAGATTTAGTTAAGTGGGGGGGAGGGGGACAGATTAGGCAGACTAAGAATTATAATGACAACATCGCACCGGAAATGGATCTACATAATAGCATGCACGATCGAACTATAATGTATTGAAGTCATATGAAGACATGCTGAAGGAAAACACAACGATCACAGAGAATGGAATTCCACACAATGTCGAATCTTTTTTTATTATAAAGAGACAACTCACGGAATGAGCCTAATACGTTTCATAAAATTAGAATAAAAAAGGAATTAGAAAAAAAGGTAGATAAATATTTACATAAATCAAATAAAAAGAATTATATTTTAATTGAAACAGATTTTAATAATACATGCAAATTTTTGCAAATACATTTTTCAATTTCTAAACTGCACGCTGATTTGGTTTGTCCGACTTGAAACGCAATCACCAATTAAAGCTGTATTAATATTTCAAATTAGATTGATGTCAATTTAATAATGATGTTAATAAGTATCTTAAAAATCTGAATACGAATATCATTAAACACTAGCTCTACTTCGACCGAAAATAGAATTTTATCAAAGGATTTTTTCTCTTGTTTTATTTATTTTTATTGATCTAATTTCTACTGATAATTATTTATGAATGTTTTTAAAAATTTTTTATGCACGACATATTAAAGTTTTTTCTGAAATTTTTATTTATTATTCTGCATGATCATTGAACAACAACGAACATCAGAAGGAAAAAATACGAACATACTTCTAAAGATATAATATAATAAAAGTAATAATTTTCTGTTCTTTTACGAAACTGTCAACCTGTCAAGATAACTATTATCATACAATATAATTCGTTTTTATTCATCTTGGGAACTTTCGATTATAAACGACGGTTTACTGCTATCGTTAACGGCGACAAAAGAACCCGACAATACTCAGAAATGGTACAGAATACGCACATCGAGAGAAGAGTGAGACGAGAAGACAAGAGCGAAGGAAGCTGCACCGACCGCAAACTTGGAAACGAAACTTCCGTTGCAAACAAGTGTTATTCAATTCATGAAGTACACCGAGAGCTGATACCCTTCAATTCATGAAGTACATCGAGAGCTGATACCCTTTTGCGATCTTTCAGAACCAATTTCAAATAACTATTTCCCCTGAATGGCTTAAAATAATATCACATTGATTCAATTCATGATTTAAAAAATTATTGCAAGAGTATGAAGATTGATTTTATCATTGAAAAATCACAGTATCTTTTTGGAGGCTCTCAACCGTATCGCTGCTACTTGAAAGGAAGAAAGAGCTACCATTTGTTACGACAAAACGCAGATACACAAAATGTGGGAAGAACTTCAAGGATTGAAACCGCGGGATTTCCGTTCCGGTTAAACGGCTGCAAGTTCAATTCTCTGTAAATATAACAGCAGCTCGATTATTATTTTCACTTTCCTGAGATGTTCGAGAGGACCGGCGATAATTCTCTGCGGTGGCCTAGGCCGTCAAGTTAGACTATTTGCTCTTTCTGACGGGCTACCGATAACCCCTAGACGCCCTATACGTAGATGTGTGTACAGACGATATGCGTTCACGCACATGCGTCACCTGCATACGCTCGCCGAATATAGATGCCAGTATTGAGGGCACTCACCCTAATAATAGAAACTGAGAAAATTTTTAGCCCTTGATGCCGGCCGACGCCCGCGCAGCTTCACAGGGATCCGATTTGGATCTAAGAAACATATGGACGTAGGTGGTGACATAGATGAAAGTTCAAATGAAAACATGCCTAGTTTCCGTACGGAAATTGAAAGAGAGATGGTACATTCACAGAGTGACACGCCAGATGTACAATTTTTATATGGATAGAATTAAACTATTAAAGACTTCAATCTATTGTACCTTATTTGAGAATCCAAATGGAATTATTAAAATGCAAAATAAATAAATAATTTTTAACTGTAAAGTAATTTTATTTATTTTGTATTTATATATAACAGTAATTATTTTTTTGAAGTTAAAAAAAATAATAATTTTTTTAAATAAAAAAGTCATTAACATCCTGAGAATCGGCAAGTTTTTGGACAACTTTTATAATTTTAGACTTTGACATAGTCTCATTACATCGATCTACGAAAAAGATGGTGCCATTCCAGGACAGATAAAATTATTTATTATACATTTTAATGATTCTGTTCGAATTCTCAAATTGGATGTATATTTATCTTATCAATTTTATTTAAGTGTTTTCTAGGAATGATATATAATTCAAGATTTTAACTGACCTTTAAGATCTGTCAAAATACTTACCCATTGGGAAATATATCGAGAAATATATAGAGAATAAGAGATTAAAAATATCTACAATCTTTTTTCGAAAACACTACAAATTGTAGTCTTTTTATCATGTCACGTAAAATTTATCGCTACGTGTTCCAAAATTTTTAACTATTTTTAAAATATATATTTAATATAGAAAATGATAAATATATAAATCGAATAATTAGTCTGATATTTAACATTAAAACCGCGAGTCTAAATTAACCCAATTGCGATTCAAGATAAACCTGACTTTTTATGAGAGAGGATTATGATTGTCATCGTCAAAAGTAAAATTACTTACTTGTAATTAATTATGATTATTTACGAAAAGTCACAAAAATCTGAAACTCCACATGCAAATTCAAATAAACTGGAAAAGAAGAACTATTAAATGGGGCAAAAATGTCGCCGCGGTTTTAGTATTAATATATATCGGAATATTGATGTATTTTTTAGTTGTGAATAATTAAAACAGAATTTATTTGAACTTTAAATTTATATCTGTTATTTATAAAAACTGCTATAATTATATACTATTGCATACTGATAATAATGTATTTTATTACTGATGTTTGATGACTTGATGATTTCAATCTTTTTCAAAAATTCCATACTCGATTAAAGGTCACTATTTTTTATAAAGTTCCCCAATACATGTCAAAGACACACGTAACATATCAAGAGTGATACCGTTTTATATATGATACCGTTTTACACATGATGCTTATTTTATCCTTACTGTTCGCTCAATGTTAAACAAGAATAAAATAATATTATGTATCATGCGCATCATGCGTACAACGGAACGCACTCTAAATATCATTAGGATTGGGAAGAGTTACATTGCCATTATTTTTGCGGTTAGTTTTATAACAATTTTATAATAATTAACATTGCATTTATTGTGTGACTGTAATGATAACTATAACTAAACGCTAAAGTTATATACGTTAAGATTAGAAAAGTCACTTTGAAAAGTAACTAAGTCACCATTATGCGGTACTTATTGGAAAGAGTAATAAGTAACAAGCAACACTTTAAAGTTACTTGTTACAAGTCAAAGTAAAAAGTAACGATTTACAAATTACGAGTTATTTTTTTTCTAACTCGTTATAAGTAACGGCATTACAAGTAACGAGTTACTCTCTTCCCAACCGTGAATATCATACTATAAATTATGTTGAATTATAATTAATGCACATGCGGAGATTATCCTTAAAATAACGGACGTTTAATTAGGGACACACCTTGGTAATGCTAATCAGCTGGAATCTATGTAATACAAATCAAAATTATCGCATGATACAAAGTTAATTATAAATCGACTTTTGATCATTAAGCTTCCTCTGCAGTCAATCAACTCATTTTATTATTATTGTCTTCTATTTATTATTCTTATTTTAGATAACTTAATCCGATGCTGACGCCAAAATCTTCTTTTTATCACTCTGATACGATATATGATAAAGCAGTTGTGATAAGGCAGCTTCTAAAATTCAATGATCTTTGGCATATTTATTTAACTGACAGTCCTCTTGTTTTAACGACGATGTATATTGCTCATCTACATAATGTGTAACAACATAATTTTTCCGTAATTTTTTTTTTAAATTTATGATGGATTTAACACAATAATAATAATATTATATATTATAATATTGTATACAACTTTTGATATTATTACAGCATGACAATTTGATTGTTAATTCTTAGTTTCAAATTAATTCGCAATTGAAAATGGAAAATAACTGCATAAAACAATTATGGGAATAATTGTTGCACCAGATGATATTTTTTACTACTACTTTAAAAGATATATGATAAAATTACACGAAATATAAAAAATCATTCATTATAGTGTTAAGTAACTCAATCTTAGTATTGATATCAAAGTTTTTATTAAATGATATTGATTAATTGAAAGAAATCTTGTCTATATTGTAACGTCGTTCAAATTCATTGAGTCGATTGGTATTATCTTCACGTTCGTTGATTTTTAAATGATTTTCGTAAGAAAATTTTAAATTTTTATTTATCCAAGAAGGAAGATCAATTATACGATAGATCAATGAATCCTGGTAAAGTACAGATCTTACGAAAAACGAGTTTCCTATTTTACTGGACTAGTATTTAAAAAATAATAATATAATATGTACTGGCCCAATGTGTGGATCAGTATTAAATAGTAACTGAAATAGTAACATTCAATACATTATCAATATATTTTCGGTATTGTGTATATATGTATATACTGAAATTATTTCAGTATATTAAGCTAGTATATCAGATTTCAGTATTGAGGTAATTCATCGTTAGTATATTTGCAGTATCGTGTCTGTGTTTAATACTGTGTCTGTGTTTAATCAGTAACTCTGTATTGTAATAATACTGTATTAAAGTCTTGGCCCATTGCTTTATCTCAATATTCCTTCGGTATCATATTCATTCCGTACTAAAAAAAAGTCTAATTACAGCTACCAAATATTGAGTGAAATAGTTTCAATTAAATATTAAGGTAATATAACTAAAATTTTTTAATTTTTTCCCTGGGCTAATACCTCGCCGGTAGTCAATTCCTACTAGGATATAAATACTGTTTTCAAACGAATACATAAAACGATAAGATATAGAATGGATTTAGAGAGCGCTATCAGCGTTTTTCTATCTTTGTTTTACGTCTAATGAACGATAAAAATATAGGTAGAGTTGACACGAGAATCTTTCAATTAATCAATATCATTCAACGGAAAATAATCTTCAGAAAATAATCTCTAAATTAAAGTAGCGTTATTAACTTATTATTTAGAGATTTATTCTGTGTACAGTGTAATTTTGCTATTAATTCCAAACTTTTTAATTCCGAAATACTCGTTTCCTATATTTACCATATCAATTAACATTTCGTTTCAAAGTGTAGTGACGAATCAACGGGGAGACATAATTCGCGCTAGCGCTAATTGTAAGATGATCGCATGGCCGTTTAATTGGGATACGAGCCACGCGCGCTTGGGCCAAGAGACCTCGTCGTCTATTCATAGTCGTACTAGAACTAGATTTGAGGGTGCCGCTGACTTTGATCCGAAGCCTCGTTCCGGCTGCGACTATCATTCCTTTCTGTTACGATTCTGTCAACGAAGACATGTCTCACCTGTAAGCCAATTTGCCGAGAGCAATTATACGTCATTTACGTTTATATATTATTTCTTATGCGGATACTCAAACAATCAGAACTCGAAATAATTTCAATTGGCAACTCAAGCAAAACTTATTAAAAAATAACATTTTCTCATACCATAATGTTGTCCCAAACGTGGTCTTGCTAATATTATTATAATTTAATAAAGACATGCACTTTTAAAAATTACTAAAATATCACAAGTGTGCGCTATACGTTAAACATTATAAAACTATAACGTAAAAATACGACGATGTAGTTTGGAAACTTTGTAGTTTAATTTCTATTACGTTTTAAATTTAAAAGTTCATCCAAAATTTTAAATTTTAGAATCTTAAGATATTATTATAGAAACTTAATTTTTAATTTTTTAATTTATTTTCCAGCTTTTTTAACACACCAAATAATTTAACATACCAAATTTTTTAAATTTATATAATTAAAATTTTTTTAATTATAAAATTTCCTAAATTGAAACTTTGTAATTCTAAAATAATGAAAGCTTGAATTTTTTATAGTTCTATGTCAAATTTTAAAATTAAAAACCATTTGTAATTTTTAAAACTGTTTTTAAAACTAAAATTTTCTAAATTTTAGAATAGTATAAGCTTAAAGAAAAAATTATATATCAGTTCATGCAACTTTTGCTTTCTTCAATTCTTTAATGAAATTAAATAAATTTTTTCAAATTATTACCTACTTGTTTTTAAGCTCTACTTTTTATAATTAGAATATACTGCTAAAAATATTCTTTTACTTGATTCTTAAATAAATTACAGAAATAAATATATATATAACTGAATAAAATGAGGTTTTATAATTCGCTGGCTTTATAAAAAATTTCTAATGATTCTTACGTTGTTTTTGACGAGTGTCGATTACGACGCGATACGATCTCTCCAAACGACAATGGTCGGCCGTGCAGAGCCTGAATGACTAGTTTTTAAAACAGGCCGAACACACAACGAGAGAGCTGTGCGTTAGCCCTTTCATCGGCCGATCGGCGAGTGCGCGAGAGAGTAAATGAGCCATAATTCACTTTCTCGTCCTTGATCGTCCCAGCGAGGCACAAAAGCGTCCCACAAGTTCCGGCTGCCGGCAAACATGAATTTCGTGAGTCAAGAGTCCACGATCATGGACGAATCGGATGGATCGATAATAATCAGATGGACAGCGTAACTAAATAAATAAAGTCATGCTTTCAAGATTATTACGTGATACAATGACAATGCTTCGGAAACGTCTTTGATCGATGACTAAATTTAACGAAATGCGGATGTAAAAACGAGAAAACGATTATTGACAGAACTACAAAATTTAAAATAATGGTACACACAAAAAATAAATTTTTGCTATGTTTCATCTTGATTAACGCTTTGATTTTTATTGATTATAACTTCAATAATTAATACTTTTATTGATTAACTTGAAAAAATTTATATTTCTTAATGGAAACATTGAGATACGAATGAAGACACGAAATATTGAATCATAAAATTGTTCGAGAAATTAATCGAGAAATCTTCTGCTATGATTTGGCTATCCATATTATGGCTTTTATAATTGACATTCCTACAAAGAGATTCTGCCAAGTCTTATTAGAGATCTCTTAAATCTTTCCACTGTAAGTCACAGATTTTGCTTTCATAGAATAATGCAGAATAAATCGATAATTATTTTACTTTTGTTAGAAACGTCTTGTTTGATCGTTGAATCGTACAAGCAAAGTCATTGAATAATACTTCCCTAATAACTCTTAATAAAATTTAAATAAATGTCACTTAAAAAATTATCAATAATTATAAAAAAAAGTTTGGACAGGGATGAAGCAAAAATGAAATTATTTTTCTCTCTCTCAAAATTATTTAATAATACTTATATTAGTCTTTTAATCGAGATCGCATAATGAGAACATTTTAATAAATGTAATGTTACTGAAAAAGAGAAAAAAAGGAATTGATAATCACGGAACCAAAACTGTTCTCCAAATTCTGTTTTTGTAAGACAAATGATCTCCGGAAGTTGAGATTATATTTTATAACTTAATATCAAGAGAAATATTAAAAATTAAAGATTGATTTGTGAACATCAATATTGCTGACTAAACAAATATTTTATATAAATGCTTTTTATATAAATCATCATAGAAAGTTGAGAGTGATTATGAATTTTTCATAGAAAGTATTTCTGCACTTGTGTATCTGGGATTGGGGAAACCATCTAGTGCACAGCTAGAAGCTCGAAAAGAATATGATAACAAACTCTGGACGAGCCGAAATTGTCGCTCGCGCGCTAAATTTACTCGCCTGGAGGCATTTCGAGGGTCGATCAAGGGATGCCATTCAAGTATTTCCAATTAAGTCGCGCCAACAAGCGAAACCCTTGCGATAAGTCAATTGTCATCAATATCCGAAGCTGCCCGAAGCTGCATGCACGGAAATGAAGCTGTGTATACTATGAACGTTAGAAATTAGAAGAAACCTAATGTTCACGGCGACCGAGTGATGAGGAAAAACGTATTGCTAAAAGAAGAATGTTTTTTCATTAACACATCCATGTGACAGAACAAGATTGTCCATTGTAATATTTATTGTCTATTAATATCAGATAGTCAAAGAATTGTGTGTGTGATATTTTAATGTGTACGTTTTTATAAGAAAGAGACGAAAAAAGAAAGAAAAGTAATAGAGGAGGAGAGAAGAATAGATGAAAAAAAGGAAATATTTGAAAAATAAAAAAAAAAGAAAGAAAAGGAAATAGATAAGAAGAGATGACTAAGAAAATATAATAAGGAAGGTGACTAAGAAAATATAATAAGATAGGTACGGGAAGATAAAGTAAAATATTACGCTCGACAGGAAAACGAAAGAAAGGCGAGCAAACCAATGGAAGAAGTACGCGTGAGCGAGCGTGCAGTGCATTTCCATAATTTCTAATTAGTAATCAGTCGGTAGCTGCGCTCCTGCTTCACCTTCACCTCATCAACGTCGCGCCGCACCGTGCGGTGCCAGCCAGGGAAAGAGAACTAACTCGCCTAAGAGGTACGCAGGTACGAAACATATATGTGTATACACGCATATGTGTAACTTGCGTGAGTGTACGCGTCATGTAGGCACGTATCGACGACGACGATGACAACGACGACGGCAACGACGACGACGACGACGATGGTGGCGAGTAAGGCACCCGTGTACAACGCGTACACGCGTGTGTGGGTGAACACGACGATGGCGGTACAGGCCATGCCTGACCAGTGTGTGCCACTTTCACTGGCTCGTATTTAGGTCATCGCATCCACCTCGCCTGCCTCTCTTGTCGCTCTTCTGGAGGGGTTGTTGGAAAGGATCCGCTCCACACGATCGCCGCGCCGCAGCTGCTCGTGAGCCATGTTCGTGGAATGCGCTTCCCTACAAAGTGCGGAGGATGGATCGTCCTCTGCTGCGTGGATCCGCGCCTTCCCCGGATTGCACTCCCACCTGTTGCTTCACGCCGTTTATTTACATACATCAGGAAAAATAGTCCGGAGAAAAGCAACCCTCGAGTACACGTGGATTAAATTCAAATCCCAACTTCTAAGCTTTTTGTTCTTTATTTATATCCGAAATGACAAGACACAAATAGTTCTCTCAGTTAATGCTTTCAAATTTTGACGATCATTTTTCATTTATTAACAATGTACAAAATGTTGCATTCGACATATTTATTGTTCATTGTTGAGGCGTCGACTGTGTGAGATGAGGTGATTATTAATGATTATAAATTTTCAAATTTTATGCATACAATATTTTAATCATTAATGTAATTTTAGCTTGAGTTCTCATTGCCACTCAGCGTTCAAACTTTGTGAGTAGGTGACTTACCTCGCAACAGTTAGCGGTTCAATTTTTTTGAGAGGAAAAACGTTGGAGATTTAATTTGTAATGCAATAATCCAACCGTTGCGTTAGGGGGAAAGATTGCTGATCGAGAAGACTCAAATCATGAGTGGAAACGTTCAAAGTCAAGGTTTATATGTTTAAGAATTGCGCTAATTGATAACCAGCGTTGACTCCTATCACCTGTACTACATGTTATATATTTCTAAATTTGTTCAATTAAAGGAGTCTAGGATGAACTTATTAGTGTTATTTTGTCATTTTTCCGATATCTTTGCAAAATTAATAATTCCTTTTATCACTTTTGATCGATTCCGATCATGTAGCAGATTGACGTAAAATAAAGAAAAATAATCTAAAAATCACTCTTTGTAATTTGTGATGATTACTCATTGAATCTCTTCTTTAATTCTTTGAATCTACTAAATATTAATTATCTTTGCTTTCGATTGTTTTCGATTACGTATATAATAATCTGTGTAAAAAAAAAAAATCTGAATGATTTCTTATAATTTAATGATTATTCATTGAATCTGTTTTTTTTTCTTTGATTCTCTGAATATTTATAATCATAAGATTGAACTCAAATCTCAGCTTATGAACTTTTCATTAATTTATATGCGCTACCTTTATAAAACTAATAATTATCCTCGTTTTTGATTGTTTTCGATTATATAGCAGTCTGGTATAAAAAAATCTGAAGATTATTCTTCATAAATTGATGATTATTCACTGAATCTGCTCTTTAATTCTACTGAATTCATTGAATATTCTATTGAATACTTTAGAAAAAATTGCCAATTATTATTCATAAAAACTATGATTGTTGTAATTTTATGATTTAGACATTTGCTATCGACACGATTCGAATAAGTGAAAAGAATTAAATACGCAACGCATTTGAATACTCAACTTCGAATGAAGAACGCCACTAAATGCACGTTCGCTTCTCGCTTGAAAGACCATGCTTAAATTATCGTCAATTATGTAGTTACTTTGCATTATAATGCTGTCTGATATCCGACAGTATGTATGCTCGATTTGTTGATTCGGAGGCGCTTTTCTCCACTGTTAATTCACTTATGCAAAAGTCGATCGATATGTATATGTCGCACACGGACGCGGCAAAAGCGCAGAAACGCAATAATAACGCAATTGCGGCGTAATCGCGCATTATTATTAGCGCTCAGTGGCTCCGTTGAAAAGAAAGAGACGACATAAATCTTTAATGATCGTGATTGGAGGCACTCTTAAACCTTGCTCGCATAGACACTATTAGAGCCAGATCCGCGAAAGGACGACTATAAATCTTGACGAGAACATAATTGCCATAAAGCGAACGCAGCGACGCATATACATATACACATTTGAAAAAAAAAAAAAAAAAATGGATAGCTGTTTATTATAATTTACTGTGAGGAATTGCGCGCGATTTCATCGTAGGTTTAATTCTTCCACAGCCCTGGATAATACATGTATTTTGCTCGCTCTAACATCCACATTCGAATAAGTAAAGTCCATATTTCCTTCGAGCAGTTATGCAATTCGCTTCACGCGGCCTATCTCTTCTTTACGTAGGCTGCATCACACCGCACATTTAATGCTAAATATGCGGTGATCTCTATCTGATGCACGTCGTACCATTACGTCACAACGATATCGCGAGTTTTTATATTGGAGAATAAAGGACATGTTGAATCATATCACATATTGATATCCGCGTTCAAGTTTACATTACTATGATTTTGTCCGTAGCACAAACTTGAATCAAGTTCATCATTTTATAAAATAAATGCGTCGGCTAGTAATTCACTCATTTCTCATACAACTGAAAACTTCAATCAGCTCTACAATCAGCTTCAATCAGCTTAACTTCCCGATAAATTGCGTTAAATTAAGTTAACAAATAAACAGGCAGGTAAAACTTCGTGACTCCAAAGGGGAAACCGACCTCGAAGAAAATTTCTCCATAATCGAGCCGACAATCTCCCCGCTCCCTCCATTCACGCCTCATTGCCAATATATCAACGCATTCATTACCCAGAAAAGCCGTGGGCCACCGATGGACTTTGCAGCCGGTGCACGACGAGGCAAACGTAAGAAACAAACGCAGACTCGTGCCGAGCCTTTTGCGAATTCCCAGGATGTTCCAAGTATTATTGCACCAAAATCAAGTGTACGAATTAAGATTCAATCGCTAAATAATATTTAACATTAAACGTTCTCTAATATATTGATTGAAATATTACTTCGTACATTTCAAGAATACGTTTCAAAGATATTTATTATCAACGAAGTTTTATATTAATCTATTTTATATAATAAATTTTATCTCCATATACATTCTTAAGATGTGTACGAAACTGATTTTATTGATTCTACTTAATTTATCGCGGCATAAACTTGTTTTCTCCATACAACGTCTGTACTCTGGGTGTACATTACTTTCGGAAATAATCCGTCGAGAGTATCGAAATACCACCAGTTTCAGTTTTCGACGGTAGACGGGTGAAAGTATCGATACCCTGTTAAATTTAAGCATCCCTACTAAAGTCATGATACTATTACTCGACGTCCTCTCCACTACGGCGTGGTGGTGCAGGCAGCGCAGAATCGTGTGGTTCTCCCATTTACCCAGTTCCCCTCGCTCGCTCGCGCGCGCGAACGTACCTTGGTTATGTAACCAAGTGAAAGTGGCACAAGCACCGCCGTCGAGCAGGCACCGGCGACTCGCAAACAGCCGCACCATCCATCCATCCATCGTGGTACCACTACTACTGTCTACTATTACTACTACGATGCCACCTCCGGCACCCATCCGAGCGACCGGCCGACCAGAGATACGATCCCGCTTCACGACCGACGGCGTATCCTATCATCCTAGAGATTGCATCGACAAAATCTACCCCGCCTATTTCCTCCTCAAGATACTCTTTGGCCTGTATTTTACGACTCGGTTTACTACCATTGCCTTTGGCCTAAAATGCAATCGCCCGACGCTGCACTTTATTTGCTTAACACGGGTGTCACGTCTAATCATCGTCTTGCGACTGTGTATAACATTTCGGTTCAATTAAAAATATGTAATTGTATGATATCACAGATATAGCAATGTATTATGGATTAGTGTCAATGTCGATTAAAACTAAAATCGCCGTACTTAACGTTAAACGTAATGCGACGTCCCACGCATACACAGATCGCTATAAATATACTTCTAACTTATGATCGAATCAAGCAATTCTTTTTAATAAATCATCTGTTTCTTGCGTGAAGATAAAAAATAAGAAAGAGAAAAATTTATATATGATAGATTAGTATATTTGTGGATAGAATGCTTAAATAGGAATGATGCAATACCAGCTATTATGGAAAACTAAAGGCATTAATATCGTTTCACAGTTTAATGTTTATGATGTCTTGACTGTTTTGCTTATTTCCTTGTTTACAAATCTATGTTATAACATCGTCAAAGCGAATTTCGCGTTACTAATAATCATTTCTCATAGTAACATTCTTAAAGTTATTTTGATAACATCGCTTCATTCCGATATCAGTTGTTTTCATTCAGTCAAGAAAGAGATTGTCGATTATAAATCTATATTCATTCAATGTACTCTACCTCTCCCGATTGATCAATTCGATAAATCTGTATCACATTGTCTGATGAAAAATTAAATCATTAATTTCTAATAATTAAAAATTGAAAAAATTAAAATGGTTACTAAAATAAAATGATATAACAATTATTTTAAAATATTTTTATAAAAACAATTCGAATGTATTGTTGGCAAAGTAACATTAATTTATTAAATCACACGGTTGAAATAAAATCTACCACGTTAAATTCGTAATACACGATTGAAAAAAGTGAAATAAAATTTGCAAAAATAACATAAAATTGTGCAAACATAAGAACTGTCTGCATTTTATTTGTAAAAACTCCAATCGCACAATTACGACGTAGATCGTCGAGGATTGACCGCAACCCGCGGTTTCTTCGGCAATTTCTCCCCAAAGGCCGACCGACCACTACGCCGCGGGTATGAGCGAGTCTCTCTTTGCATTCTCGGCCGAAGTGGAAAAACATTTCGTGGTCGTGCGTATAGTCGACTTCCAGTGTAAACAGACAGTGGCGTAATAGGTTTCTCAGCTGGTCTAGCTCGAACGACTATCGAGGTGGATGTATCAGTCGCTACCGCACCGAACCTGCGAGAGCGAAAGGAATTCGTTGTTTTGTCGCGAGAATGTAGGAAAAAAAGAAAGCTGATCGAATGATTGGTTATGTATTTCCATCGAATATTAAATGGCATGCTTTGTACACGAATAATATTATTGAAAATTTTTGAAAAGTTAACTTGATAACTGATATAGAAAAAAAAATGTAATTAAAAATATAAAGAATATAAATATAAATCAAAATCACTCATATAATAATAATAACAATAATAATAATTGTAGTGAATGCAAATAATAAAGATGTACCAAGTAATACATATGTAATAAATAGTATAAAGATATTAATTGCAGACAAAAAACCAGGCTGCAGCTTAATTTGATTTCTAATCTGAGTATATACAATATACTGATAATTTTGCAAGAAAAATACGTAATTTATAAACTGAGAACAGCGTGTAATCTTGTTGTTTTAATAAATTGCTTTATTAAAGTGCTACTTTTATTAATATTAACGTTTTTTTTCTTATATTAAGGGATATAAATAAAGATAATAAATAAGATAATAAATAAGTCAAATGAACTCCAACTATTCTGTTCATCTATATAGGTCTATATATACAGTGTCCCCAAATTCGCACATTCAGAATACACAACATGATGACACTTTATGCTAAAACAAACAACTTTTTCCTTTAGCAAAATTGCGTCCAATAAATTTTTGTGCTTATTTGTTAACTTCAACTGCTCTCCCGCAAAAAGTACTTATCGCAATTTTGTTAAAGGAGTTTATATATATATATATACGGATTTTTATTTTTACTCTTTTTATTGTTCTTAAATTAGAATAAATTGTATCTTGTTTCCACTTTCCTCAAGTGATTATTATATTGCCATTCAAAATATTACCGTGTATATATATATCAATATATATATATATATGTGTATGTGTAAAAGTATACAAGTGTTCACAATATATTGAGCTCGTGTGTTCTCTAAACTCAAATTACGCGAATCAATTTGCCCTTATGAATTAAAATTCAATTAATTAAATTATATTGCAGAGACATCTCATTTTAAAACAAGTAATGAAACACGATAAAATTATTGCTCTAAATACCGATGTTCGATTGATCGCGTGACATTGAACATTTGCGCGAATGTGAGAAAGAAGCAGGGAGTGCACGATCGAACGATCCGTGAGATTGTAGATATCGAGATCCGGTGTGCAGATTTCTACTATCTATCCATCGGATATTTCCTCTAGAAACGAGAGAACATATTTCAGAAGTCGCACGTCGGATAAGTCGAGCATAATCGCACCATGGAACCGGTTGCGTTAATGGTGCTGTAATAATAATGTCCAAAGTGTACGCACGCACAACGGCAAAGGTCGTTTGTATTATACAAATGGTAAGAGTAATGTCACTGAGGCGCAATTTAGTACAGTAATCAATAAAAATTATCCAATTATCAAAATCCGAATAATCACCATTTACTTTCAATTAAAAGAATGAATATACTTAGCTGTTACCTTTGTCGGAAGGAATCATTAATCTTCCAAAACTAATTCAAAATCTGTAACTGATGTTGATTTGTAAGACTCATATACGCTTAAATAATATATATTTTATTGACTAAAAGTCATTAATTAATTTCCAGGAATCAAAATAATATAATTCATATAAAAGAACAAATATCAATTTTATTTTAATAACAATAATTCAAATTTGCGGATATAATATAAAGAATATATTTATAATATATTGAGTAGATTCAATATGTTGACCTTTGATCGTCAGTTTCGGAGAGTTAAATTCTCTCTGATTGATAATCTTTATGTTTGTTTTCGATTAAAATTATTCTTATAATACTCAAAAATTCATAGATCGATTATCTTTTTCAACCCGAGATTATATTTATCTCATCAAGAACGATTTGGTTTCTGATGAGATAAATTGAAGTCAATTTAGGAAAGAGATCAACAATATTCGACAGGGTAATCACTTATAATCGTGGGACGGTGTTTCTGATCAATATAAAATCTATGGAATCCCCATACCTAATCCGATAATTACGTAATGCAATCACTCATATGAGAAATTATTGTGTAATATTAGATAAAATCGTTTACCTACCAAATGACTTTATATGTAATGAAGAAAATAATTTGTAATCAGATAAAATCAAATATGAAATCAAATGAAATGATATAATCTATGGGACAATATTTCAACTAATGGTTACCCCCTCGCACTTCGTCTATCATTCCCTATTATATCGTATCTTTCCCTGGAATAGATGTCTACCTAATGATGCAGCGAGTGATCATACACCCAATTTACCGACACCGTGCTGCACCACGCCGCGACATTCCGCCAGCTCACGAACTCCGTTATATAACGGCTTAATTACTCTGCCCCATTTTCGTGAAGCATTGTCTCGAGGGGGCACTTACTTTCGAACCTCGCGCCGCGCCGTCGAGCGAAGCGCTTAGGAGTTTAGGAACGATTGCAACCGCACGACCGCACTCTCGACGGCCACGTTGCGCAACGTTCCCTTGCGCATTTCATTTTTCTCTTTTTGCCTTTTTTTCGTCGATTTACTGTTAGCCAAAGCAATCGGAAATGCAGAGACCCTAGACTCTCCCTGTTGCAAAACGTTGCGCGAACTGTTTCCTATCGGAATTCGTACGACATCGAGGAAATGCGGTCGTAATTTCCGACACGTCAACGTTTCTTTTCCGGAAAGATTAGTCTAATAGAAAACGTACGAAAAGGAGAGCATAAATGATGTATTTTATGATGTATTTTAGTCTAATAGATTTCCTGACTGATTACGATCGATATGAATTTTATCTAGAAAAACTTTTGAAAATCCATAAGCGAAAACTTTTGTTTAAACAAGGGAAGCTTAATAAATATTGATCATTTTAATCATATCTTATCAATCTTTTTCTTATTATTGAATATAAACTATGTCTAATGGTAAACATATAAAATTAAGCAATAGAAATATTAATAAAAAATCCCAGATTATATGTTCTTATTTTGTGCATATTACAAACATCTTAAAAAGTTAGATACAGTTGATATAATTTTTTACCGATTTATGAAGAGGACGATATAATATAACAATATATTTCATTCAATATTTTTATGTTCAATGTTTTTATATAGAAAATTTATTGTTGAATATTTTTGAATATTTATCTTAAATATAAATTATAATTATTATAAAAATTAAATTAATAACATTTTTATTAAAAAATCTATCGTGTTTCCTATTACTATAAAATTTTTTTAATCATTCTAATACGATTTGACAGTTTATTTATTTATTATTCGTTTAACGTATTATAACTTTATGGCTATATAATTATTTCTGTAAAAAAAAATAATAAATCAGATATACCTAATCAGTAAATTATGTACGGTGGCAAATTTATATTAAGCATGTTAAGCGAATTCTTAAATTGTGTTTAATCGTATTATTAATTTATTTTTTCTGTTTCTTAATATGTATAGATTTTAGACAGTTATATTTTTTATTGTTTTCATTCGCAAATTTATCATTTTTAACAAAGGTATACTTTTAGAAATCGGAAGTGATATAGATTTTGCTTAAATTCTTTTATTATTATTATATAAAAAGGCTTATAATAAATTAATTACTTTCTTTTTAAAATGTTAAATACAGTCAAAGATATAAGAGCGTAATTAGCAATTCTCTAAAAATAACCTTAAAAAAACACTATATTAAAAATTAAAATTATTTTAAAAGTACATTATATTCATTAAAATGCATTTAATTATAGCATCCAATTATCATTATTATTAATTAAATTTGTCGTCGAAACATGCTATTGACGAGATTTTCGGCTAAAGTTTTTTTCGTAAGAACTTTCAAATCTTCCGAATGTGCCAAAAAATTACTTGAAAATAAATATTCATATTTTTTAAAGTTTCATAATCGATTAGATATTTTTAATCGGATTTGCATCCAGAGATTGGAAAAACCATCGATCAACATGTTTATATTTGTGAAAATTTCATAAAAAATATGTCTCATGGAAAACATGATGGCAAGCTATAATTAATGATAATGGTAATTAAATGTCATAACTAAGTGCATTTTAATTAATGCAATGTACTTTTAAAAAATATAATTTTAATATACTCGATTTTTATTCAGAGAGCTGCTGACTACGCTCTTATGCCACTAAATATATAATAGTAAATTAAATATACAGTTATAATTTTTAATAATAACTTGTGCGTAAATTAGTACTAAACGAAAAATATTTTAATTAATAATTTTAACTTTCTCTCTCACATCAGTAAATCCTAAATTTTGCATGTAATTATATAATGTAAAAAATAAAATGATAAAAATTTACTTAATTAAAAAATATATAACTTTCCTGAACTGAAAATTATCGAAAATATATATACACTTCAAAAGAGATTTAACATATAATAAATATAACTGTGTGTAACAATTATGCTTATTGTAAAATTTCTGACTACCCGCAATCTAATCAGATTCGAAAAATATAAAAATACTATGTGTTACATCCGGAATTAAATCTATAATTCCTGGTCTTTGATAATATTTCTACAAAATCAAACAAGTCTATCGATTCGCATGCAAAATTAATGGCTTGTTTATTCACGTCGCCGATAAAAAAAAAATACATAAATCGCCAATGTTGCCGAACAACAGAGACTTCCAGGAAGATACTTGTGAGATCTACGAAGCTCTGTATGGCTATGCACGGACAGGATGTATCGCGGTCGACAATTATAAATAGAGATACCCGTCACATCCTGCAAGAATCTGCCTGCGCATCTCCTCCCCGGGAAAGCCGGGCGTGGGTGATTATCGTTGATTCATCCTGTGTGGTTTACAAATCGACGGAGTATCCCTGCGCAGAAGGAAGACGGTTATAGTATCCTGATTCACTTCCAGGACAACGTGCGGTTTACTTCCGAGTAATAACTACTGCATTCTCTTACCGTTGTAACTATATGCCTGCGTAATCGCAATCTTTCTGCTCCGTCGTTTCCTCTCGCTGCGTCATTATCGGACGACGTCGGGATGATTAACGATGTCATCGACGAAGCCCATCATTTGACCGTTCAATCCAACACTTTCCTGTACAATCTGCATCGAGAGGTCAATGACGTTCAAAATCTTTACGGACGTGACGCAGATAATTTTAATCCGAAACAAAGATAATTTATATCGAATGAACAGTAAGCGCTAAATATATAGTTGCAAACTTTAAAAGATTAGCGTGATGTCGATTACTTTTGTAAAATTAACTTCATCATAATTCACGTTTGAAATTTTTACATTACGTTCGCTAATCTTCAATTTTCATGACGAAGATGCAGTGATTACCATAAGTTTAATGAGCAATTTTATTGTATTGTTCAAATACGGAATATATATAAATTACGTAAATATCTAGTATGTACAAATATTTAATTTATTTTAACATTTAAAATATCGTGTCCTTAAATTGATTATAATAAGAATTTTATTAACTCTTTCTTATAAAAAAAATTAATTTTAGATACAGAATCATTGATGAAACGAAGAATTTCAGAAATGATACACATTAAAAACCAAATAAGTGGGATCAATAAACAAAGTGATACTGAAGGTTTGCCTGATGTTTATCTTCTTCTTCTAAAGAAAGATCTCCCTCGCACTTAATAAACAATTCTAGAAGTTTCTAAACTATTTGACTCATGGATATAAATAACCGAAAAATATGTGATACGACCAATAACAACACATAGTGTCACGACAAATTTCTATCTGTGAAATAAATATACTTTTAATTCATCGATTATTTTGCTGTAAAATAGGTAATGTTTCCTTTATTTTATACTCCGTTTTAAAAGATATTAATAATTAAATAAATTATTGTAAATTAGAATCTGGAAATTCTCGTTCTACACTTTTTACTACATGACTTCTGACGTT
>NW_011627322.1:1280314-1401358 GCF_000204515.1 Acromyrmex echinatior | reverse complement strand
ATATATATATATATATAAAACGGAATTATTATTTTACATTTTTTATTATAAATTAAAGAGCTACTAATAAATCTAATCTCAGTTCTTTTGATTTCAACACCGAATTGTGATGCTTTCTCCGAAACACACTAGATAGTTTTTAACTACTCTTTATTGCCGTTACTCAGAACGCGGTATAATTAAAACAACCACATTATACGCGAAGATGTAATCAAGCGCCTTAACTTAGCCGCAAACAACATGCGTTTTAATTTGTACGCTTTGGTATTTCAAACCGCCACAGGTTTACGATCGAGAGCGCGTATCCACTCGCCGATCGCCGCCTTTCGCGGAGAGGGATAATGTTTAATTGAGTGCACTTCACCGTGATTAACATGAATATTGACCGGGATCGCACACGGACTCTCGCGTTTGAGCGCGCATACAGCTCGGCAATAAACGTGATTACGGAATTGCTCAACGTGCCAACATGCCACTGCTCCGGAGCTCGATTTACCGTTCCGTCCGTTGCTCAGCGAATCGGTCATTTCAGAGACGACATAATTTTCGAGACTAGAAATAGATTGTAATAAAAAGTATTTCAAAGCTGTGGACCGATTTTTCTTAAATCTTTAAGTATAATAACATGTCTAATTCCTTAAGGGGATACTAAAATCGTCTGCATTTTCGTAAAGGATTTTTGTATGTATTACTTTTTTAAAAAATTTGGAAATTAAACTTTTTCGAAATTAAACATTACACATTAGTGTGTATTAGTCTGGTGAAGTTTATGTCAAGAACGAAAAATTTTTGAAATGAGATCTTTCCTAATTCAATATGGTGCTTTCCTGTTTCAATGTGGCGCTTACAGCTGTCAAATCGTGATATTGTATAAGAGCTTTGTAATCTGTACTTTCGAAATTGGAGACTTCAGACTAATAGATCGCACATAGATATAACATAGAATTATTAGAATTAGACTTATTGTTTATATAATATATTTATTTACTAAGATTTATGCGTATGGGTGCATTCTTTTAGATATCCAATTTGACAGCCGCTGTGAATCTGCCGATTACGTAATTGATTTGAAAAAACGGAATTTTGCGCTCGTACATTTTTAAAGCGCGACAATTTAAAATCCGCAAATCTGCATTAAAATTATCTTTAATTATGTCCATTGTTAAAAAAACTAATTGCAGCAAGAACTGCTGTATCCAATACCTTAAAAAATCCTATGTGCGTGCGATGTGCTATTGATGTAGTAATATGAAATGATATTATCATATAAATTGTATATAAAATCCGTAAAACAGCGATTCACAAACATTCTCCCAGAATTCGGCCTTTAGTTTAACATTAATGGCTTTGATTCTTTGCAACTCAAATTAATCACTGAAACAAACTACAAAAATAATAAATCTTTTATATATATAGAACATTACATCTCAATAACCGTTACTTATTTAATATATTTAGCTTTGATTAATATTTAAATTAATATTTATGTTAATATCTGAGAATAATTAATTGATACTTGTCACAAGTACTATTAACGCATTGTTTCAAATTATGGTATAATATAAGATTATTTTATTCAGACAAAGTCGAAGGGCACGATATGCTAATTATCTTATCGCACTCTACATTTTTGCTATCCTGACATAAATCACAGCAACTATGTGACTCAGCTATATACGGTTGAATAATGCATTCTATAAAAGCTATACTTTTTAAAAATACATTATTACTCATGATTTTTATTAATAATCGCCTTGAAAGGTCACCCCTTTACCACCCTATCATAATATTGAATTATAATAACGTACTTTTACCTTATACTTTTACATCAAAATAAAATCGTTGGAAGTCGTCCTTCAATTTAATATCGACATCAGAAATGTAAATATAGATACACAGCAATGATTTATTCATAGAAGATCAATTAAAATTACTGTAATAAAAAAAACATGATAGTTGACAGAAATATTAATATCATTATAAACATGCGATAATAGCGATAATATCTTTAATTAATTTAATTCGATTCAAGCATTACATATTATTTTAATAATATTTTTCTTTTTAATAAATAAACGAATCCTGATCAATGATAAAAAAAAATTCATGTTGCAATGAAATTCTTATGGAATATATACATAACAGAATAATTCTTCATATGAATTATAATAAAAACATCGATCGCAATGCAGACCGAGACTCCTTTCGCATGCACTATGCTTGCGAGGAATCGCCTAGAGGTCGAGGCCCAGAGAATCGTGAACGGACGTACCGAAAGCGAAAATCGATTATCCGATCAGGGAGAGGACGGGGGAACGGAGACCTGATGACCGATGACTAAGCGCGAGGAACGCAGTTGCGATCGATGCGCAATGGTCGACCAGTCCTGCTCTTTGGAACTTAGGCGAATCGCCGAAGTAGGCTGTTATTTAACGATTTTAGTGAAACGTTCGCATTATACAATCGGCCTAGATCCCGGAGTCACGGAGCGTCACGGATCGTGAACGCTGCCAAGCCAGTCGCGACGATTGCCTTCACCGCGGAGAGCACAGACACCCCGTTTCGTCCTTTGCTCCGCCGCACCATCTGATCTCCTCGTGTCAGTGTGTATCTGCGAACGCGCAAATTAATACGTGCACAGACAGCTTTTCCACGTGAAATAAGATTCATTTTCACTGAGGAACTGTCGTTAGAATGGTTGTGCTTTTCTAGCCACCTTTGACTAATTTATTTGTATAAGTTTATGTTTATGCTTTACATCCTAAATATAATTTAATAGAAACAGAAACATTTTACTGTGTTCATGCCATTTGCAAAAAAATTATTTAAAAAATAGGTGAAGATGTGAGTAACTAGGTTAATCTTTTTTTATAAGAATTTTAAATTAATTCAGATATATTGACGTTTGTAGCCATCGTTTTCATTCTTATTTGTTTTCATTGTTAATTAATTATTTTATTATTATCATAAGAAATGTAATTATAATATATCTTTTAATCGTTAATGTGTTCTTTCAATTTCTTTGTTACACAAGTGACAAAACTGTCTCGATTCCACAATCTCCATTTCGCATGGCGACTTCTCTCTCTCTCTCTCTCTCTCTCTCTACATATACATACATATATTCACTCACATATACAGCTAGTTATACAATGCTGTAGATCTCCATTCATTTCCATCTTCCATGCCGTACATCCATGGAAAGAAACATCGTCGATCCCACGGAAAGACGAAGCCGCACAACTCGACAGTAAAAAGTATTTGGAAAGTGACATGATGTAGTCACTTCCGGTCCTTAAAAGTTCTTCACGAATGGATCGACTTATCTCCAAAGACATCACTTTTTTTATTTTAACACGTATATTTCTCAGAATTGAATTGAAAGTATCATACTTACATGTGCAATAAAATAATTTCAAAGTGAATTCGTGAAAATTTTTAAAGAAAATTTTAATGAAAATCCTTAAACACTCATATATATATATATATACATACATTCACGTCTATATTTTACGGAATTAAAGTTTCATGAAATAGACTAAGTTTCTATCAACAAATATTTGACATTGGATACTGTTCTCTTTTCCATAATTTTTTCAATAAATATCTTTACAATTAATTTCAGATATTATTTTATATTTTATTAAAACTTTTTAAGTTAAATACAAGATAAGTTTGTGATATTTAATCTTCGTACAGACTATAAGTTACTTAGATTTGCAATTGCTTAAGAATTAAAAATGTTTCTTTCTGAGACTTCAAAATGTAATTACATTGTACTCAAGTTTCATCATAATACGGTCTCATTATCCCTGTGATACCATCAATAGCAACAATGATGAACATCACGAACGAGCTTCCTTTTTCGGCGATTTCCTTCTCCCTGCTGTAGCGATCACGCGAACGATCATTCACGCGAATTCATTTTTTTATTCTTTCCAAATCGCAGCATCCAAACGGTCGCCTGTCGAAATGTATTCAGTTTCCGCGAAACGGACGCGAGCTGCCTTGACGACCTATTTACTCGAAATTCCTCGCTGTTACATCTTCTATTAAGAGAGAAAGAGAACTAGAACCGGATTCGTAGGTAGATGTTACGCAATATCTAAACGACATCGAAAGCGTCCACCTCATCGAAGATGTCTTCGATAATATGCGAATGAAGTGGCTACGAAAGGGAGAGTGGAATCGACATACTTTCTAATTTTTCAATTTTCATTTTCAATAATTACGAACAAAAATGAATAAAACACAAAAACATATGGAAATATTTTTTAATTGAACCTTAATTTGTCAATACTTATATATTACCCATAATAGCATCCAATAAAACTGTTGCCATCTTGCAGACTTATGTTTAAAATTCGCTTATAGATTTTTTTTCTTTAATACGTTAAAATGATTAGATAAAAAATGATACGCTCGTATAACATCAATAATAAACTTGAGAAAATAGACAGCTATTATAATCGAAATTAAATGATGGACATTTTGTATTTATCGCTTTTTTTAAGATCTCGAAATACTGTGAAGTCTTGTTAGGCGTCTGCTATATCATAGGAAGAATTTGTACACATTGCATAACTCATGCTTAGCAAATAACAGCGCGATACAATGACATACAATGTGACAGTTTACTTTACCGGCAAGAATATAGTGCTTTAAGTGATCGCGTTTTATTTGCACTCGGTAGATCTGGTGACACACTTAAGACGACGCATGATTCTCCATGGGAAAACCCGTGCCGCAGGAAAAGTGACAAAACGATGAAACCGGTAACCCGTTATCGATGGTAACGATTTAACGTTACGTCGCCAATGATGATGTCCATGTCGCGCAAGTCTAAGATCAACCGGTACCACATTCCATGGCGTGATATTTAAACTTTGTGCGTAGAACGAATTCTAACGATAGGCAGGACGATCAAAGTTAGGCCTTGATTTGTTTTAGCTGTTAAAGCGTTGTTAAAAAATCAAGCTTATTTAGAACGCGCGATCGATTCTTTCTCACCGGTGACGATACATAAGTCATTTATATTACATGACAAATATGTAAAGAGACCTATGAGATTTATTAAAATCTCTATTATATCAAATTTTTCTTGGATCTTTTTCATTCAAAAATTATTATTATTTTAGACGGCACAATCAAATCAACAAACAATTAAAAAGTACTTATTACTTTACTTTTATTGCTATCTCCGATAATAACGAATGAAATGACATATTAATTTTTAAGTAAATAAATAGCAAATACAGCATTCTACACATAATTATTTTAAATATCTTGTTTTGGAAAAGGAAGATAAAAAGAATTGCCCAGAAGTTAAAATCTTAAAGTTGACTATTTTTACATTCCTCTATTTAATAAGAATATAAATAATACAATTTTAAGTCTACACTGTACTATTAAAAAACACAATTATAAAAATAAAATTTGTTTGGAGCGTTCTGAGCATCCCATTTATCTATTTAAAAATTGATCTATATTTCATCTTTTTACTCCTTCGATTACATTACTTTCGTGGAAGTTTCACGAATTTGGAAGATACAACTTCCGATTTCTATATTACAAGGCGTAAATTTAAGCAGTCCTCCACATCTCGCAGGATAAGCATTACCGTCCGATGCGTGTCAGTGGGTCTCCACGGTGTTACATCAGCCATCGGAGGATTCGCTTCCGTTTGCCTCAGCGCCATCGAGTTCGCCTGTTACGTGAAACGCTCCGGCATACTTCTCCTTCGCTCTTCTTATCTTTACTTATCTAACATCTTTGCCAACATTACGGAAGTTACCTACATTGCTTTAATAAAATAAGATATAATGACTAAATATATCTCCCTCTCATTATCAGTTCAGTTTACTAATCTCGACTCTGTTAGATAAATGAAAAAATAAAAATGCGATATATACATGCGATGTATATTTTCCTTTTTTAATTAGAATCTTAATTAGAATATTAATATCAGTTTTGTCTTATGTCTATTAATTAGAATCCTGCATTTTTCACTTATATCCGTCTGCATGAATTTATAAATATCACACATTTTTCATTATAGTATTTATAAGTTTGTAAACAAGAAATATTAAACATTTTATTTACAAAATTTCAGTAACTCCATTTTCATTATCATTAACCCTTTAAAGACAAAGTTTTAAGAAACTTAAAGATTTTGTTCTCTAAGAGTTTTCGGGGTCGCTGTATTTTGTTGACTTCAAAATGTTTAAATTCAAATTTAGAAAAAAATTTGATTAAAATTCCCAATTTTAAGGGATTGATATCATCTGATTTAAAAACGTAATTTGAAAATATTTAATTTCAAAACGATGATAACCTCGATAAAGAATAATCTATCACAAACAAGAGGTTTATGAGAAAGAAAGAGAGAGAGAGAGAGAGAGAGAGAGAGAGAGAGTTAGTTTAAAAGTTAATTTAGAAATTAGTATGACTGTTTAACATTGATGAATTTCAAATAAAACTAGAAGCTTGATGTTATTTTGCAATTAAAAATTTATTTCTTATAATTTTATGATAATCAGACTTTATGATAATCAGATAATCTATTTTTATATTCTGTTTACCACATGTTGAATCTATATTTATTGAATTTTTATTATTTTTTTTATTTTTAATCTCAGATTCAAAGCATTATTAAATTACCTCCTATAGATTAAATTTCATAAAAATAGAGCAAAGTTTACAAAATAAAAGGGAGCGACCCAAATAAAATCACCGGTCCACATAGAATTTTTGCATTCTTAGTTCGTAATTTAGTAGGATTATTATTGGAGATGAGAGGGAAGAATTTGGAGTACACAAAAAAGCGCCAAATGACATCGTGATAATTAACACGAAACCTACCTGCCCACTCGCGTACAGAGTTTCACTTTCCTTCTCGTTGACTCGCTTCCGCTGGCTATTTTTGTACCTCACGTATCTTACTCGTGCGATTCCCCTATACATTGTCGCGATATATGGCTGTCTCTGGTAGTGAAAGTTCAAATTTTCGAGGGTCATGTGTCGGAACCAACTTTCGTGGGCCGCGTCACGAAAAGAACTCTCACATAGTCTCGTAGATTCCACAAAGGTCCAGTAATTCAGCGATATGATGAACTGTCACCGCGAACTCGCAATCTATTTATGCAAAAATAACAAGTATGCGTGGGACACGCGCGGGAACAGATCGAGTTGTTGGGACAAGCAACAGGTGGTCGAGAAATCAGGTTTTCCATTGATGGCGTTTATATTAGAAGTTGCTACTGGATACGATATAACTATACTCGAAGAGAGAGAGAGAAAGAGAGAGGGGCAAAAGTGTTATATGCGTTCTGTTTATAAAATCCATTAAATAGATTGGTGAAAAATTCAAAGAAAAACATTTCTCATGCACACAATTAAGTACTTTCCTAATTTAAATTTTTATTAAAGTTATAGAAGAAAAAAAAAAAAGATTGTACCTCCTAATTGTCTAAATCGCAAGATGCACTTTTGCATTTTTCTTGCCATGCACTTTTGAGATTATGAAAGACTAACATTTGTTTGCCACAAGACAGAGAGGTCTCCAATTAAATGAAGATTCTTACAAAACTGGTTAGTTTTCTGATTTTCGCACGTGTCTTCAAAATGTATCGAATTTCAGTAAGAATAGATTCTGGAGAAACATTTCGGTCGCTGTGAAACTTCGTTCATCATATCTGACGTCACGCGTGTTCGTTAATGCCGGGACGATCGAGGCTGCAGTTTAGAATGGTAAAAAGGCGATACGAACGAGGACGCATATTCGGCGGCGAAGTTGGCTCTTTTAAAAACGAAAGTCTTGAGCTTCTCGCGTATTCCAGGCTCGTGTCGGCCCGCGAGTTTCACTCGCTATGTGTGCTATGTCTAGCACAGACGACCATGAGAGCCTGAAATTCGAGAGGCGAAACAAGGCGTGAGAACGATGGAACGGCGAAGGCAGAAGAAACGAGTTAGGACGGCACAGGAAAACGTTAGATAACAATATTGCGATAACCGCGACATAGGTCAATGAATCAAATCAACAAGACCATATTTATACTATGGAAAGGATACATTCGTGAATTCTTACTTCATGATATAAAATTTGTAATAATTAATTAATTCGTTGAATTCAGAATTCGACAAATGTGTTGCAGAAAAAGATTGGGATAATTGGGAAATTTGATCAAAGAAAAATTATAGCAGATGACTCAGGTCTAAGGAATGTTGCTATTAGATAACTACGCGAATTCCAACCTTGGAATAATACGTACAACTGCGTAGCTTTCTTCCAAAGTTTTTCAATCTCCATCACGATTACATAAAGATTCTTCCGTTCCTGTTTTACCTGATTTAGCTTGATGTATTACTCTACCATTTCATTTCTTTTAGCAATTTTACATGAATTAAACTCAATCCAAGGTTGATCCAGACTGACCATAAGTGATGAACGAGTAGCGCATTGCTATTCACCATCGTGGTGGCGATGTATACATCGTCGGCGAACACTAGACGAGACCCGGCCAACTTCCCGATGGCCGCGGAGCGTAGCGTCGAACACTGAAAAAGTGAAACTCAGCTCGCTGCGCGTGTAACCTAGAAACGGGGAAGCGGTGCTCAACTCTGCGGGCACCCGTACGTACGACGCGTGTCGTGACCGACGTCGACGACGACGACGCAATAGATCGACGCGTATGTCTTATCGCTACACGCATTTTCTCGCGGCACGATCTAACCTGGCGCAATTCGGACCGGTAGAGGAAAAAAAAATGCAGGCATCGACCTGCCACCAGATAACGCGCACTTTGGGGTAAACATGACGCGGATGTAAGCCGAAGAATTTAACAACTTTTATGTATGACTAACGTACATTTTGATATCTTTAATCCTTCAGTACCTTATTATAGATTTTATCATGTACGCAACAGGATATTGTGTAAAAATATTGCATAAAAATGAACATATTATGACAAATGTTCTTTAATCGAAATGCCAGACATTGTAATATTATAATATAACAGTAATAAGCAAATGAATGTATCTTTATTGATAAAAAAGTTACATAAAATAAAAGAAACATTGTATCGTACTCACAATAGCACCGAACGGTTAACAAGTATAAAAACTTGAAGAAAAATAGATTTCTAATGATTTTGCCAAAAATGAGAAAATGAGCGTCACAAAATAGTATCCTGAAAACTTATGGCCCATAGAAAGATAATTGCCTCGAGTTTCGTTTAAAAGTAGTAGTACGACTAAAGTATAAATCAAAAGAATATATACTTTCTCCGAAATTAGAGGCAACCAATTATCCCGGTCGCTCAACTAAAAATTAGTCAGATTCTCACGTAACCTCCTGTCATTAACGAAACACGATAACTCGTCCGCATAGACTGTGAAGTCAAGACCCATATCATAATATCCCAGGCCAGGCGCGGCGCTTCACGCCCGCGGGAAGAGAAAAAAAGAGCAAGAGTATATTTTGTTATAGCATCGAGTCTAACGGGACCGCTCGGAGATAATCAGAGAAGAGACAAGAGCTGGTACCGGTTGAGAATCGCTTCTGTGCCCGCGGTTTAGCTAGGCGAGCATAATGCGCGAGCGTATGTATATAGGAACGCACGTGCATGTGTACAAGCGCTCAGGATAGGACAGGACAGGACAGGATGGAGTACTTAGTCAGTGAAAGTGGCGAGTAGCGCGCCGAGTAGTCGGGCTTCGGGCGACTGCAGCACTAAAGGATCAAGGCCGGCTGCTTAGGCGACGACTACGGAACGCACGATAATAAGACGTTCGCGTTCTCCATACCGTTTTCTACCGCCATCGCTGCCGATATCGACCCACGGAAGCTGAAAGCCACTGACTGCTGGCTGCTGCCGCGCCGCGCCGCGCCGCTCGGAGATCGGGCCCGGAGATACATGGACGGATCGAGTCGCGAAGCGTGGCTTCGAGCACCTCTGAGAAGTTTCAGACGGATGAACGCGTCGCGAACCGTTTGCGTAATTCCTTGCTTGAATGATGAAGCACTCGGCCCAATCTCAGTCGAGCAATGAAAGTCGAGAACGAAGTAGTTTGCGCTCGGAGCTTGGAGTAAGAATTGCTTTCAGGGTTGCGTTCCAAAATTCAACTCTGTCAGCTCCGAGTATCATTTTACCTTGTTGGACATCGAATGTTCAATACAGATAAAAGATACTCGGAGTTGACAGAGTCAAATTTTGGAACGCACTCCAGAAGAGTCATAAAGAAGTGTTAGGAGAGACAGAAAGAGAAAAAAAAATGAAAAACCCAGAATACAAATTAATGTTAGTAAAATTGCTTAGATATATGCTCTTACTTTCTACCTGGACAATTCTCGAATTCTAAGTCTATTTTCTATTTTAGGAAAATATTTCTATTTTCTATTTTAGGAAAATAGAAAATGTTGATGCTTTACCATGTCTTCCTAAGATCAATACAACTTGATTACAAATATTCAAATCTGTATTACTCCTAATTGTTTATATTATCTGCATCTTGATATAGAAGCTTATTATACTTTACTGTACCGTTTTATCGAGCCTTCCTTTGCTCGTAAGCACGCGGTCATCCGAGAGGATGTACCGCTAGTCTATGTCGCAACAAAGACGATGGTAAAGCAGCCCAGCTCTACGCCTAAGTGCGTTCAGAAACGACACTCTGCTCCGCGGGAGACCGCCGCTTGTCGTAAATCCCCCGTGCATCGACTGTTCGCGACCAATTCCATTTTATTGCGATTGCACCTCGACAGAGCGAGTCCGCTTTCAAAGACGAAGGCTGTTTAAGAGATTAAGGACTCTCGTGGAACACGCGGCGTGAAATGCTCGCGAGGGATTAACCCTCCCGAGCGCACTCCCGAGAGTCAATAGGTAATAGACGTCCACACTCATGAATTACTGCATTATTATTTCCACAGATATTGTTGTCCGCGATTTAACTCGTTAGACAATTGCATTCTGCAATATTCTTGTACTTCTTATGCATAATATAAATTATATGAACAGAAATCAACTTATGAACTTATTAGAAGTTAAACCTCCGAGTTAGAAATAAACGATAGAAAGTTCATGGCTAATTTAAAATAAACTTTAATGTAATCGAATTTTTATTTGAAACTTAAATATTTAAATTGATTGAATTTATAAGTTATAATGAGAGTTATCGTTTAATAAAACTACCAAAAACAATATTGAATTAATAATATATATATTGGTATTTTTAATAAGATAGTACTTTATATGATAGTAAATGTATTAATTTAATTAATTTTGTTGGGCCCTTCAAACTCATAATATTACGTCTTTTATTCAATAAAAATGTTTTTATTGTATTATTCATCTAAATGGATGATAATCGTATGCAAAACTGTCGTCGCGCACAAAGCATTCGTAGGTGGCTACTCGCGCAACAATCCCTACGATCATTTAAAAAAAAAAAATATCGATCTTGCTCGTGGTCTCGAGTCACGATCAAATGATCGTCCTGATTGGGGAGACCTTCTTCTCGCCCCCGTTCCACACCTAAGAACGCCCACGTTGTGTTCTCTCGCGTATATCTATACGTACACGCACGCACTCACGTACGCACGACACGCTCACGTTCGGCGTGAGAATTTAGCGCTGCACGCACCACTCCTTGATTTCCTACGCATTTTACTATTTCCATTGACGATTGGAATACGACGCGACACTCTTGACAAGTACTACTTGACCAGTGTCCGTCGACTTTTCTCATAAAAAGATAACTTTTCGATATAGTAGTACCTATATTTAAACATATGCATCATTATATTTAATAAAATCATTATATTTTTCAAAAATATTCTTCATCAGTATTTTTAGTATAACACAACAGGCACGCGCCACTGAGCTCTTAATATTATATATACTTTTTATGCTATAAGAAAAAGTAGTATATAATTTAAAGAATATATAAGTTTATATAATTCGAATCTTAATTTAACTAAACGTAAAAAGGAAACAATAAAATGAGTAAAAAAGCAATTCTAATAAAAACAACATTTGGCAACATTTTTTTACTTAATTTTTTTATTTACAGAATAACATACCTGCATGTTTTTATATACGTATGCACTAGTGTTGTGCAGTACCTAGATATCGTAACTAGATACAAATTTACATACTAGGAACTGTATCGAGATACTTTTTCTTTTTCTGGTATACCTAAGTATCCATTTCTTGTGTATCGGTATCTATATTTAGTTTTAAATGATACTTTTCTACACTAAAACAATTTTGTAATTAGTATTACTTTGAGATCGTCATGTTTAGAAGTCAATCTCGAATAAGCACCGATTATATTTTTGAGTTGATTTATTATATCAAGTCATATAGAGTGTTATGTATGTTTTGTTATTTTGACTGTGATTTCTATTTCAACTTTATTTGATTTGATATTAAAAATCGTTACCTAAATTATACTGATAATGACTTAAAAAATTAAGGCCGAAATGTTTAAGATTTCTTTTTTCTATTTCATTTTAATAAATTTATTTACATACTCAAATGCTGTGTTGGCTTTTTGTAGGCATTTTACATTATTAATTTATTTAATTTATTCGAGCATTTCATATTTTATTGTATTATTTTTTTAATAATGAGTAAATGTTAATAAATGGATTATTTGAATAGAATTAATCAATGGCTTTATAAGTGTTTTAATATTTATATATATTTATATAAAATATATGTATAACGAGTAAACATTACATGCAGATATGAAATACATAAATTATACCTAACAAGTAAGCAGTTATCATTTTGACATCAAAATAACGTCAAAAGTATCAATTTGTCGTCCAAATGAAATTTATTCTGAAATTTTATGTTAAAAATAAAAATATCTTAGGTACTTTTATGGTACATTTAAAGTACTTGTACCAGTATCTAGGCACTGAAAATAGAGTACCTTGTACAATACTGGCTATGTATATTGTAATGACATTTTATAGTTGGTTTTGAATTAATTTTTAAATTATTGAAACGTAACTTATAATTTTCAAAATAAAGAATGAAAATTCTATTAACTTGATTTTAATGTAAGTAGTAATTTTTCTTCGAATGTAGTTCTCGTAATAATAATTTTTAATTTCTGTAAAAATAAAATATAAAAAATTTTGCGGATGCATCCAACAATTTTATGTAAAACAGATTAGTCGATTGCTTATTTAGCGTCGTTTATTTACTCGAATTCTGATAAAAGTTATCATGTAACTGAAGTAAACATAAAAAATATTCTTGTACATTGAACCTTCGCGTTGTTGGAGATATTCATCAAATCAATAGTCATTCATCATAATGTAGAACGCGCGATGCATAATATTAAACAGCGGTTTTATTTATGTTTTTCTTCTTGAATGAACGAAGGCTAAATACATTCACTCTAACAAAGCCGAAGGCTATCGACTTGCAAACTGAAGAATAAGACAGTAATATGTCAATTAACGTGCACAGAACATTTACACAAGTAAAATTCTTTTTGGATAAGACCATTTAATTTGTACATAAATTGTATAAACTGTATAAATTAAAATATAACGGAAAATAATTTACTATATCAACACAATAAAGAATTTTTAAAGAAGCTCAATAAAATTTACGATGAGACGTCTGTTCAAATTTCTATCCCATTTTATATTTCTACTTTTTTCGTATGAATCACGACACGATAGTGTCGGTACTTACCGTTAACTTTAAGGGATCAAAGTCTTCACGTGGAGCGCACGTGACGCGTGTATTACCTATGGTAACGCAGTTCGTCCATTGGTAGCATGTTGCGTAAAAGAACTCTTAAAGCAATGCCACGCACATGTGCATCTCGTGCATTCGTTCGTGTTCGAACGAACGGTAGCGACCGCGCCAAAGGTCACGATCAGAGCGCGCTTTTTCTCTCCGAAGTCGCCAAGGTCGTCGCTGCTGACTGTCGCGATCTCTCGTAGGAGGAACGATCGTACATGACCTATGCGAAAAGATGGCGTCTGGAACGCAATGATTGCAAAGAAGCATTTCGCCAAGACCATTAAGCAACCCGAAGTTGCCTGCCAGCGAAAATGCGTATAAAACAATGATTCCTGTTCTCTAGCCCTTCGTAGCCTTTTTTATCATTAAAAAGTTATATTGCTTGTAATTATTAAGAATATATTCATTTCTATTCCTGAGAATAAAACTTCGATAATATTCGATTAAATCGATCTTTGCTAAAAAAAAAAAAAAAAACAAACAAATTGATTCTGCAAAAAGAGAAACATGAACTGCTAGTTATACAAACTGCTAACTTACTATCTATAAAATGATGGTACCGATAAATATTATGTAAAGAAAATTGAATTTTATCCACAATATTCTTTAACGAATCAGAACTTAGGATTAGTTCTCACGCGGATGACACGTGATACAGATAAAAACGTTCACACTTCTCTGCCACTTGCCGAAAGAGAAGAATCACAAAATTAGCTTGCTCATTCACTCATCCATACAAAAATTTAAGCGATAAATTGATACAACATGTCAAATAAAAACCCATGAGATATATTTACTTTCAATAAACGAACAAATTTAGTCAAAACAATATAAAGACTGAGTCTCGAGTAATTTCTTCATGATTTTTTCATAATTTCTTCGGTGAAAGAAAAATTATCTAATATTATCTATTGTATCAATCATATAAATCCAATTTCGGATAATAATCCAAATAGAGTAAAGATGAAAAGTTGCTCAATTTTTGTATTCTCTCATTATTTCACGCGGATGTGCAGTTTACATCATTCGCCTTTCTCTCACCGCGGATGATTCATCGACGCTAATCGTCGGGAGTGAACTGAGAACGCGAGTTCACTTTTACGCTTACAACAGGAGAGAGTGACGTCGACGGTAATCGGAGGGCTCCGGACATGGGTGGACTGACGAGAGCAGAAACAGAGCGGTATTCATAAGCGGTACTCGAACGTGTACGCGTAAGTTTGTTTCTCGCGCGTATGTGGGTTGAATTAGACTTAACAGCTGTTTCGCGAAGCCCTGACCTTGCCTTGCTCACGGCGACGTGTGTACGTACAGCCTACGCCGAATGGACAAGCCAGCCAATCAACCACACAGTCAGTTAGTCAATCAGCCAGCCAGCCAGTCAGTCAGACAGTCAGTCAGTCAGTCAGTCAATCGGACTAAGGCAATTGGTCGAACGACTTTTCGCAATCGACGTCGCTGACCTACGGGGCTTGCGATTTACTGAGACAAAAGCTCCGCAATCCGACTTGCATCTCGCTAACGCAATCGACGGCGCCAACCGACACGAGTTACATGATCACGTTCATTCAATGAACACACTCGGAAGAAGCGTTATCCATCTCTTACATAAATCAAGCTAATCACTTGAAGTTTATTTTGCTTTCTGTCGAATAAATTCGATATCTATGCGATTTGTAATTTAATTAGGGAAGAATTTCATAAAAATACAAATGTGTATATAAAAAAATAACACAAAGTCAATATATTCTTAATCTTCCTATGGTAAGATAAATTTTCAAGATATCTAGAAAAGAATTAGATATGATACTGTTTTGTTTATTTTTCATCTAATCAATGTAATCAAATAGATAAAAAGAAGTAAAAAATATATATACATATATTAAGAAATTTCTTGTGTTAAACAGCGCGAGGGCATTGGGTAAAATAGATGAAGGTAGTCCCTAGAAGGTGGAGTCCGACTACTCAATGATTGTTTTCATTGGTCAATCTTAAACTCCCTCAAAATGGCAGTACAATCAAAGTGTAGCGTACATTCAAAGAACATACATTCCACATTTATGCTACATACACATTCATACATATACAGTCATTTTGTGTTACGTGGCCAAACTCTATATTATAGGGACTCTAGATGAAGCCAGAAATCATATCCAATCTTCCAAAAGAGGATTAATTGGTTTATAACTTGACAACTATATGAAATATACTTGCAATTATTGTATTATTCTCCATAAATTTGATATACCATACATAATAGAAGCATGAGTTTAATATCAAAATAAAAGAAATACAATGATAGACAGATTGATAGCATTCGCGAGTCATTGTTAAGACTACAGTCCTTTCGAATAAATCATCTCTGTTTGACTTCAATGGTGAAATCAAGACGAGTGGTTTCATTTAAATTCACTCTGTGTATTGCGATAAAATGAGAGAGAGAGAGAGAGAGAGAGAGAGAGAGAGAGAGAGAGAGAGTGTAGGCGATGCGATTATATTATAGATGTGAATCGAGCGCTAGACTTTAGAGCAGCGTCTAGAGAGGCGCCACGTTTGTGCAAATATACACTCAAATGCGTTGTTTATACGTTCATCGTTGCATTTATATTTAGCATCCATTAATCATGCGAACGCATTGTCGGATTTCGAACTGACGACTGCCGATACGTTTATATACACTCAACGAACACTAAAGTTGTAAACATTTGTTTTTAGCATGAAAATATTAAGAGCGTACATAGACAGATTAGATTACAAGTAAGATTGTTGAACGTGAGCAGGTTTTTATTTTAAAAAATAATATGGGACAAAAAGATATTTAGAGATCTTGAAACATGATTACTAAGTTATTCAACAAGTTATGAGAAAAAAAATGCAAAGCTTATTATACTTATTTATCAATTTCACTTGTGCTCTAATGGTAATTTCTTGCATTTTTTCTAAAAATAGTATAACAAATAAACTCGCGATGTAATAAATAAAATACCATTGATTATTTATGGTACCATCGATTATTTATGGTTTATTGTAAATTATTACATGTAAATTAATTGCAAAAATTCCCAGAATAATCAAAAGAATTTGTTAAATAATATAATAGCAATAATACTAAATTAAAAAACACACGCAATGTTTCGCGATCATTTTTTATCTTACGAGTCTATATTTAAACGCGAAAATACATTGTAAATTCTGATGTTAATTTTTTCTTTCTTCCTTGTGTACGTAAAAATGTGTTATCGTAGGTCAGGAAAAAAAAGTTTCTACTGTAGAAACCGTAAACACAAATAATACAAACTATTAATACTAAAACTTCTCGATGAAAAATTTTCTCGTAAACTAATTAGCATAGATTAGTTTATTATTAATTACTAACACTGATTGTCAGAAAAGATTTGATTATATCAACAATATATATATAAATAAATATATTTTAGTGAAGCAGAATTTCTGGTTATTATAATAGAACTCGATATTTTATAACTACAAGAATGTTACTGTGAACTTTACTGTATACGTACAAGTGGATTTGATTAGAATTCTTTAATTGTATAATATAATTTTATAAAACTTTATATTTTATAAAACTGGTTATATTCAATCGAATATTCAGTATTTATTTTCCACGACAAACACATGGCTCTGTGCGAGATGGGTGCGACGGAATTTATATCTCATATTTAAAAATCACACAAAAATAATATAAAAGGAGTAGCATTAATATATGATTTTCCACTAAAATTGAATTTAAAGATGAAATTAAATGAGACATGTATTTTAACAGTGCAGTTTTTAATTCTGTACAAAAATTAATTCAGAAAGCTTAATATAATAGAGCAATTTAATTTATATGGATTTATTTTTAGGAATGAAAAATCTATATAAATCACTTTATCCTGTCCTGTTTTCTTCAATATGTGTTGTTTATTTTTTTGAATCAAAGTCTCTTTTTGTCTCAAATGTGATAATGATCTCGAACTCGTAAGACGCAATATACAAAATGTGCGCGCCTCCTTGAATCACAGATGAGCACGGCAACATAGTTATTTTATCGTTTGGGGACTATAAATAATTATCGCACTGTACGAGCTCTTCCGCATTTTTCCCGACTTCTCATCGGCTTCCACGAAGAGAAGATCCTTCTCGCATGATCAAGAATTAAATCTGGCATGAACAAAAAAAAAGGCAAGCGTGATTCTTCGGGAGTGTCTTTCGTGCTCGTCTGACCTTAAGGAGACGTTCCGTTCGCCAAGAGCGATACCATCACGCGCACGCGCGCGCGCGCATGTACGAATATCACCCACACGGAAACGCGTTTATTTATGTCGGACTTAAATTGGCAACCACCCAGAACCCAAGCGGCAGTACGAAAACTGAGGCGTCCGCTAACCCCAAATCCGCTTTTTGATTAGAGTTCCTAGCTCGTACCATGTTATTTCGTATCTTTTTTTTTTTACAAAACGAGGCGGAAGCGGTCCGGCACTTTCGAGATATTTGACTTCAAGCGAAATAGGGCCGTCGACCCTTTCCTTGTTTTCTTCTAAGAGCTCGTCCGATTTACTACGGGAATCTACGAACAAAGGAATCACAAAGGATGCCGAAAGAACGTTATTCTCCCAATTTGATTCTCCCCGCAATATTTATCACCTTGCTATATTACAGTACTAAGAATTATATTTTTTTACAAACATTTATATATATATATATATATTCACTAGGTATAATTAATACAAATAATACAGAACATACAATAAGATGATAACAGTCCACTAATAATATTTTCTGATTAATTGGAAAAGTAAGCTAAATTCTATTTTTTCTAATTTCTAAAATAAACGTACAGTTAACTTATAATTTGATAAAGACATTACACAATTCCTAACTATCAAAATTATTACAAAATTATCTTTTATTTAGACAGGGTTCTCTCAGATATAATTCCTGCATACCCACTTTGAGTATGAAGCATAGCACGAAATGAAGGGCACGAATTGTAACATGAAAGAAATCATGTACTCGCACGTGGTCAGTGGTTGAAATCAGTTTGTACAAGGTGCACATGACAGGTAGGTCATTGGCCCGCAAGAATACACACGAGGACAAGCAAACGTGAGACATGATCCCTCTTGCGGGCTATCGCCGACACAGAGAGAAGGTTCCTGCACCAAATTCCTAGTTGGTCGGTCGCGGTCGTCGACCCTAGAAGAGAACACGCGCCTTGCACCGCGCTTGCCAGCCCTATCCGGAAGAGATAGGTTTGTCCATCAGGTATACCTGGGCCTTCATCGAAATATACGGGTCTTCATCGAATCGGGCCTTCATCAAAAGATGATCTGGACATCTGCCTAATCTTAGGTAGGATAGACTAGTGTTTAAACTTAAATTATTCCACACCTTCGTCCAAAAGGATTCTCTCTATATCGAATAAAAAATATAATTTAACTTTCTGAGATTAGTTGATCGAGTAATAAAGAAAAAACATATTTTTGATAATATTCTTGAGGCTTTCACGGATGCTTTCTATATAAAGATTATGCGTTTCGCGAGTTTTCTCCGTGTCCAGATCCATTTTGGGAATGCCAATGTTTCTTAGCAATATCAGGCTGCCATCTAATACTACCAGTATCAGACTGTTCCTCGCCCTGATGAAATAGACTGCAAGATTCACGAAACGTTGGCATTCCAAAAATGGATCTGGAGAAAACCCGCAAAATGCATAACCTTTATATAAAAACATATTTGCACATTAATCTTTTTTTCATTAATCTTTCTTATATACACAAAAAGTACGATTTTGCTGAAATATCTAAAAATGTAACTGGATATAGACCTAAAAATCTATATCTAATTTTGTGGGATCAAAACAATTATACAAGAAACTTAAACAAGACGAGCAATGCTACAAAAAATTTTTGATATTTTAGCAACCAGCTTGAACGTTCCATATATAATTATTTTAATGATCGAACAAAAATTATTTTCAGATCTATATTTCTAGCTCTTCAACAAAACCGTTCTTTCTGTGTAAACTTTTTTCCACAAAATTGCAGAATTGAAAAATATAAATCTTTCACATTAAGATTTACATCTTTTATATATAAATGCTAATATGGTGTTTATATATTTCAAAAATTTAATTTCTTTTATATTGAAAGTACCCGTAATATGATATTAAACACGCCAAGAGAGACACGCGTGGCGCGGCGGAGAATACGAACCTACACAATGATGGACGCACTGTCGCAAACCTTTCGTTTATACGATTCCTCGCACATTAAACGACGCGTTGGTCATTAATACTTCGGTTCTAAATAAACTTCTCGAATCACGTATGCATGTATGGAACTGTGGGAAAGCCGTCGTTACGGAGCCATGGTTGACGTTTAACGTAGCCTCTTCGCGCAACAAATCATTCAGCTGACGCATATTTTACCGCATGTACCATATTGGATTCAATGCGCGCGCTATCACGTAGCGGATGCTATCAGATATCGCTGTACAGGACAGTGGGAGTCCTTGAGTCGTTCGATCGGCCGCCGTTTCCGCACGTGAAGCGATATCAACTTGCTAAGGTCATGGGTAACGATCTGACCCGCAATCATGCTCACTGTCGTCCTCACTATCGTCGCTCTATCAATGTAACTAGCTGCGAGGTGTGATTTCGTCATTAAATATGTCTCCTCAAATTGCATGTCGCTTTACGTGACGTTACGGTAATATTGACCGAAAGTAGAATGAGGATTAATCCGGTTTATTCTAACAAAAAAATTAATACCTAAAAATTTTTTCAAAAAAGCTAACAAATATCTTGCGATATTATAATTATTATTATTTTATAAGAATGTAAGATAAAGCGGATCCTTTAAATTGCTGGAAATGGCTGTATTTGTTTAATTAATGACACAAAATAACTGAAATTTACCATTAAAAATCTATAAAATGTTCATTATAAGAGCATAATGTTAAATGTTTGAAATTTGCAGAAGTTTGTATTATTATTATTATTATAATTTTTATAAAATTTAATTTTGATCCGTTTTAACCCCCCCCCCCCAACTTCCCTTATATTATAAGAAGTATATATTCGTGAAATAAATCTGCAAACTTGACACCTTTATAAAAAAAACTTTATTACAAATAAAAGTTGTTATAAACTCAGTGAAAGATCTTTCAGACCTTCTTTCTACAAGTACGATACATTTAAAAAATTGCTGATTCATAATTTGACTAATTTAAAAACATCTTGTATTCGATTATCGTTGGAATGTGTCTCTACATGTTTTCTCGACGATGTTTTGCTTGTAAACTGGAGTGACATGATTTTGTGATGCGACGATTGACTAATTATGCACACAAATAATTAAGTTCCGTAGTTCCATTTTAATCATCAATCGACCGATGGCGTATCATTGACGTCAATAAATTGGAGGCAGCATCACTGTCGTCTTTCAACAAATAGAATTCCGTCAACATCGAGATTTTTTTCTTAATTTAACATCCAAGAAACCTAAGTTAAATTTAATTTTTGCTTAAATTAATCAATGTTAGTTTTGTTTATTCTCTATGAAACACAAAATAAAAATAATTAAAATAAACTTAAAAAATCTATTTGAACAGAGCGGAATTGCTAGTAAAATTCCTACGGAAATAAGAAGAGAAAGTAGTCAAGATATTGAATAAAAAAATATCAAGTACAAAGAACACGCAATTTTTAGAATCATTTTCACATTAGTTTCATTTTCACAATTATTAACATATATTTCCATATGTTTTTTCATATATGTATGTTTTTTAAAATTAATTCATGCAAAAAGAGCAAAGAATTTTTATCTTGTCGGTTCGAAACTATAAATACGACATTGATTAATGTGCGAAAAGATCATAGCGCACGCGGTATGTCCTCGAGTGGAAATTCTTGAGGAAAATTAACAGGAATCCCCGCTAAATCGACATGCAGTCAAGTAATGTCAAAGCAGTATCATTGCATAATTAACGATATAATAACGCATATAAAGTGGCTTTTGCGCTCGAAGGAAATCCCGCAATAATATAATAACAAAACGGCGACGATACGCATTTTCGCACGCGCATATTAACCTGAAATTAACATGAATCTCATACGTGTGATAAAAATCAATTATCCACTTTATAATATCTCCGAATGGCGACAGGTAATAAGTCATTCCTTTCACCATTAAGATTTTATATAAGAAATTCGCATCTTAAATAACGTAAGAAAATATATAAGCTTCTTTTTGAAAAAAAAATTTCCAAATCTTTCAAAAAGTTATCATTGAATCATTGGTTATCATCAAATCTTCAACACTTTGCGCATTTCATACAGAAGAATACTACTTCCGTTGTAAATTCTTTTATCATTATATAGTTGAGATTTTACGAACCTATTGTAATTAGGTAATATTTTATAACAAGCCGGAAAAGATTCTTCGACAGTGAAATAGGATATCGAGTTGTCCGAGTAATAAATGCGGCTACATGCGTGGGACGTGCATCTGCAACTCAGACAGTCCAACACTCTCGGGTATTACCCACCGATTCCTTATAGATGTATACACATTGATGTATACACGCGTTCATCGCGAATACAATCGACCGAAGAAAATCATCGCCGACGTAGTCTATATCCACGTTAAGCCGATGCGTAATAGAAAATGCGTCGGACGCTTTGCGTCACTGCCCTGACACACCTACGATTTCTACGCCTCTAAAAGTGCACCTCGTCGAGACTTTAATTGCCTTCACAATCGATTATTATACGGCTATTATATGAATATGGTTATTGCACGGAAGTTTTCTCTAAACATTCTCTACTTATTTAGTCTCGCTCGCGTCAACGATCGACCGTTTCCCAGAAACGCAGAAAGATAATGTGATAATCTCCATCACGGTTTTTTTTACAGTAAATCATTACGGTATATCGCTGTTACGTGAAGATAGTTTCATCGACGTTGAATATGAATGAATTATCACTTACATTTGAAGAATCACAAAGAAACAGAGATTGAGACAGCTCCAGGATAAACTGCAGATAATTTAGCGGAAAAACGCTGACGTATTCTGGAAATAATGACACGTAATGTTGATAACAGAAAATCTTGATAACCGCAATGTATAACGTATAAATGTACTAATTTAAATTGTTACATAAAATTTAATTTCCACTAATTGCGTCAAATTTTTATAAATCGATGACATTTTTGTATCTCTTATATATCTAATTTGAAGAATATTTTTTATTCATGAAAATTGTTAACGTTTACAGACTTATTTAATAATTCTCCTTGCTTTAAACGCTATTGCCAAATCAACAGATATACTAAAATACAATAAAAAAATATAATACGGTCCAAAAAATTAATTAAATTAAAAAAATTAATTTACTAAAAATTATATTTAATTTATAATAATTGCAACCATTTTTATAGTAATAATAACCATAATTTACGGTCATTTTCGGTGCTAACTATATGTACATATTTATTGATGATAATTCCATTAAAAAATATAGGTACAATATAATTATTGTTACTATATTATAGCACGCGAAAAGAATAGTTTTGCTGAAGTGTCTAAAAATTTAGCTAGAAACAGATCTAAAAATAATTTTGTTCGATTATCGAAGTAATTGTATCGATATAATTATATAAGACACTCAAACTGATTGCTGACATGTCAAAACTTTTCGCAGCATATTGCTTATCATGTTTGAGTTCTCTACAAAATTATTTTGATGGTCCAATAAAATTATTTTCAGATCTGTATTTAACTAAATGTTTAGATACTCCAATAAAATCGTTCTTTCCGTCCAATAATAACCATAACTATGTAGCGTGTAATTATAGTTACAAATACTAAAAACTTTTCTCTCAGTGTAATCACCGCAAGCGTTCGGCAATCGATCGATTCATCGTGAAGAAAGCTATTTTGCTGAAAGCGCAAGTCTCGTCGTGAAACCGTGAATCCGTGAGAATTTATGATCAGTCCAATGGTGGTTAGATACCAATAAGACCGGCACTATTCTAACGTTGATCGAAATGCCATATTCCTTACGTGAATACACTCTACCATGGGAAATCGCTGATGTATCGACGATCTAACCGCAGGTGTCGTTCTCAATATATTCAATCAGAGAGATAAGCACGCACTTGATAGAAAAATTGTTGCTGTACGAGGCACTATATATTTTCCATATATACAATACGTATTCCACGTATAATCATGATAAAAAAATAAAAAAATATTTATCGAAAAATGCATAAAGCCAAATATTATAAATGTGATATTTATCATGTCACATTCTTATTAAAAAAAAAGTAGTATATTATTTTGTTAAAGCTATTTTGATGTATTGATTTATAGGAATAGAGATGTAAAAAAAAATTTAAAAAATACTAGTGCATAAATAATTCTGAATTAGGAACTTTGACTTCTTTCACACAAATCAAATTCGCATCAATAATCTTGTATTCGTGATTTTTTTTTGCTGCGATTAATGATACCGTATAGAGCGAATTGTTGATCGCGCTAGGAAAAATACAGTGACCGACACTTTCGCGCCACTGAAAACCAAGGACGCCGGCAATCGGACGCCTTACATATTCGGCGATTTCGATGCTTATAAACCGCAATTAAGTTCAATTAAAATTGTGTATAAATAATCAGATAAAAATAATTATTTTCCGTTCAATTAATTTAAATTTATTAAACAGACTATTTAGAATCATAAAATTCCGAAATGATCAGAATGTATGAATAAACAACTGTATATTTAAATACTCCTTGACTTTTTAGCACATTCATATAATTATTATACATCATTTTTTCCACTTCATCTTAAGAAAAACATCAATTAGGGATACATTTCCAAAACATCCTCTCCAAGAAAAATTTTACTCGATATAATATAGTATACATTACATATACTATATATTTCGAGTAAACTTTTCTTCGGAAAAGACATTTTGGAATGTAGCTCAGATGAGTGATTGGGTCTAAACAATTAACTCTAATTCGGTGTGCAAATTCTTACTATTAATTTCTTTTGAATCTTTTTTTTTTTTGTAAATAATACCTATTTCTAAGCCATTCCTAACTGGCATGTAAGGCATCATTGAGAGCCGCTGCAGAAACGAGGCTTCCTAAACAATGCTCGACTCACTTTCACTTCGTCCCCACCGCCAACGTCGCTTAGCGTCGCCGCGGCGTCATCGTCATCGTCAGCATCATAGTCATTTGATTATGCGCCAAGTGTAACACGCTTTTAATAACAATTAATTACAAAGGAAAATACACATAACGCGTAATCGTTTTGATGTAACATATAATAATATCAACAAATATTCACGAGCTTGTGCTTGTTGCTCCAGTCTTAATGCACTTCTATTGTCCAATCTAATGAAATGATGAAATCTGTTCAATTTATTTAATATAATTACTTAATATATATATCCTTAATTTTATGTTACGTTAATTATAACATATTATTAATAATAATGAATATAATAATAACATATTATTTACTTAGTTATTATAATAAATGCTAAAATATGTTGTTATTTGGAAATTCAACCGACATTGATTTGATAATTACATGTAAATATTATTCAGTCTAAAAATAATTTAATTTAAAGTTATAAAGTGATTATTAAAGTTATTTTCAACAAACAACTATTGGATAACTATTGGTCCAATAGTTCTGTACAAATATTCATCTTTACAACGCCAAAAAAAAAAACAATATACGCGCGACAAAAATAGATATGGTGTTTGTAGGACGCGATCGGGATTTGCAAGTAATGCGCAATTAATAGCTCTATCATTAACCTTTCCGATTGAAATATTCATCATGTATTATTTTGCATAATGAAAGACGAATATCGGCAACGAAGTACATGATAGAATAGAAACACAAACGTAATTATAGAAGACCATTTGTACTGAAGAACAATCGTGCACTCCATAAGAAAAGGTAAGAATTTAAAAAAATAAAAATGTGTATTTTTTTTATCACTGATTCTTGTCACTGATGCTGATTAAAAAAGATTGATAAGCGCAATTTAATTTTTCGTTGAACCGCTTATCTTATTTACTCGTAAATTTATCCAACAACAAGAATCGATGACAAAAATATATAGAGAAGGATAATCATACGAACAGGACATCCTGCGAATCGATCGTAAGTCTATCAAACGTAACATCCGACGTTTTGAAAGTGCACAATCGGGGAATGAAGCCCGCCCGCGCCGTGCCGTCGTCGACGCGGAACGTGAACGGAGGTAGAGAGCGCGAAAGATGAAGAAAATGATAGAAATTCCCATGCGATTCCGCACGGCGGAGAACAGGGTGGATTATAAGAAATATCTGGCGTCGTTTCGCAAGCTGCCTCCGCCGGATTTGCAACGTCGCTCATTGTTGCGCGAACTTTTGTCGAGCGTCGTCTCCTACAAGGCGCCGATTGGCGGGCGCAACTAGATCGGGCCTGGGAAGATTGCAAAAGCAGGAATTCTTAGCGACCGGCCAACAATGGAACGGTCGCGATCGTCGAATCCGCTCCAGATCCGCGTTAGCGCGAACGTTCGCGCGACCGCTAATTGTAGCAATTAACTCGCCGCGCTTTGCGCGTCGTAGTTTTGTCCACCGATCCCTCTTGATTTTAACGCGATAACACGAGAATGCGGACATACATAAAACGTGACAATCGTCTGCGACGTTAAAAAGAACATTCGTCTGAACGTTCGTCTCGAATTAAAATGAGCATTGTTAGAAAAAAAACTATCAAGATTCACGTATAGAATTGTTGTAAAAAATTATTTATAAACATTTTTAACTCTGATAATTTTCCGATCTTTTACTACATAGAAGTCGTTCGTGGTGTTCTTAATTGTCATCACTTTTTACAAATATATAAAAATTATTAGGCTCTTACATATATACTTTAATATTTTCAGAAAGTATTTGTAAGGTTGTGTATTAAAAAAAAAGGACTATTAGAGACCATTATTTAGTCAAATGCTCCTAGTATTTCAAAGAAAAAAAATACGCAAGACATGAATAACTGAATCGTACGAATTTAATATATGTATATTTTTAAATATTAAATATCCAATAATTTTTTACCTTAAATTTGCCTATTGTCTACTTAAGTTGATAATATCAATAAAAGTAAAGATATAAAAAAAAAGCATCGGCTAATATTTATTTTTAAATGTTTTCCATACTTTTCAAGTTACACAGCAGTATAACTGTAAGATGATGATTTTATTTTCATTCTTAAGTAAATCTCTCTTTAAAAATTCTATTTTTTGATGCAAATGTAAGCATTTTTAGTATATTTAGAAAGTAAAGAAGTTTGATTGCGTGCTCTTTCTTCATCTGAGTCATTTTCCTGCTAAATACACACTCCCGATATACATCGAGATGTCCTGCAGTTATCAGCTTATCTAGCTCAATTCTTGTGGCTTTTCGCCTCTTATTTCCTTTGTTTATCCGCTATAATACTGTACGGCGTTTTGTCCCGGTTACTCTAGCGGAATGGTGTCAGTTACATAAGGACTCCTGCCGTGCCCAGAAGTGTCGGAGGGGTTGCTGGAGAGGGAGATTGTCCGTGGAGGGGATAAACCGAGAAAAGGAGAGAGGACCCTCGACGAGTGAGCAAAAAGGACCATACGTATTAGAAAGAGAGGCGCAAAATAGAGAACGAAGGGAAGGAGCGAGATAAAGAAAGATCAGATAATCAACTGTTTAAGGGGGGAGCTCCAATGAACGAGAAGACCGGACGAAAATCAACCAATCACGAGTTGGTACCGCCATGGCACTTTTTAAGAATCTCTGTGAGAGGGGCGAAGAGGTGAAAAAAGTGAAAGTTTAAGCCAACGCTACGAACAGTCCCTCCCTTCCTCTTTGTTAAACCCCCGCTCTTCATTCTTCCCTACCACGATCTGTGTTAGTTGCTCTTTCCTTTTCTCCATCTCGTTCGCTCGACATTCGTTTGGTTTTCTTTTTTTCTAGAGTCTAAAACAATTCTAGATAGTATCGCTTGGTCTCTAATTTCTTCTTTGAAAAAAAAAAAAAATATTTTATCTTACTCTACATATATTTCTAACTTCATTAATTTTTTCACGTTGTCATAAATATTTCTATGCCATGTAGAAAATTTCACAAGACTAGCACATTATTTTTATCATAATATTTTTTAAAAACATAACGACCATTGTTTTTTTTTTTCAGTATTCACATTAAAAATTTTCGAATCCTGTGCGTTTTTAGAACAATAATATTTCACGAATAACAAGTAGGCATCGTATATTTTTTATCAGAAGATAACATTAGAATTTTTTTTATAAATCTAAAAGAAAAATTAATACTAATAATAATAATTAAACTCAAATTTATTTATTCCATTTATTATAAAAAATTATGTATATTTTTTTACTGGAAGACGACAGAGGATATCGTAAAACAAAACAAAAATATCATTGTTATTTTTAATACTTCCTATGTAGTAATGCAATAATTTTTAAGATGTACAGAATAAAAAATAAACGTTGTACTATCTGATTATATCGATGTATTCAAATCTTTCTCCCAAAGACGATTTCCCACATTATAACGGCTTACGCGGAGAACGATTCAATGATATAAAAAATCCTAAAATGGTCAATTTCACTATGTAGAAGATCATAAAAACGATGATACGTTCTCATATGCGTGCCTTTCCCTTTCTCAAGCGAGGTCATCCGAGCGAAATCGAGCAACGAGATCAGCGCCAACCTACTTCCGGCAGACATACGGGTTACTCAGTAACCGCGACGTGCGAACTGTTTGTTCCTGTCAGCCGAGTGACTTCTCGGCAAAGTCTCGGCATCATCAGCGGGGTAGAGCGCGACGAAGCGAACGAACGACCAGGCACTCCGGCGCGGCGCCCTCGATTTCACTTTCATTACGAGGCCGGCGCGAAGCGCTTCGCTTACGCTCATTCACTCTCATTCGTACATACGTACATACGTAAATCGTGCGTACGTTCGTGTACGTACGTATATACATACGATATATCGATCATACATATACATATACGCGCCAAGACTTACGTATGCGCTAATCCACATAGAATTTTACTATTGGTCCGATACTGGTCCAAGATTGGTTACCAAGTGACCTATATTGGCGCGATAATGGCAACTATGATTGACCCACTAATGGGAATACTATAGGATGATAATTTCGGCCCATTAATGGGTAACTATATTGATCAAACGTGATAAACAATATTGGGCCATTAATGGTTGCCTTATCATGCCAATATTTGACCAATAATGGTTTTAATGGCAGTGCCGTGATTATTCCAATTATTTTAAATGCTTTCTAACAAGAGACACAGATGCCACGGTGTAACACAGTGAATCATTTTATCTTTGTTTAACATTGTCAAATAAGAATAATTCACTATGTTCACTATCATCTGTGATAAATGATTTCTTCATTATGATCTAATATAATCTCACATTGTTCGTTCTATCAATATTAATTTCACTGTTATTTTCTTCACTGTCATCTTTTTCAATATTATTAATATATTTATCACTAATGTTAATTTTTAATTGTTTTAATTTTCGAAATTTTTTTGTCTATAATAATTTTTCGACATATTAATAATAAGGACTCAATAACTATCGCACGACAAATTAAGTATAACAGATAAAAAACTACGGAAATCAGTCATATACCAGATATGGCCCAGAACAAGATATCAAGTATCGGCCAATAATTGATTACCATATATTGGAGCCGAGCATTGACGCTATTGCAAAGTGAAAATCAATGGTACCCAGTCATGCCAGATATAGTCTGTAATAGAATACCGAGTATTGATCAATTGTTGGTTACCACATATTGGGCCAAGCATTGGCGCTATTGAAAACGATTGGCATTCGTATATGAGAAATACGCGCGTGTACCAAATATCGTATATTTTATTTTTTTTTATCACGACCTCATTATCGTTCGTAAAAACAGGAATTGACAACACATTCCGAGAGAAAAACTCATGTTTGTCGAGAACCGAATCTTTTTCAAGGATACATATTTGAATTCTAGTCTGTCTCATATCTTGTAACAAAAATACGAGATAATTATGAAAATTTAATAATGTAGTAATACTATCAAAAATTTGATAGATAAAAGAACTTAATTCCAACACCTAATATATATATATATATATATATTAAAGACATTAAAGAACACATATATTTTTTTAGTTTGTTTTTTTTATCATTATTCTCATATGACAAACGTAGACTAGGAAATTGAAAAAAAAAGAGAAAGGATAATTAAGAAAAGAAACATCTTCGCTATATTAAAAATAAAAATTAGGGGAGTAATTACATATTCCTTCCTAATCTTTTAAGTTAGATTGCTGGAACATTGTATCGTTGAAAATTGTATTCGCGGTTTACAGTGAATGACGAAGAATGCTAACAAGCGGCTAAAATTTCTTTAATTATGGGAAAAATAAGAATTACCTATTAGACCATAATTCATTCGGGATAAGCCATCAACAACTACGAATGCTCTTCTATTTTTGTAGTAGAAAGGCATTTTGTGGATTAACGGCGTGCTCTGAATTCTAAACAGTGCTTAGGGCATGCCGATTACGTGATCATGTCGTTGATACGCCAACACTGATGTTTAAAGGTTGTAGTGTTAACAAAGTTATATTACTTTAGTTTACTATCAAAAAATTTATTCAATTAAATTATACTGTTATTTCGAAAATATTTAATTTAATAAATTTCACACAATGCTCTTAATAATCACAAATTACGATTTGTATTTTTTTTTATCGGTTTGTAAACGATGTGCAACATATAAATAAATTTTTACTGTTATATTAAACAAATCAGATTACATTTAAAAAATGGAACATACATGTATGTTGGCGGACAGTAATACGTTAAACAGTTAAAAAATTGATAACAAAAACGCAAAAATAGTATCTTATCGGAATAGAAAAAGAAAAATATTGGCCAATACATTCATAACAAACTGTTTATTTTGAACAGAACTTTATTACAGGCATATGGACTACCAAAGATACATAAACAAGGCATCCTCGTGGAATTATAGTATCATGTGATACTTTATATCTTAATTTGATATAGCTCTCTATATTAAATTAAGATATAAAGTAATTATCTATCTAGACAATTAATATATAATTTATATTTTAATTAAAAATTATTTTAGGTTGGACTGATAAACTGTTATGTGAAATTTTGTTAATTTTGAAAGATATATTTTTTTAGATTAAATGTTGATTGTAATTGATTAGATAGAATTTATAATTTCTTTAATGTAATTAACCATGATCGACTTATTCGAAGACGTTTCTTGTAATTTAACATATGGAGGAATTCGAACGCAAATTTCGAGAGCAATTATTATAAGAACGATAAAGATTCCATGGTTACTGCAAAATGCACGAAGAATTATGACAATAGTTCAACATCGTAATTATAACTAACAGATATTTTAAGCTGATTGTATCTAACAGTTATAAAAGTTTAAATTTTATTGCGTTTTTAATGGTTTTCTATATTTATATTTTTATTATTATACAACACTGATGATGACCTGATAAAAAAGGTCGAAACGTTTGTATTAAATTGTATTTAAATTGTTCATTTAAATATTATTTATATATTATTATATTGTATAATAGAATAATTTCGCAAAAATATTTAGCGTCGGCTTTTGTGCTTTTTTTTCTAATAATATTTTGATTTACTCATAAAGCCGTTTTAAATTTCAATATAAATAAATATATTAAATAAATAATTTTTAAGGAATAATTTAATTTTATTAAATTTTTATTTAAATTTGCATAAATTAATTAATTTCTTTAAAAAAAAAATTGAAATTGATGATTTAATTTCTTTTAAATAAATGAAATGAAAAAAAATTATATATATCTATAGTTTTGTTTAGCCTATCTTTTCATAATAATAATAGTATTATCTGTCAACATTATTTCATTTTTTTCTATGATTTCATTTCTTCGTACCGTAAAATTTTACAATCATCGAGGGTAATATGCAATGAATAACAGTTCTTTAGTAGCATGCTGAAAGTGGCACTTTTCGCCAAGTCATCTAAACATTATACTGACGTAATATCATCAAATTCATCATGAGTGTCGTAACCTAATTGCAAATAGAAATTTTGTGTCAACTTCAGTATTAAATTGGGTCCGAAGAAAGTTACCGTCGAGGTAATAGTTATAATATTATGTAATATCACTCTTTCTATAATAGAATTAAAAAATAATTTAATGCTTATCCCAACGATGTTTCCTTGAAATTCTTTCCTTGAAAAATTTTGAGGATCTTTAAATACTGTACGATACAGATTCACAATACTAAATACCATCAATACAGCAAATATATGTATAAATATTAAAGATTAAGATAAAAAGAATTAAATATATGAAAATATAAATAATAAAATTATTAATATCAATCTACATGCATATAATGTGTGTGATATGTATACATATAATAGGAAAATATACATATACAGTTGAAATTTACAAAAAATTAATTTTACAATTCATTTCAGAATTTACTTTTTATTTCAAATACATTCTTTCATGAAAGAAAAATTTTCCATTACCGCAAGCTATAAAGAAACTTCCTTCGTTTAATTTAATACATAAACAAGTTTGCGCGTGGTACATCATTAAAAGATAATGAAGAAGATTAAATTTCCTCGATAACACGCTTAGATATTTATTCACAAGACACCGTAAAGTCATTATGGAAGCGTATCTCTCGTTTGAGATACTGATTGCGATCGATATTAATTGCCTTTAAACTACGAATTCTAATAAATTTGTAAACAAAAAAAATATTATAAACACATCTAATTTGATAGTAAAAATTAGTTTTAGAATTAAAAATTAATAATCTATTTAAAGAAATAAATCTACAGAACACATGTTGTGGACGTAAATAATGCAATGTAACGTTCAGTTTCGTTCGTTATGTGTGTAAAATAATAATTTTTAATTTTAAAACCAGAAATAACTACTATCTTTATGAACGTTTTATCAGTATATTTAGAGAGACAATTTCGATCTTTTGTACATTGTTTTTAGATAAAAATTAATTGTTATAGTGCACAATGCTTTACTTATCAAGTAGTCGCAGTATAATCCTAGATAATCTTTAAAACTATTGAAACGGAAATTGTTTCAGGTAAGCCGAGCGATGAGTGACTTTATTAGCAATGTATATCTTTTTTTTCAATATCCTGTAGAAACTCGTCTTGCGTGTAAATATGTGTCATTACATTGAATTATGCAACAACAATTACAGGCTTGATGTAATATTCTACGTTTTACGAATAATGTTAATTAATTAATTAATTAATTTTTAAGTATAACATGACGGTTAAATAAAGTAATTATCGAGATATCATATGAATATGGCGCTAGTAAATAATAATTTATTAAAGTTTTTTTATCCAATGTGTATTCCTAAATGCAACTATTATATATGTATTATCAATAACAAGGTATTTATTTCAGATGAAAATATTCGTTGCATGTTTCAAATGCTCATATTAGGAAAGTGTTAGTCTCATATTACAGAAATATTAAGATATATTGTATAATAAAATAAATGTAAAATAAATTAGTACGTAATAACTAGTCTATACATTCCATAATAATAAAACAAAAAATATTCAATATTTTGTAATAATATTAGGTGTTGGAATTAATTCGTAGCGTTTTACAAGTGATGGGAAGTACTTTCATTAATGTATTTTTTAATGCTCATGTGAAATAAATAACATTCTTTCATTAAAAAACGCTACGAATTAATTCCAACACCTAATAATAATAATACAAAATTATGTAAATATTATGCTAAAGACATGAAAAATAACTCTAAGAATCATTCAAAAAATATTTCCGCAATGACTATGATATCTTGTTAGAAGCGAAGAAGGCAATCATTGATTCATTTGTGATTCAATGAACTGACATTCGTAAACACAGTAGATAGGATTCGCTTAGAGTTTCTTAATCAATTTATAATTTGGTATTCAAATTTTATAAAAAATAAAACAATAAATAAAATTTATCAAATGTCGAACGTCACCTCTAGGACTGTAGATCTCGAAACTTTGGACAACCGGATTAGAGTTGGGATTCTTTCTAATAATAAAATCAACAAGAACAGGATCTGTGCCTAATACGGCATACTGATGATAGAAAGGGAACGAGAGGGAGGACAGGGGGATGGGGGAGGGGGAAGTTTCGAGAAACCGTCGGCTTCGCGAGGGATCGACATAATCGGTGAAAGTAACGTGCTCACTACCTTGGCCTTAAGTTAAACGGATAAACGAAGTACAAACCGGCATCCCGGTTAGCGTGCGCCATAACGGGGCACATAACGTAACGTCGCCGTGTCACTTTTACCGTGAACGCATGCTCCACATACGCGACCGCCCCAATCGAAGCGGGTTGGCTCGTACATGCGATTCGCTTCAGGCGACGGCGTATGGTATTTTGTTCGAAAACGAAGGCCAAGGCCATCGTCGGCGGCCAGCGCCGTTATCGTCAAAATGGCGCGTCGCGACGACATTTCCACTATGGAATTCTCCACAATCACGGCACTTTACAGTGTCTTTTTATAGAAATAAATCTATATCTTTAATCCTGTTCATTGCTGACATAGTATATACAAACAGATAAATGATATATAACCAAGATAGAAAAGAAAAAGATCACGTACGTATTATATTCCTTGGGAAGATTACATTCCTTCGGTCTTCTCGACATTATCTCTCAAACTTTAAAAAAATCCTGATTATGAGATAGAATATATCGGAGATAATGTGTATACCAAAAATACAAAGTAAAGTCGATGTCTTTTTACTAATACTAAACAAATTACAAATTTCTTAGTCACAACGCCCGTCGTATCCCACTTTCTGATTGAATCGACTACTACTATCTAATTGAGCATCGCTTCGTTCGAACTCTTATATCCAGAAAGGGCAACTCGATGCAATCGATGATTACGCGACCGTGTGCATGATATCTACAACTATAACATCGACAAGTCGCTACTAATGCCGTAACCTTGACTCTGGCTAGCCAAGCAGCTGGCTGCTAGGCCAGGAATAAGCTTGATGAGCGGTTACCATGTTGCGCTGCTAATATTAGCGTACGCAGCCGTATGTACTACGAGTGACCGAATGACCGAGCGCGTGCTCATTGCATCCGTCTCGCGATTTCCTTCTCGAAGATCTCAGAAATGCTGACCAAGAGAAATTAGACAAAAGCGGTTCTAAATAGGAAGAATGAGAAGATGTCTACTTGTTATTGTAATTGAATGCAAGAGACGAATGCGAGAAGAGCCCATGTAAAAATGTATAAACTTTTTTCTGTGCACTGTACAGTATTTTAATCATGTAGATAATAAAAGAATTTAATGTTTCAACGTATTCGTGTATACGTGTGTGATTTAAATTCTATTATATATTTAGATAAATAAAACAAAATATAGTAATAAATATAGAAATAAAAATCTTTAAAATGATTTTTCGGAGATCAATTAAAAAGTAGAATAGATAATCCTATGAAATTATATTACAAAGCTCATGATTTGATGACAATGACTCAGATGATTATCAGGTACAACAATGTACGTAAAGTCATGCATAGTAGCATATTAGAATATTTATAGCACATGTCTTCACTAGGTTGCATACATAACAAACTGATCTAGTTACATAATATATGTGTGATTTATGCCGCCTCGTTAGCATTACAAAGAACGCAAAAAATAAATATCATTATTTACTATGACAGCGAAAAATATATTCTCTCCAATCAATATTTATAGACGTTACGTCGAAGGAAATTAACACGCTGCAGTTGTTTCTGTTTGGAATAAAACAAATCGGGTAACTGATGTAATAAAATAACTTATATTGATATACGCAAATGCTTATACATCATGTTTTACGAATGTGGAATCATCGGAAGGTCAAAGGATGTCACGTCTGCCGATGGAAGGCATATATCTGTTATAATTATATTGTCTCTTGAGCTGTGCGTAATGAGCTGTCGCTCATTAGGAGCAAGGGTCAAGAATATTGCATTCGATCAATTCTGTTTCACTCCTAGAATTAAAATGACGCAAAATAGTGAATTTATTCAAATGTATCTAAACAGACGGTGTTAAAGTTAATACATATACTTCTCGTGAAATCAATTATCACACATATATTGTACTTAATCCGTTTATTAAATATGTTTATTGTACAATAATTCCTACAAAAAAGGAATTGAAAATCGTTTTATTGTTTTCGACAATTATTTTCCACATATAAATACTCACAATCAAACCATTATGAATTAAGTCCACATGGATCATTACTAATCTTTCAAAATACTATTTTATCTCAGATTCTCAAATTATTCAATATCTCATAAAAAAATTAAGTAATTTATTATCATAAACAATTAATTAAGATTGTGTGTTTACGTGGAAAATATAATAATCTAAGTACATACATACGATGTAAATTGTATAAATTATGTCACCTATAACAACTTATAGGTTATCGAAGCGTATTTTCTTTATCGTTGCCTTAGAGTACACTAAATCTTCTATCTTTTTTTATATATTTTTATTTACCAATATTGAAGTCAGATATATTAACAATCATATAAATGTTAATTACTTTCTTTACTTCTTTCAATATTGTGTTATCCAATTTATAATAACTTACATAGTTTACATTGCTTACATTGTCTACATAAATAAGATGCGTCAATCTTAACGTCAATAATACGTAAAAATTAATTATCAATCATCTTGAATATTATTGCAAAATAAACGGGCACGCAAATATTTAGTCTTTTTAGTCGCAGATAATTCACGTGTGAGACGTCAAAATATACATAAATATACAATATTTATATACGAATTATCTAAGAAATTGATTAAAGTATAATTATTTTATTTTATCATAAAACGTAACTGTGACACTTCATAAATTTTATAAGGTTTTACGATTTTACATTTAGAAGTTTATTCGCGATGATTTTTAGAATTACAGAATCAACCAAAATTTACACATGAAACACAATATTTTAAGAATTGCATTAGATATCTCTTTCATTTCTTGCATTGCGTACCGAAGATGTACTGAATTAAAGCAAACAAATCATGTGTTATGGCAGATTAAATTAAATAATTCATAATTCTATCCACTTTTATTGGAAAAATAAAATATATTTCAGGAAACATTAATCACGTTCAACAGAATGTTTATTTTACAACTGTTAAAAAATTTTTTTTTTCTCGAACTATTCCTCTAAATCTAAAAGTATAATCCAATCAATGCGAAAGAAATTTCCAACAGTTACAAATAAACATTTACACATTTATTTTATTCACATAGTAAGTTTTGTCAATAAGCGCTACAACATTTTATTTCGTATTCACAAAATCTCTTCTCGTTCAGCCAATTTGAACTGTGTCGCGAATGTATCTCTCGAATGTGAAATGGATGGCTGATGCAATCTGAAGAAATATATACTGTCCAGGGACATCGATGCGCGCAACTGCGACAGCATGTGCAAAGGGATCGGCCATGCGGATCATTATTGCTAAAATAAAAGTAAAAATTGTTCCGAAGAAAAGCACCACGGGATCCCACAACGCAGTACGATTGCCTTCGTCGCTGAACGACTTCTCGTCGCTGACGACTTTATCACACGAGTTATCGCTGACGACCACGGCAACGAGACAACAGGCAACGAGGAGAGGAAGGGAGACATCACGCGCGATTAAGAACATCGAAGAAAGCGAAAAAGAGCAAAAATACAGAACGATAACCCACGGGGGGTCGCGTTATTACTGGAAGCTACTGATGCAATGGAAATAAGCGATAGGCATCGCAGGGGGTCCGCGTGGATCGTAGTTATTGCTGTTTTCCACTTTGCCCCTGCATCATACGAGCGCACCCCGCACCCCATCCCGAACTCCTATCGATAAAAGCTCGCCTCTGAACTCCCTTTCTTCCATCGAGATCACGCAACGTGCGTAACGATTGCAGAATTATCGTGAACCGACGTCAAAGTACGATCGTCGCGTATTCACTTTTCATGATGATAAAATTTCGATATCTAATAATTATTCGCATGTCGTAGCAGTGAATTCAGAAATAATCTATTTAAAAGTAAAGGAAAAAATATATCACACTCAGAATTCCTTTCATGAAATGTTATCAATACATATTATAAAATGAGTTATAATAATATCGAAACGTTTGAAGTGATAACATAATTATACTAAACTTCTTTTCTAATTCTAAATGCAAGAAGCAAAAAAATTATACAAATATATCTTTCAAAATGATAAAAAAACTTGAACGCAATTGAATTTATACACTAGTCGAATTTAATTCCTATTATATTCATGTTTTAGTTTTTTACTGTTTAGAGATTGAAACTGTTTGTGTGTTCTTTATTCTATTTTTTTAGTCGACGAGATACATCGATGACAGTAATTCGATGTTTCTCTCTGGTGTTATTCCAATGTACTATATTTTCCTGGCATTGCGATAATCCGTGATATCAGTTTAATGTAGTCCCAATGTACGTTATTATACAATAATACAATACAATAACACTTCGACAATATCGTTTACGAGATTTCCGTTAAAAAATGTATGTGCGTCAGGATACGTTATCTGTGATACAGCATGCCGCACGCGACATTAATCTACATCATAACTGTAACGCGTACACGCGAAAATAAAAGTGTCGATCTCTGCACGGAAAGACTGATTTTGCTGAAATATTTCTGATAATATAATTAAATACAAATCTCTAAATAATTTTGTAAATAATTTTGGATCATATCAAAATAATTATGTATGTTCAGGCGTAATGAGCAATGCCGTAAAAATTTTTGACGTTATAGTAACCAACTGGATCATCTTACATAATTATTTTGATAATTTAACAAAATTATTTTCAGATTTGTATTTATATAGCTAAATTTTTATATATTTTAGCGAAACCAATCTATCCGTGAAGAGCAGTCTGTTAAAATATTTTTACTTACGATATATTATATTATATATATATATATATATATATAATAATAATAAGTGTAATATTAAATTTTAACCGATCACGTTGTCTATACATATATTATCCTTTAAATTAATATAATAAATAAAAATCATATTCCAGAAATAAAGAGTTAAAACAAAATGGATTGAAAATCAATAAAATAATAAGGAACTACAAGCACACACAAGCTAGATATTGCTTAACTTATTATGATTTTAATTTTTAGTACATACAATTAAGTCATTCGTATCCTGCACGTTTTTTTTTTATATACTTTCTAAAGATGTTGAAAAAAGCTATGTATAAAATTCACTTAATAATTTTTCTATTCTTCTTGTAAAAGTGATGGAAATTAATCCGGGACACAAATGAAAAATCGTGTATACATGGAGAGAATTTTTCTTCTGAAATTTACACTAAAAATCGTAGTAATCGTGGAACATGATGTTTCAAAGAGTTTTATGTGATTCTCTCTAATATAAGTGTATAGTGTAATTAATATTTCCACAATATTTTATATAAATAACTTATATAAATTTTACAATACATTAATACAATGGTATTTTCAACCTGGCTTAAAGGTTTCTGAAAATTTCACCAACATAATAATTGATTGATTATATCCGACGTTATCTTACTAAGTTTATTTTGTGACTCTTAACGACTGTAACGATATCATTACGTTGTCATTGCGCAGCTTTTTAACTGTATACAAAACCTTAAATGACATCAAAGTCGCTTACTGTCGCTACAGTCTTTTGTATATTTTAAAAATATCTATCTTTACGATAATATTTAATAGGTTGCCAAATTGTTGCACGTTTATCACTAAACATGGTTTATCACTAAAATTTGTAGTGAATTTTGAGGTAAAATATAATAAAAAATTCCCTCCGTATAGTATAAAGAATCGGAAAATCATTGTATGTTGAAGATTAACGAAAACATTTTTAATGACAAACGTTTTGACCTATTAGACTACTTTAATATCAGATTATAAAATAATTAGAATGAATAAAATAAAATTTAGTAGGTCGCAAGAAAATAATATTATTGTACATAAAACATTTTAAAAGAAACAACCAAACGATAGATATATTACCATATCATATTTTGTAATAGATTATATTAATTTTTTTTCAGGTTCTTAACAAAAACATCCTAGTTAATATAATCATAACTTACAATTTACAAAAAATATTTTATTCTGAGGATGAGTGGTAAAATCTGATCTTGACAAGTACTAACTTAATACTACTTAATTTTCAATACATACTATTTTACAATGTTGATGACAACTTGACAACATATACCGATTATACACCAAGAAATGTGATTTGCAACAGTATTTTACTTGCAACTCGAATCGTTAAATTTTATATAATTAATAAATTTTATTCTAATTGTTTTCTAATCTAATATTAAGATGGTCTAATATAGGTTGAAGCGTTTATTATCACAATATTTATATTTGAAATTGTAATAAAGTAAATTTTAACATCTAGCCTGTGCTCATAAATCTCTATTATCTTAGTCAAAATTTTAAGCTTATTTATATTAACATTAAACTATATACATAGTTTCGAGCAATATCCATTATTCTGTCATTTAAATGAGAAGTAATGAAAAATTTTTGCAGTACGTTATATATTCATAAAAGAATAATCTTATTAATAATTACATGTAATTGGCATATATATAATTAAATATATGCTGATATCTCAGAAGTATGTAATGTCGTTTGGTTTGCATAAGGAAAACAGTTACAAAGATGCAACGGTATTTTGTAGACGAAAAATGAAATGATAGTCTCATACGTCGATAACCCTTATCCAGTGCATGATAACTTTCAGCCTGAACACAATTAATCCTCTACTCTACACTATTCTCTTATATCACTACGCTTTTTTCACGTCTGCACTTGTATCTTCACGTCACGCCTTGACCCAAGGCATCGATAGCGAATCCATCCGGTCATTACGTGCAAGCGACGTCCAATAAATTCAGGAATTTTTGGACAAAAACTGATAAGGTTTAGAATAAACCAATTGATATTTATGTAATTATAAATACGCGATACACCGTTCATTTATGCGATAATTTAAATTAAACTTCCTTTTAAATGTGGTTTCTTGTCCAGATTCTTCAATTTGTATAAGAGAAAGATACCAAAAGAAAATAACACAAGATATAAAATCCATTTGAAGAGCTAAATTAATTTATCAAATTAGAGATATTTTAAAATAACAGATACATTTTACGGTAGTTATTTTTAAATGACAAACCCTATGTCTCTTTTTTATCTGACAGATGATTAAAATCAAAAATTAATAAACTCAATTTTATTGATTCATCATATTCCTTTTTTTTTTCAATTTTTAAACAATATTTTGTAGAACGACTAATAATTATTAATAATTATCAATCTTGTCGCATAACATTTTTTTATACGCATTGATCAGAGGCAGATGTAGGTCAATCGAATTCCTTGGAAGCCTTGGATTCACATTGAAATGGAAAGTTGGCAGAATTTAACCGTTCCGTATATCCAATGTAATTATTCCGAGAATGTTCGTCCACGTAAACGATGACCATACAAATTCCAAAGAAGTGAGGTCCCCTTTCCTCCTTCATTTATCCCCCCCCACATTCAAATCGCTCGTGTCCACTTTGCTTCGATCGAAGTGGGTTACGATTCTTGTCGTTTCCTCGTAAAACCCCCTACGTACATGCTAGCACACCTACTTTTATAAGACCCACTCCGTGCCCACGTGCACTACCTCTCCTCCCCGTGCAGTGTAGGCGCACGTTCGTGAGCGAATCCAGTGTGACGAGTCAGCACTGGCCAGGATTTCGACATAAATTCTGAAGTATTCCCTGATGTGGCTATTGCTAATCGGACGCGTCATCGTCACTTCGATTGTCCTTGACGTTTAAATATAATTGTGTAGATATATATACTTGTATATATAAAAGTATATATCCACATCTTATCTTGAAGATTGTCCATATCTTATTCTGTCATGTATTATTTCGCCCTTATTATTTACAACCAAATTACTAGAAATTTCTATTTTTGTTTAGAATGACTTTTAAAAAGCAAAAAGATATATTCTTAATGAAAGAAATCAAAGTTTCATTCTTAACTTGCGATACTGAACAAATTAAAATTCCAACAAGTAGATACGTACTTCTAAAACATTTTTTATCAAAAATAGAATCATAAATAGAAATAATTACAGAGGATGTAAATGATTATTTTATTGCAATTTAGCTAGATACAGGTCGGAAATAATTTCGTTGAATGATCAAAATAATTATGTAGAATGTTTGAACGTTGACGGCGATGCTTACAAAAAATTTTAGCAACCAGTTGAAACATATCCTACATATTTATTTTGATGGATCCAAACACAATTATTTTAGCTAGCTAAATTTTTAGATATTTCAGCAAAATCGTTCTTTCCACGTATCATCTGATTTCTGTATTTGTGAAGTGGAGCAAAGCATAAATGTAATCGCTAGTAGTGTAGGTAAGTAGCGCGCGGTGCATTATCTAACAAACCGCGGCTTATGCGAGAGCGAGCACACGAGAGCCGGACGCTTCGCGATGAAAGGGAAATTCTGCCTTCTGTCCCGCTTCGCGAGATCACGATGCGGTTCCGGTCGTTGATCCTAAGTATTCTCTCGCCCGTAGTATAGGCGAGCGATCAGCTGCAGTTTACCCTTCCCGCGTGTGCTCGGCCGCTGCTGCTGCTGCTGCTGCTGCTACTACTACTATTACTACTATTACTACTATTACTACTACTACTACTACTATATTCTCGGCTTCACCGCTCACCTTCACCTCGTCTCTTACTCAACGATCGTGCACGGGCCCTCGAGTCTTGAGTCTCTCTACCCCCGTTGCGTAATCGCTGCGCACAATCATTACCGAGTCGAATCGTCACTCGAGCGGAATAAGTGCGCACAGAATCGAAGCCGGTGCGTTACGAGCGTATCGTCATCGGGGTACGAAGTTCACGATGACCAAAATGAACACTCGACATTTTCGAGTAAATATCCAAGTCTTTAGTTGATTAATTAAAAGTTTAGCTCTAATGTCTAACTTATTTATAACGCGAAGGAATGCAAGTATCTTATCGGTTAAAAGTTATAATTAACAATATCTTTAGATCGTTTGGGAAGATACTAGTTCGGGAATTTACCTTTTTTAAATAACAAAAAAGATGCGACGATATGAAGAATAGAACTAATACATACGTACTATTTAAGCACGTGCACGCGATAAGATTCAATTAAAGTGGTCTTTAAGCACGGAAAATTAGTGCTAATGACAACGTTTAAGCGCCTAACTCGTACGTTCTAAAACTTCATCATGTGACGAACTATCACGCAAAATGAGTGTTGGAAATATTTCACGTGACGGCAAACATTACACTATCTCTCGATTATCGACTTAAAAAACAGCTCTTCCTGTTTCTTGCAATTTTTCAAAATTGCATACGCTGCGTGTTTACTCGCTTATGCGACTCAGGGTTAAGATCGCTTCGATACCGGAAAGCAACATTCGTCGCGTTGTGTGCTTATCGGGGCTCGTTTAAGTGCCAACTGTCAAGGACCCGGCCTTATCATTTTTCCGCGGCTATCATTGTTAAGCGGCTCATTAGGCTCGCTCTCATTCCGACAAAATATACTAGTGTTTTCACGTTTCAACTTTTTTTTTTCGCGTATCTCCATCCATCGACGATGTCGCCGCTAACGGCAACAGTCACGTCCTTGCGCGGAATGAACGTTGAACCCCAGTGACGAGAAACGACCAACACAGCCTCTCGAAATCTCGCGTTTCCCGTGAATCATCCGTCGCGTATGTAGAATCGGAAATCGGAATATCAAAAATCAATTGCTGTTTCTTCGTTTCGGATCTGAACATAATAATTTAATCAAATATAAGACAAATCAAATATGCATCCGCACGCTTAAATAATAATAAAAAAATATTCTATACGATTTTCAAAAATTTTTTAAAAATTTCTTTTTGAAAAATTCATTTGAAATAACAAAAATAAAAGAAAGAAAGAGACAGAGAAAGAAAGAGGAGGGGAGGAGAGAAAGAGAGAGAGAGAAAGAGAGAGAGAGAGAGAGAGAGAGAGAGAGAGAGAGCTCATCAATCTGTCAGAGACTCTTTTTCTTTATACTATTAATTTACTATTAATCAAAATTAGTGGATAGTGCCCCCCCCCCCCCCCATGAATTAATATGAGATAAATATTTTATGCTTGAATTTAGAGATATCACATCACGCTGTAATACACATATATCCCGCATCGCCTAGATTTTGCTGACGCAATTAAGAGTAGCTGTAACCATGTCAATGTATTCCAATCGAGAGTTAATCTATACGCGAGAGAAGTGTATCTAGGTATTTTTTTTTAAGATAACTTTTAAACTTAGGTGTGCAGGTAAAAGATAATATTTATATACATTGTGTATATAATGATATTATAAACTTAATTTTATCTCCAAAAGAAATCGACTTTTCAGTATAATATTTGAAGCACTGTACTGATTTTAAGAAAACATAGCAAATAATAATTATCCAAACATTTTTATAAGTAGCAATTTGATGTAAAATAAAATTCGTTCAAGGAATGATTAATAAAATTAATTTGCATAACATTTCTAGGCAGTGGGAAATCTTTATTGGCTGCGATACTTCAAATACCAGAGATAATGGTCTCTGAATGTACAGCGCAGTATCATTATAACAAAATTATAGGCCTTATTTTATCGATCATTTAATTAAATGCTACGTCAAATTTTTTGAGCATATATTGGATCTTTTGTTAAAAGATTTGTCTTTAATCACATAACAATGTGGTACCAATACAATGGATATCCGGTTCATTTTTCATTAGATTTACGAAAAATAAACTCAATGAAAAATTTACAAATCCTGGATTGGATGTAAGAGTCGTATAGTGTAATAAGCTCATTCATTAGATATGATATGATATTAGATTCTTTTTAATGAGAAACGCTAAACGACTTGGTCTACAAGGAAAAACCAACTACACCCCAACAAAAAATACAACAATGATTGTAGTCTGTGTCAATAATTCACGTTATTAGAGGAGCAAGCTGATCAATGATCAGAAGAATTTATTATTACATTGATCGCAATTTGATCACTTCGAAATAACATTCATTTAATAATAAACATAACAATAAACATTCATTTAATAATAAAATGTAAAAAATAAAATGTCACATAATACATATGTATAAAGTAATACATAAGTTTTATTTAGTACGAAAAATGTATTTTTTATCACTTTTTAGTTTTAATCTTGTTTGATAATCTTGGGTCATGAGTTCTGAACTTGTTTTGAGTTCTTCTATCATATTATGGAAAAAAACATACTGAATCCATTTAAAAAAATAAAGATGACCTTGATATCTCCGATGCGCCTCCACCTCGACAAAAATTATTATCGCCATATGATAGCCTGCTTTATACCGTGCAATTTTGGTTACACAAATATTTTTCTGGAACATATAGATTCAAAGATATTTAAGGTAATAATCATTATTGCCCCCTGTATACATACATTACCGCTCATTAATTGAATGATAGATATTTTATAATTTACTCCGATTTTTTAAAAGCTAAGTATTCAGTGAATAAATTAATGTTATTGGTTATCATTTTAACATTAAAATGACGACAGATAATGTCGACTTATTATTTACTAAATAAGTATCTCATATTATTATTAACATAGAATAGACACTACTTGTATTGTATATTGTTGTAATCGTATTTTAAATTTAAATTAGGCAATGTTCATCGAATTATCTACACCCTCGTAACACAATCTCTAACATCCTAAAAAAAACGTTCAGAGGATGTCTACGTCCTAAGGACATTCATCGAATAAAGTGTACTGAGTGAGCAACTATCCTTAAATCAATATTGTATCAAGTTTTCCATCATTTCGTTTTTCTATTATATACTGTATATAATTATAAATAATAATGATCCATGATTATAATAAATATTAATAAGTGGTAATAATTATAATACGTTATAATAAATAATAGAAAGTACCCAATATACTATAATATCGATTCAAGGATAGTTCAATGAACGTTTTCTCAATAATTTAAATTTAGAATACGTAAAATTATAACCAATGTACAGTAAAGATAATACTTTATTATTCTAATAAAGTTATATGTGCTAAGTAAGTACGGAGTATACTTTTAAAATTGAAAATAAGCTTTTAAAATTCCAATAAGGTATAAATATTTATCGTTTGCAATAAAGTATAAATATTGTATTTTAATAATTATAAGAGGTTTTACAGATTAAGGAATTAGATTATTTAGATTATATAGTAATATTTTTTATTTATTTAGTAAAGAAGAACGCATTTCTTAATACTTATAAGAATACATTGTTCTTTAATAAATTAGTATAAATATAAAAAATACACACATATAGTACATAATAAGTAAAATGATTTTTAAAATCTTAATTATGAGAAGTGAGATGATGTATTTTTTTTTATGCAACTTAATAAAATCGATTGAATCGTTAAAAATTGCTCAATACGATCTATTCAATTGACGCATTTGAAGAAACGAAGAAATTATCGATAAATCAGCGGATAATTTTATGTGTAAATGTTTCTAAATCCCGTGATGAAAATATATAGTATCTCATTCCGACCTTTGCAACCCAATAAAATATATCTAATTTATCGAATATTGTATACTAAGGGCATAGTGTTCGAAAATTCCATATACTAAGAAAAATAAATATCTTATATACATAAACAAGTTTATTAAAATCCATCAAATAAATAACTTCTTCGTGTTGAGTAATTTTTTTTATATCAAGATATTTTTTCTTTCGATATATGGAATCCTCAAAGATACTGTCCCCTTAATATACTATGTTCGATAAATCAATTGCATTCTCACTGATAAAAGTACCTTGACAGACCTTGAGTACAAAAAACTATTACTTAACACAAAAAAATTATTTATTTGATTTTGGTTCCTAGTAGCTTCTTTTTTTTATAAAAATACTTAATTTTTTCTCAGTGTAATATATTTCTGAAATAACGCGATTATAATTAGCATAGTAATTAGCACGATTATATGTAAGATAGCTTTTGATTATACGATCAACAAGATTAAACGTAACGATAATTGCCTCGTTAGATTCTAAATATTTCAATGTATATCTACAGCAATATTGATTGAACATTGATGTATTAAATTATGTAAATATATGAAGTGTACATAGAAAAAAAAGTATCATTATTTCAATCTACATTGATTTTTCAAGTTAGATTACCCATACAAACAGATGAAAAAATGATTACTTAAAACATCACCAAAATGCGAAATAAGTGTGTGTGTGTGTGTGTGTGTGTGTGTGTGGGTGGTGTGTTCTAACATTAAAAAACTTAATTAAAATTAGCTTTAGCTTTTATTTTTATTAACAGCTTGCATTAAAAATAAAAATTTTTTAAAAGGAGAATAAACTCATATTATTTATATTTATAAAAGAAAATTAAATTTATATAATTTTTTGTCCTTAGAAAATGTTTATTTTCATCGTTGTTATTAATAATTCGTTGATATAAATATTTTAATTCAGAAATATCGATATATTTCAACGATTGACGATGATGACGATGAGGAAAGCGGACGGGTGTAACGGGGCGCCTTGTTATCGTTATCAGCGAGTTCTCCGCTGACAAACATCGGTTAGTTGCCCCGCATGAAAATACACAATTGTTATCGTGGCGTACGAGAATAACGTTTATGGGTGGTACGATGGCAGCGTCAACCAATAAGAACCGTCGTCGTGGTGCCTTACCCCCGTACACGTGACCCCACAAGCCGTTACTACGTCATTATCGTCGCTGACCTCCTGAGGGCAAAATAATACGTGATATTTAATAATACGTTGGCTGACCGAAACATGCCAACATATTTTTTACGTACGCACTATCAAAATGTGACGTGCCTTTGTGGGCTGATTATCTCGACGTGCCGTAAATCATGAGATACGTGGACCGCCAACTCCACGTGGCATGGCGACTTAGGGATGATTACAACGCTTTTTGATTTATACGGCTTTTTGATTCATACAGATCACGCGTTAAATATAATTAACACTAACTTTTATAAACTGTCCTTAGAAAAATTTAACACTTTATCAGATTCAGTATTATATAGATTTGTATATACAGATTTAATGTCGATGTATCAAATTCATCCTTAGAGTTTAAGGTTGTAAGTATTAAATTAACTTGTGATTAATTATTTATTTTGAGTATTAGAAACATTGCTGTTGGTGCTTTTAATATTTAAAATAAATAATTATTACTAATAATCAATTTAATACTTACAATATTAATTTCTCTCTAAGGGTAAATAGATTTTATTATTAGAAAGATATATTTGATGAATATATAAAAGATTTATCTTTGAGGATTCGTACTCAAACATTTCTTGTCTTATACTTTACGATTAAGTTTTTTTACAATAATACGAAATATCAAAACAATAATAAGTAGATTTATAAAAAAATCAAAGATAAAAATACTTTTATAATATCGTAAGTATATTTAAATAATATATCCCTACATCAATTAATGTCATTTTAACTTCAAACTTAATCATATAAGTAATAAAGTATAAATAGAACTTACAGACTGATAAATTATCGAAGAAGTTCCTCTGAATCATTCGGGAGAGACTGAAAAAAAAATCATTTCTTAATTCAGTAAAGTAATATTTCCCCGAAATAATTACAAATATTATATATTATAACTACAAATGTAAAATTTAGACTTATATTTAACAAGCAAATTTTTAAATAAAATAATACACACAATTAAATATTAAATTAATTTTTAATTTTCTATTATACAATACAATGTTATTAATAATTTATTAACACATTTTATATTTAAAAATAATTTAAAGTAAAAGTGTTCTGTACACAAGTGTCGCCATCATACAAAATTGCTTTGAAATGATTAGTATCAAGAAAGCGAAGCCGATAAAGAAATCATATATAAATTTTACTTGAAATACATGCGTACATTTTTTGTAAAAAATGTATAATAACTGATCAATTTTATTAAACTTAAATATTTATAGTAATATTAATTTCTCTTTCTTAAATTTTGAACAAAATCATATGATCGCAATAAAAAATAGTTACATAAAAATAGGAAATCTTTGTACAATATATAATAATTTTAATCAGATATTATTATTTAATTTTATAAAATATTATTTTACTAAAATTATAAGTATATATTATATTTTAATATTACAAACATTTCCGTATTTGAAATTACTATTTTTTAACTTCAATATTTTTTTATTACATATTCTTTTTGTTAAATAATATTTAATAATTTTTGTCAATATAATACAATAAACTATTAAATTTATTTCTTAATTATTGGTATATGTTCAATGCGTTTTATACCGCACCAACAGTTGATCATGTCAATCATATTGTTATATTTAGACTTCCAGAATCGACTTTTGATGAACATAAGTACTTATTATCACTCTATATTTGTAATAATATATCTTATTAAAATACACAAAATCATCTTCCATTCTGAAAATTCGATGCTTTCAAATTACCGATTGAGTACGAGTATCGAATATCGGTACTTCGAGCATTTTCAGGTAGATAAGTTCAACTCGCGTAAATTTTAATGTTATCCACTGCAGAGAGATATCTGAGTCATGAAAGTGGCAAAAAGATGGAGTTTGGAAAGTGTATTCCATGCCTCTTTTGTCAAAGTAATATCGACATAACTCTGCGTCCATATACGCATAATGTTTCCATTTGTTACCAGGGAAACTATTGTTTCGAGCATTTTCAATGTGTTTTGTGCAAAGCAAGTTGTGACGAACGAACGTCAAAAATCATCTATCTTATTTTCAAAGGTAAAATTTATAACTTTTTGTTAATTCTATATCCATACATTTATTTTTTCGCGAAACAAATAATCAACGTTAATTTTTTGATTTCGTTAAATATGATGATCATTATTAAGTAACAATTAAAACTAAGGCATATTTGAATAGGCATATTTGATATCGGAATTTTTCAAATATCCATAAATTCTTGATTTTATTCAACTAAAAGAAAGCAAAATAACCAATGTATAATATAATATAATTTAAGAAGTCGACAGAAAATTATATTTTTCTTATGACACACATAAATTTATATATATATATATAAAACATTTGTATTATATAATTATTTACATAATATTATATATATCTTTTTCATATGTGAGCTTTGTGTAAATTATGCGTGAAGTTATATGAAGCTAAACAAAGAAGTTTATAATCATAATGAGTAAAATCTAATTCTAGCACTATTTAGCGAAAACATTATTTTTTAAAATCTAAATTTTAAAATAAAAGTTAATTTAAAATTTTTACAAAACTGGAAATCTACCGAAGAAAGTTAGTAAGTTTTATGCCAAATTAAAGTGAAATATTATGTTATCAGATCAAAAATCTAGATATTGACGTTATGTATACGTTTTCGATTTGCGCGCATCATCAAACAGCATCGTTATAAGTATGTCAGAGCCAAAAGCGAATTTATCGGCAGCGATCGTATTCCTTATCGCGACTGCCGCAAGCGTACAAGTCCCACAGGTGAAATGATCAAAGTTCGCTAGGTACCACACCACTCGTGGCTGTCCTCGTCAATTTACACGTAATATGTCACGTAGAAGGTACGGAATTGCTGCGGGGCGTCTTTGATCTCGCCAGCTCACGCGGCCCCTTCGGACCCCACCGTACCCCTGTCCACCTTCCGAAAACCTACCCTTCCGAGTCACGCGCCACGTATGCGCCAAGGCGGGGATGGCAAAATCCAATTTTATTATTTGCACGCTTAGACGCAGCCGAATTACACGATCGCACGCGAAAATTCACCCCTCCGAGCATATCCTGCGAGCAAGGTGCAAAATTTTCTCGCTTTTGGCGAGGAGAAAATCTCCACTTTGTACATCGAAGTGTGTGTCCTATGTTTTGTACAGATAAAAGTGGAACATATGTTCTTTGCATAAGTTGGGAACAATTATTTAACCACGCAAATGTATATAATTTTATGTGCGTTTTATACTTTTTATTGCTAATATTCATACTTTCTTCCATTTCTCATGTTCAAACAAAGTAAATAATTTATATGTTTAATTTTTTACGTTCAAGTAAATGATTTATGTTTTTTAAATATTTAGATAGAAGAAATATTTATACGTATTTGTTCCACTTTACTTGTATAACTCACATTCTGTCTCATATTTTAAAAAATTTTCTCAACAATAAGATTTTTTTATCTCAAGCAAAATAAGTACTGCAAAAAAATAGCAAAAAAATTACAATATGAAAAATGTAACTTATATATTCAGATATTGGATATCTTCTAATCTCTGAATTAATGAATTTAAGATTTAATAGAGTATCTCTAACAAAAGATATGAAAACGCGCTGCATCAAAGATTCAAATAATGAGAGTGGAATGAAAATGGAAAAAATCGTAGGATAATGTTCCGACTTGGTGATTCGTACTTGCAGCGATCATAGATCATTCTATTGTGCTAAAGGGGGTGTGTACACACATTATAACAGAAGCACAATAGCGATCGCCGATGTGTACACACAGCGGGGACGGCGGCGACACAGAATGTGCGGTGTTTGGTCTCCATTAATTTCGGATCGACTGCAGGCCACCTATCTCTCTTTTTTTTTTTATAAAGCCCATATGTCTGCCGTGCGTCGCGTCCCCGTGCTCATTTGTCAGTTTGCAATCTGCCGCTCCGTTGCGATTTGATGGCGACAGTCAAAACACGCCAACACGTTTTTCAGCAAATGGCAAACGCGCCACATTCTCGAATCTTGAAATTTCAAGTGTCAGCGAGGGAAAAAATGGCATTTTTATCGCGCAAAATCATGAGAGTTTGTCGTATACATTATTTGTTCTTTTTTTGCGAATTCTTCTCGCGTTTGTAAGTCATTCTATACAACTGACTATATATAATAATAAAAAATATATATAGCGTTCAACATATATCTATTGATATATCTATCATATTAATCGCATTAAGAAAAATGTCTCTCAAATAATAATCATCTCAATAATTATTTCGAATTTTTGCGATAATCGTAAATACAAGAAATATATATGTGTAATTTATTCAATTTTTAAACTTCCGTTGACTATATGGAATTTTACCTTCCGTCAGCAATCAGCGCAGATTTTTATGTTGTTGCAAACTGTATAAAAATCTTACTTATAAAAGCTTAATTATAAAAGCTTTAACAATTAGTTTTTGCTATTATAAAAATCGAATTATGTTTTATTTATTTTTTACTTTCAATTTATTTACTGCAGACTATATTTTTGAATAATATCTCATATAAAAATGTATGAAAATACTGTAATATATATGTTACGTATATAGTAGATTTCTCTTGTATTTTTATGTACAATACTTTTCAAAAATGAAGTTTTTGAATTCATAATTCAAATATCAACTGTACTTTCAAAGTTCTTGTCTGACACGAAAGGTTAAAGAGATATTTTTATACTAATCAAACAAATAAGACACTCAAATAATAATTATCTTATTATTTAAAATTATCTTTATCATTATTTAAAATTTAGTCGTAAGGTATCATAAAATTATAGCATATAATTTATTCGATTCGATAAAGAGATATTTTTGTGAAAAGAGATGTGAATCTAATGATAGTAATCGATAAATTAAAGTCAAGATTGTTTCCAATTGTTTTTCATTTTAGCCACACATATACAGAGTAACATATATTTTCATGAAATAACATCCAAAACTCTCACAATAATGAGAATAAAACGATCCCCCTCGATATCAATAAGTCAATGAAGCATCGAACCGTATCATCATCTCGCGGGCGAGAGTACTCGCGTAATGTACGAACAGTGACGTAGAAAATTGCGGTGCTATTCTACGAGAAGAACCGAGGAGGGGTGCTACGGTGAAGGCAGAATTGGCAGGAAATACCGAAGAGCGAGAAGGGTGCGGGCATCCCCATGGCGCGTATAATATCAATGGACGATGGCTGAATGGCGATGATCGCGTCACATTAGCAGTCGAGCGTTCTATGAGCCACTGCCACATCGCGATAGCTATATGTATATGTGCAAAGATCCATGATCCATATATACATTGTATCCTAGTGGTGGCGATGTCACCCCAACAGCGTGCGGTGCCTTCAGATGTAAAATAAACGATACCTAATTATACGCGGCCCGTCTGTGTGAAAAGGGCCGGCCGACGGAAGGATCCCGCAAGTGCGTGCGAAGGTGGCCGCCTGCTTAATGGGATTAGAAAATTACAATTTAGATTGATCGCCCCGCATGACGATATTTATGAGCTGTACGAGCGGGAGTGCTCGTGAATACTTCGATATTGTTTCCGCCGTATCGATACCTCGTCATCGTTCAACTTCTCTCACGCCAGATAATGTCAGTAAAATTTATAACGGGTCTTTAAGTGCAATTTCTTTTGTTTCGCTGTGACAATGATAATTTGTTTTACATTATTTCTATTTCAAATTTCGGTTAAAAATTGGAGGGCACTTTAAAGGGATCCTCTGAGTTAAAGATCGAATTTCTTAAAAATTATCGTTGATTTATCGATTTAATAATTAAATCGAACTTACATACACATACGGTTTGTAGAACATTGACATATTATTATTATACTATTATATCAATGCGGCATGCACATATACGCATAAATTTTCGTAAAGAATTTTCATATCAAATTAGGTGTCTAACAATAAGTCTAAATTCTAAGAGCTCGATATTCTTCATGTATTAGTCTGGAAAGTGGATTCCAATTTTGTCAATACAGATTGCAGAGATTTTATTAAGCAAATATTATCACGACTTGATAATTCTAGATATTGGACTAAAAAATAATAAAGATCCGAGTTTCAAAAATTTTATTTGCTTTCAGCATAAACTCCACTCATCAAACTAGTATTAATGCGTATACTTTAATTCTGGGAAAAGATTCCAAAATCTGTCAAAGTGTGTAAAAATCCTTTACGAAAATTACTGCTTTTAATCGATAAAACTGTTTGACTTTAGAATCCCCTTGAGTACATATAATTTGTCCGCTAGAATTTACAGAAGAGTTTAATAATATCCTTTCTGATATTTTAGTTTCTATTAAGTATCGACGCTAACTGCTAAACTTTTCTCTAAGCACTTTTAATGCACTTCAAGAGAAAGTGCAAACATCTTTTGTTACAGAGTTTAATATTTTTCCGTGCAGCTATGCAAAAATCTCACTACAGTGACGACTTCGACATCTGGATGTAGCTCGTAATATATGGAGGTGTCTGCGTGACAACGCTCGCATTTTTTTTTTCCCCCCAGCTTCGTGGGCCAAGGGGGTGGTTTGCCGTGGGTGTGCCGAGCGATGATTAATTAGCGTTTGATGAATATGTATGAGAGAAAGGCGACCGCGACTCTGACGTATGTATACATGTATACTTGCGCGAGAGCACGCACATATATACATATACGCGTATGTTACGTTGTCGGGTACATCCCTCGCGTTACAATAACGCCCCCTTCGCCTACCTCGTTTCAACCCCGACCGCCGTCGCTCCGTGTTTCACCTCGACGGATTCTGCGAGTCCTCCGTGAGCTGTTTAACGATTCGTTCCCTCATGCGAGGTAACGCTGGTTAACGTTGCGCGATGATCTACGTCGTCTCTATGAATTTACGTAAAAAAAAAAAAAAAAAATCACGTCACCGAGGGAAAAAAACGTTAGAAAATAATGTCGTAATATATAACGAAGTTTACTATCTCCAATTATTTGATATCTACAATAACAAACGATTCGATGTGATTCAGACAATAATTACAATTAAATATTTTTTTACATTTTTTTCTCTGCTATTTTTTATTATATAAATAAAATATAGGAACACGTCGTGCGATTGTGTTAAATATGATATATCGTATTATATCATTCTAAAAAGAGTGCGTGCTTTTTGTTACGCATATATTTGAATCAGCGGATTAAAAACTCTCTGCATCGATATGGATATTTCCGATCGAATAAGCATTCGATGGACATTCGTCGGGGAGATACGCGTTGTTTTCGCATCGGGGTGAAATATCAGGCGCAAGTGGTGGGCGAGAGGGGATCGAGGGGTTTAGATTTCGCCAAAACGCGAGGCTGAAAGGCAACGCGGCGCGCGGATTGTTCGCGCCGCGAGGAGAACAATGCAAACAATGGCCGGGACGTAGCGCTGCGGTGAGCCCGGGCTTACGCGGCGAATACAATTACATTATGAACCCGATTACCATTTAAATGGAAACAAACGTGAAATGCTAAAATACACCAGCGAGCCCGCCCGCGCAACGCACGAAACCGCGCAAGCACCCCCCTCGATCATCGGTATGCAAATTGTGCACGAGCATTGTATACGGAATGTTCTATACTTACCGAAAAATATTTCACGCACGAATTCTTTGATGAATGCGGAATCGAGCTTTTTTTCTTAGCAATAATACTGTCCAACTAATTCAATTTATGTACAAGAATATTCAATTTATATACAAAATTATTTTTCTTTCAAGCAAGAATCCCCATCACATAATAATTTATATTAATTTATATCAATTACCAATTCACATATTTAGATTTGCAAATATAAATTAAAACAAAAAATCTCATTCGATCTTAGAGTTAGATCTTTGTGCACAAGAATCAAATATTATTAGGTATGCCTAATAATATTTCTGCGTGGATTTATATATATTTTCCAATTTTGGAAATTGCGTGCTGATTTATTTATCAATCTTAAAACATAGTCTCAAATTGCAGTTGGGATAGTAAAATCACAAATTAAATTGATTACCATTCTGATATTAATGTCGTCTATTTTCTTTATAACACTTATTATTATAAATTACAATCGTTCAATTTATGTTCATGTGGCTCAATTTTTTAAAAATAAATTACAAAAAATGAATGTAATATTTTACTTGATAATCATACTAAATCGCGCATGAAAAATAAGTTGGCTATGTGATGTGATAGATCGTAAGACGGAACGTTTAACGTGACCTATCGACGCCCCGACTCTAATTATTATGCACTTAATTTTCTAATGAAGCGCATCGAGCGAGGGTCGTGGAAAACGACGAGCTCGTGCACTGATTTCACGGGCCACCTGTCGCACCGACGCTTCATCCGCCCTATTCGTTTTGTCGCATCGGTCACGCAGGGTGTAAGACATTATTCTACATGGAGGGTAAGCGAATCGCACCATGGAAACTCTCTCTAGTCGACTTATTTATGAAAAATCGTAAATGAAAACTCTACTTTTGCTGCAATATGCAATATAATTTTTTACTACACGTATGTATCAATCATTTCTCTTAATATTTATATTTTGTATTGGAAGATGCATCATCTTCAACAAGTAGAATAAAAATTTTTCTTATATTTAGAGTTCAGGATAAAAGACGCTTAGATGATGAACCTTCAAAATTAATACACGTATTTAAATATTCATATAATCCTAAAAGTCTATATATATACTGATAAGAAGATATTGAACAATTAAAATTATCAAGTTTATGAGACGAGATAATCAATATTGTAAAATTCAAATCTACAAGACTTAACTCTTTTATCTAATGCATAATTTTTCTTTTTTGCTATCGTACTGACAACTTTTTCTATTAAAAATATAAAAGTGAAAACGAGATAAAATCCGTGCAAAATTATTCTTCAAAGGATTTTTGGTGTTATAATAAAACTCGCATAAAAATATAAAAGTTTTTATTGTTTTTAATTCGAAATCGGTACTCGGGTATTCATGCACTGATGTAAGAATTAATGATACATATATAAAGTCAAAGATTTAATTTATGACTTCTGACATTAAAAATAGAGTACACGTCATCCTGAATAATATATCCTCAATTTCGAATATACGTTTGTGACGAGGAGTGGCATTTGCTTAAATCAGTTCGTATGTTTCCCAACAAGACCACGCTATGAACCTTTACCAGTTCTCGTCATCATCTGTCGCCGTTTGGACACAATGCCAGAGAGACAAATATGTCAGGTCACGAGGAAATAAAGGGAATCGCGGCTGAGCGTTGGAACGCCTCTTGGACCCAATCGATTAGAAGTGTCCACCTTCTTAGGAGTGAACTGCTCGCACCACCAGTTCGACCAGTTCTATCAGTTTTTTTTTCCTCCCAATTCAACGCCCAATTCGATCGATCTTTCGAACGAGAGACACCGATCGACAACCAAGCGGGAATGATCGTGGAAAAAAAATTAAGTGGGAGTAAGAGATGTTGACAAATCTCAACGACTACTCTTCCCGGCGCAGCATCATTCTGGAACAGACGGTCGTCGACAAAAAGGGGGCGGCTAGGGGGTAGGTGAATCTCTCCCTTAGATAGATAGGTAGGTGCGGTCAGTGTCACGAGGGCTCACAAAGGCTGACCGCCGGTAGGGACATTCAAATGGTAATCGGCTCGCGCGTCTAACGTACACCGACGCGCCCTACCCAACCCCGCTTCAAGGGGGTGCGAGAGCGGGCGCACCCCTCGGCATACAGCCGAGCACATTCGCACCAGAATCAAGCCAAATATTGGCAATATCATCCCCTGGCATTGTCCCTCGCCGCGACCTGCCTCCTGCCGCCACCGCTGTCGGTGGGAAACGATGTCCATTTGAATGCGCGATTCCATTACCGATACCGGTATATCGGCCCAAGAATATTACCGGATTAGGATTTAAAGGGAAGCGGAATCTCAGCACAGTCGTAGAAACTCGGTCATTTCTACGGAATATGCCACATTGCTGCGTGGTGCGATAGTAGATAAACACGATGAAGTCGAAAAAGTAAAAAGACAAGTTTGTCACGCTTTGTCTTCGTATTTTTCATTCATTGTTTATATAAGTAATTTTAATATATGTATAACACTTTTAAAAAATTCTCAAGAATACAAAGATAGCGCAATTTGAGAAATCATATGTAAGAAGGATAAATAATTTCATGTAATTAAACACGCATTATTTTTAAACAAAATGCAATATACATTAAATTTTTTAATTAAAAATCATACGTATATAGATATAGTGTATCGTTAAAAAAATCTTTTTTTTACATTTTTTTTTGTATAAAATATTACAAAAATTAATTTCAAAAATTATTTCATTTTTTGTCACCCGAGCAACGTAACTGTAATATCACAATATCGATAATTAACGAAAATTAATTATCGATTTGTTTTTTCAAAAAATATATAAAATTATGATCATTACCGCAATCACGTATCTTGCTTAATTAACGTCATTTCGGTCGGAGTACACTTGATGCGCTTATGATAGTCGACTGTAATCCGATTCAGGTCGTTGCGCCGATTATCTCGTAAAACGCGCTGCCGGGATTCACGGTACGGACGAGCGGACGGACAAACGCGTCCGTTTGACGTTCACGAATAGATCTGTGCGATTCGCGATCGCTGTTGATTCAGGGTGAGCAACGTCGCACGTGTGCCAGTGTAGACGCACGCAAAGCTCCCGCAACCCGAACTTCAGCACGCGCCACGATTACGCGATTACGCGATTACGCGTGTCGTCTCCCCATCGTACAGCCCGGGCTGACGCCCCGAAGGAGAGATCGAACAAGCAATGACGCGGAAGATGATTCGCTCCCTCCTATCATCCACAGAAGAGCGAATCTACGTTACGAAATAGACCGGTAGACTGTCGAGAGAAAAAAGGGGCGCCACTTTTTCATCGCGTTCGAGATCCATTTATCTAATAATATCAAGATCACATACGTTCAATATGAACAATTAATAAATATGAATAAATAGTAGACATTATTTTTTCTTTCGTCACAGTATCTTCAATGTAAAATTTTTCTTAAAAATTTTTCTTCACATTAAGGAGAATAAAATGAAAGATTGATAATAGTTTATCTATGATAAGAACGCGAAGCGTTCTCGTTACTATGAACTATAGTAAGAATTCCTACCAAAGAGTGAAATATTATTTTCTCTTTATGCGTCTCAGGACAGAATCCAAGACGCAAGGATGAATTTAAAATAGCATGCGTGCGTACTGGACGGGATTTTGCGCGTCGCCTACGCAGCGTAGCGGGAATTAAAGGACAGGCAGGAGGGAGTGATACGTACCGTCGGCACGAGTCGACACGTGGCGGTAGCGCTTTATACAAACAGCATTATGCACGCTCGCGCTAACATAAATTACTGCGGGTTTAATATTGGACGTCGGCGTTGGCCGTGGCCGACCACCTCCTGAGCAAAATACGTTAAATGCGGGAAGAGCCCGGATGTGTGTAACCGCGATTCGCGATTTCTCGGTTTACTCGAAGAATTTCTCAAAGACCCGATACCGAGCAGGCCAAATTAACAATTACATGTATTGCAACATGATTTTATATATACGTATGTATGTACAATATTACATTGTAATTACGAACTTTTTTGTTCTAAACACTGTAGATTAGTTCATATTAAACTACTGGTTTGCTTACGCTTATTAAATTCAAATATTTTGCTTGTATTTCTGTTCCTGTTTCTAATAAAACTCTTATCTGCCGGATGCGACATCAACCGATCAGCTGAATTCGAACAAACACGAAAGAAAAGGTTTATGAATGGTATTACTCGTGAAAAGCGTCGGCCGAATTTCATAGTAGGTTCTTTCACGACGCAAAAGCGAGAAAAAAAAGTGAAAGACTTTGGGAAACTTTAAGAGCTCAGGAAATATCCAAATACCACCGCGAAAGCGAGAACGAGCGGAAGAAATGATAAGTGGACACCCCATAGAGAGTGATGCGATGCAGACCGTTTGCATGGGTTAAGGTCGGTTTCGTTTATGAACGAGGATCGAAATCCACACAAGTCGCATGTTGACTTGAGTGTTGCTCTCTGCGGTAGAGTCTCGTCTTAATCCCGAAGAAGCAGAGCGCAAGACCGGATGTGGCCTCTTGAATCCCGAACGGATTGGCATTGTTTACTGTGGATTTACACGAAATGAGAAAGTGTTAACCGTTTAAAAACAGTGGCTGGTGTGAGAATAAAAGCATATCAAACATCGTTTTCATTAATTAGAAAAATATTATATAAAAACGATAAATTAAATATTAAAATAATATTAAAATCGATATGAGAAGGCATATAAAAATATATTCGAGATAAAATAATAATATTTCAATCCTCTCTACTTCTCGTTTTCAATCGCAAATAAAAAATGTTCTGGAAAAAGATTAGAAATATGTAAAAATCCTAGGATATAAAATAGGTGGAATGTTTACGAGGTAGAAGTTTAACTTTAATTTTAATTAAAGTTTAAATCTTAATTTTAATTTTTAGTTAAAGTTTTAATTTTAATTTTTTTCAAATTTAACTTTAATTTTTATGTCTGTGATAAAAATATTGGTATCTATAGTAGAAATTTAAGATGTTAATTAAAATTTTTAAAACATATGAATAATCGATAATTCTAAATCTTTTTGCATACTTCTCTCGATAAACTACTCGAATGACTCACTGACAGGACTTTGCTTTTAACTTACAAAGACATTAGGATTATAGCATGTCACAATTAAAAAATTAATGCGTATCTACTTCTTATATTCTCAAACACAGTGTTGGCATAGGTTCACGTTATAATGGCCAATGCATACTACGTTCGGAATCCTTATCCTGTACCGGATATCTCCCGAGAAGGAGCATGGATATCACGTGGGCCTGTGTTAGGAGATAAAGTCTTGCCATTGGATAAAAATTGGAACGTTAAATTGAACGCTCACGAGCGCCTCTTCGCTCATCATACTCTAAACAGCATCCGCAGGGATTGTCGATTCGTTAGACCGCAGGTTTCAATATTCGATACTGAAAGTAAAATTTTCTATTATATCACAATTTTTGCCGATATGCACAACTGCTTTTACAGGTTCCACATGACGCCCTCGATCTAGCGTTAAACAGCATTTATGCTCACAATCGAGACACTCTAGTTTCGAAGATGTTCGTGCTCATCCAGCCGGAAACGCTCGGCGAAGAAACTTGGCGTGTCTTACGGAATCAGATTAAGGTACAAAAAAATAGATTAAATATAATTAAATTGAATTACATATACATATCATTAAACAATAAAAAATTTTAGTATGAAAAATAAAAAGATATTTAAACATTTTTAGATTTTACCGGACCCACCTAAACCAGATAGACCGATGCACGTGAGCGGTCATTCGGACGAGGAACTTAAATCGGTAGTTCGGACACCTTTACCGTTGGATAAATCGAGGTGTTATAGAGGACCAACTTTACCGCGGAGAATTCATCCGAACAGCGTGAAATTAAATATCGAGGGTCCTCATATGGACCAATCGAATCCCGGATACAGTCGCAAAATCGACGGAACTTTTTACAGTATTTAAACACGGATTTGGGCGGTGTTTGAGCGGCACGCTTGGAGAACGTTCGGATTAAGCTGAAACCTGCAATTCGCCGAATGAAGCTCCCGCTTTTACAAATACCATTATCGCTATTGGCATAATCTGGCGAGATTTACGTTTTGGAAGCCCCCGAGAAGCAACGAATCGTCATCGTGACTGTAACGTAGACACGAAATTGATCATATTAGAAAACTATTGTTTACTTTACGAAGAAACGTATGATTAAATCGCGTCAATCGTCGCCGTTATTTCGTAGCATGAAAAAGTATCTATCTATGATCTATCGATTGTCCTATTAATCTGATCATGTTGACAAATTTATCCAGTGGTTCACTGGAACTTGCCTTGGCTATCGTGAGCGGAGATCTCCCGATTGCATTTTCGCCCCTTTGACAGTTCGAGGCAGCCCGAGAAGATCAGCAGAAGCGTGAGTCAGTGTACACCAACTTCTCACTGTTCAACTCAGCAGTGAGCTGAAGGGACAGAATGTCCCATTACCCGGGTAATCCTTGTTTGTAATAAACCAGCACCCCGCTGCCAGCTCGGGGTGACAGCGGAGCCACCCTCGCCGAGGGCTCGCGCGAAGGAGGAGTCATCTCCGCACGCATATGCTCCTCATGAAATATCATTTATGTTTCTCACCCCGCGCGCAAACGTCTATCTTGCGACCCGTTTGACCCGGCTCGCACCCCTCCGATATCCTCTCCGCCAGGCTGGAATAGGCAGCACGATCCTTATACATACGTCTAATCCGGCCATGATTGCCCCGCCGACCGCCTCGTCACGAAAACTCCACCTCGGCTATGAGATGTAGTACGCTCTACCCTTCCCTCCGTCTGACCCCATTCTTCTAGCGCCTTTAAAATGTTTTTTGACGAACCTCGCAACGGTACGAGGTGATGAATTTTTTGCGCTCGTGCGCAATTTCCTTTCATCGTTTTTGTATTAAAAGTTAACAGGGTTTTTGCCTTATCATGGATATACGACTGTTACAATCTTACGTTGAATTTATTATCTGCATTTATTACAATTGTATATGCTATTATGGGGATAATTATCTCGTTTATAATTATTTCGATTATAATTGTAAATTCGATCGACGATCTTGATAATGATTTTTCTGTGGATTATATTGCGGCGCATGATTATTGACAAGGCTTCTTTTTCTTCTCAACTACAATGGCAAAGAGAGGCACCGAAGCTACAAGGGTAGAACAGAATCTCAGACGGTCGTCAGGCAACGAGCGAGGTTACCAGCCAATTACTTGGCTGAACGGTTTTATTTGTATTTAATTCTTATTTAATTTACTTTTTATGGTCGTGCGCGCGCGTTTTGCCGCCGCCATTAAGGAAATGGAAGGCTTCTTCGTCATTGCAAATTAACGGTCAGTCGCAATCTATCCTGTCAAACGCAATCAATGTAGATAAAAATGCCATCAATTGCATTCAATAATGGAATTGACAGTTCATAAACATGTCAAATTGTTACTGTTCATTTTGTAATAAAATCGATCAAATGGAAATAATCAATACAATGAAGTAAAAAAAAATCATTTAATGTGACAAAAATACGATTTATATTAATTAATAAAATAACGCTAAAAATTAATTTTAATCAGCACGACATTATTTTGAAGAGATATGTTTACACAAGTAATGACTGAGAAATGAAGTTAGTCTATAGGTCACGTTCGGACTGACTCCGTTCTAGCTATTCAATTCTTTCACGCGTATGCTTTTCCAGAAGGAAATTCTGCGTGAAAGTCGAAGCAAAGTCGCATTGATCCCTCCAGGATGAAGCTGTTATTCCACTGAACTTGTTACGTTATATTTATCAGCGCAGTGCACACTGGCACTACCCGTCGGGTTTTATCGTTTCTTTTGGATTTCGTTCTTCCATCGTCGTTTCAGTTAAATAGCAAAGCCACAAATGACACAGCGAATAATAAGCAACACATTATAAATTAACCCGAAGTCATATATTATGTAATTTCTATTTTAATTCCATTTCTTCTTTCAAATTGGTAAAATATTTTTTATAATTCAAATATATATATTATGTTTAAAAAAATTATTTATCTATTATATAATATAAATATTAATTTCAAGAATGCATTAACAAACATCGACAAAAAATTATTTCTATCATATAATTCTATCATAAACTATTATTATATATTAGGCTTTATCAGACTATTCATGCTACTCTTTTTTTCTCGAAAATAGATAATGTTTGGAAGTTAGAGAAAAAAATTTTACCAAAACCTAATAAACAATTTAATAGTAGCATTTCAGGAAATGACCAGAAGTGAATAAACCTGAGTTAAGTGTGAAAATATTTAAATATATTTAAATAGGCATTAGGAACCTAAATCGAATGGAATATTGTATAAGACAAGTTTTTTAAAAATAAATTAATTTTTTTTGCTAAAATTTTTTTTACTAATACTTTTAATTTATGAAGAAAATAGAAGAAAACCTTTTTAAGTTTTCTTTTTAAAGATAATGTTTAAAATGCGTATCTACATCAAAATGGTAGATATTTTGAACATCTTTAAGAAAAAAATATAAAAAAGATTCCCTCTATTTTTCTTTTTAGAAATTAATTACTATTAAGAAAATACTCTAGTACCGAATAGTGTGTTATTTTTTATTAATAATAAAAGATATTAAGAGCTTTTTTACTTAAAAAATGTTCTCAATAAATAAAGAACTATTATCTATCATGCTTATTCCCAATGCCTATTCCAAATTTATATATTATGTATGTATACATAGTTATTATATATTATTTTTCAATTCTGTAAATTGATTTTTCCTCTTTGATAACTCTTTGATTATTCCGTAACTTTAATATAATAATATTTATAATATTTAATTGTTATCTTTTATAAGATTATATATATTACAATATTTATATATTTATATTAAACTTTCACTTTTGTACTTTAATAATCACAGTAAATTTAAAATAAAATTTCATTCAATAAAAACTTATTATTGTTGGATTAAATAACGTACGATCCTATAAAATTACTTCTTGATTTCTTATTTGCCGTTTCTCAGTCTCCACTGACGACAGAAAGAGAGAAGAAGTGGGCTATCCAGTTGAAGATCTGTAAAGGGGTAGCGGCTTAGAAAGCTTATTTTCTCATTTTGGTTCAATATGGTTGCACACGTCGGCGCGTAATATTTACTCAGCATTTTAAAATTATTTTAAAACAACTTGTCCCAGAGGGAAAAGGGATATCTGGTGACGCGAGTGTCGGAGTTGACATTATGTGTCACGTGATTTCGAATGCGGTGGGAACAAACGGGGAATGTTCGCCGTATTATTATTTCTTGTATACTTTAAAGGATACCAACTACTAGCCAAACGAGAGAATCACTGGAAATATATATCAAAAATACGTATTCTTATCGATTTACGAAATATATGCATTGAATATCAGTTCACGAAAATCACATTTTTCTCTCCTCTCTCCCTCCCTCCTTCTCTCTCTCTCTCTCTCTCTCTCTCTCTCTCTCTCTCTCTCAAAATAATTTCAAATATCCTCACAGTATTAAATATCACAAAGATATTTATAATGATTTTAAAACTACATGGAATGTAATGTAACATGGAATGTAACAGAAACATATTTTGATAAAAAAGATTTTAATTTTAAGCGTGGAAGCGTCAAAGTCAAATAAAGGTCAACTTTATTTTTTGTAACAGTTACATAATTTTTAACGACTACATACCTTTCTGCCCTATTCATCAGGAAACTCAACGCACTATGACCTTAAGATCGTCGAAGGTCAAGTAATCAAATGCGAGCTTACAATATCATTGCCTTTATACATATTTAAACTGTCGTCCGTCGCAAAATCCAACGAGAATAAATCTTGAGTACAGAAGGTAGCACTGGGTAGCAGAAAATGCACATGGTAGCACTCATACCATGGTTTACGTAGTTTACATAGTAAACACAATAAGTACCATCTCACACAAGACATAATAATAATAATACAATACATACATCGTTCGTACTAAATACATTATTGCTGTATATAATATGTAATATATTATTATTAAATCTTGTGTAAGGTGATAATTATTATGTTTACTACCTAAACTACCTTATACATAAACCTGTGTAATATGCATCTTCTGTGTTCAGGAGTTATTCTCATCGAATTCCGTCAGGCAAAAACTATAATATATACCTAGCTATTTAAAGAAGTTGACCTTTATTTAACTTAGACTCTTCATCCTGCAAAAACAAATTTTTTTATCATAACATATATCCCCCTCGATATCATATAATCTCATAAAAATGAGATTTCGATATCTCTCGTATGGTTTGAAAGAAATTCAAGTGCGTTGATTAAAATGGGACACCCTGTATACATTTCCCGTAATCTCGAAATAAAAAGAACGGAATAAATTTTAGTGCCGCGCGCAGCTTCCACTTTTTCTTGATGTTCCGCGAGTGGGCAGACGGTGGCGGTGCGGGAAGAAAGAGGAGGAAGGCGGATTAAAACGCGGGGACGAGAAAAGGCGTCTAAACGATGGTGGAAGGTCAAGCCTGAGATTACGACAGACCCGTGCGACGTTTGCTCGTTAATTAGGAAGTTCTAATTATAGTAAATGCGTGAGCCCGGACGCAGAGGTGGCGCGGAGAGATCGTGCCACGGCGGAAGCTCCGGGGATCAAAATGCAACCCTCCGCGAACGAGCCAAGATTACCTTCGAGGGTCCTCGGGCGCTTCCCTCGCTAAGGCTCGACCCACAACCTGCGCGACGACGACCGTTCTCTGCATTTCCCTTCTGCCTCTCCTCAATCTATTCACCGTTCCCCCCTCGCGTCTCCTCAGCCATACTCTCAGATATCACCTAAAATAACAACGTTCTAGGAGCGCGCCCAGATAGATTTTACTGCTGGTGGTGTATAACAAATGGATTAGTATTTCGGTAGACGTCTAATCCCCCTCTCGTTGTGGCCCCGGAGATTATTTCGATTATCCGGATCTGATTTTAGTTAATTAACGCGCTCTCATCTCCGCCTATTTCAAAGACTAGGTCTGATCTTCTCGTTAAATCTTCCTTAGATTTATCTGCAATCGTCACATGGATTGCGATTACTGTCAAATAATTTACACGACTGCTAAACAGAATGTATCTTTTTTATTATACGGCGAATAAATATTTATGAGCCGATATGAATGTAATAAAATCAAAATTGTGGACCAAAATCATTGATTTACTATTAATTATACAATTTGTTGTGCTTTTGTTACATAAATTTACAAAATACAAAATACAAAGTATATCCTCAAATATAAAATATTAAGATACGAGTCTAATAATTTATATGTGATAATATTGTAATAAAATCCTCTACAAAAATCGATAATTAATCTCGCCTAATAAAGTTGTTTGGCAAAAATATAAGAATGATAGGAACGCGAAGTACACAAACATAGGAGATCATATTTTTTTACAAGATAGTTGATTATTTATCCAGAATTTCGAGATTGTCTGTCGTAGGTAGTATCCACTTGCAGCCGCGAATAGGGCAAATATCGGTATAGAATCCGCGCGAGTGAGAAACGTGACAGAACGACAGCACACAACAGCGATATACGTGTGCACCGATATGATTCTCGGCGTCGTCGACACGTGGGAACGCGGACACGCGTCCTCGTCGCCCCTATGTGCGTGCCCCAACGCGCCGCAACTCCGAGGGTTGTTTCTGCCATCTCGACTCTCTCGTATATTCGCGACACACCTCCGATCATGCAAATTATTAGCAAGAGACTACGGATACAATCGATTACAACAATAAATCAAGATATTTTTATACAAGCCCGGTCTCGAATGATTTATACAAATGACATATTAATGTTGTACGAATAAACGACAAAAATATAGGAATAACATATTTTATTATACTTTAAATTTATTATTTCATTGAAATTATAAGTCTATTTTACATCTTTTTAATTTAAATATTCTGTACTTGTAAAATATTTTTTCAACATTTTGCTAAATCTACGCGTATTTTCAATATAGTAGGGATCCATACGCGGAAATAAAATCGCGAGGCATTTCGTTTTCCAACCACCGCAGTGAGAAATGCGTTTCGACGGAGATTGCCGCTATCCCCTGCGTGTTTTCACCCCTAAAGGTTTCCCTACGGTCGCCGACGGGGAGCGTACGTCGCGTCGACTCACAGACGCGGAAAATCTGACGGATGCGAATACGCGATGCGTATAACATATCTATAGGTCGCACACGTATAGCATTCGGAGAGGCGGACACGTAACAATTACCGTAGTCGCAAGGGTAACTGACGTACGTCAAGGTCGTCAAAGTGAGTCCACTTCTTATCAGACGATTACGATTGATAATACGTGGCATATTGGACGATAAAGGATTAATTAATTGCTCAAACTTTAAACTTTACTCATTTTTGCGCTAAACGTTTATTCGACACATAATAATATAAACGTTTTAACATAAAAAAATAATCTGTGTGTGTGTGTGTGTATATATATATATATATATATATATATCGGATGGAAACCCATCATTCATTTAATGCAAATATAAATTGTTGATTATTATTTTGTATAAAAAACTAAAAATTAAAACGTTAAATTTTAATTATTTTGAAATTGTTAATATCCTTTTTTAATTCAACCGTAAAAATTTATAATAATTTTTTTACTTTTCAGTTATTTGTATCTTAAATCTATCACTTTATTGTCACATCGCTAATATTATATATATAAATATTTTTTTTTTAACACTAATTTGATTGTAACAATTTTCTATTCTTTATCCAGTTTTTAATTTTGATATTTATAAATTATTTAATCAATGCATTCTAACACATGAGATTCACATTTAATCATTTAGTAGATTAATCATACACTCATGGCCGCCCCATTTGCTTCGGAAATGGCAGAAATAAGTGTCTCTTTATCTTATCGTTAATCGTTGTCATTTGATTCGTGGTTTATCGAAAGTACAAGAAAAACGTTATACATGTATTGTTAACATTTATTATATTTGATTAGCGGGAACATAATTATCTGCAAGATTGAAAAAATTACTTATAAAAGAAATCATCGTTATCATTTTTTTTCCTAAAAAGTAACTCGTTATTATTATTCGTTATTAATTATTAAAATAACCTATTATCAATAGATTTTTAATTGCCATAATTCGCGTCAGTTTTTTTAAATTATTCATGATTTTAACAATGGTATGGAATACCTTTTTCAATTTTCAATATGTTTTTTGGCTACGTTCTCAATTATATAACTGTTGATTTCATAATCGAAATAATTTACAATTTTGATCATTATTACATCATTATTACATTATAAGTTTCTTAGTCATTGACTAACATACAGTTTTTCAATTGGGGAATTTGCTTTATGATGGAGGAATAGTTACTCCTTACAATGATTGCGACCGGATGGATACCATCTACTGTAATAATTTTTTTATATTATTTTGCTGAAGAATGCTAAAAGATTACCTGAAATATGATTATTTTAATATGATACTGATTATTTTCTCATTGAGAGAAAGTTTTTTTAAAGTAAAATTACGCTGTCTACAACGCCAATTCCTTATTTGCCATTTGTTTTTATATTAAATTAACTTATTATCATTGCCATCACTCAAAAAGCAATGAGTCATTCCAATTTCCGCTATTTTTGTCATAAAATGTTGATAATCCCTTTTTTTAGAGTGGCATTCAGTTGCCTTGATCATTAATTGAACAATTCAACACAAGATTTACAGTAGTTGTAACATTGATACATGCTATAAATAATTCCGAGAAAATAAAACAATCTAATTTTTTAATTTAAAATAAGTTTAACAAAAGAATTTGTGAATAAGAGAAGCGATAGAAATTTCGGTGATGTCCGCACCATGATTATCTAGCAGACTTCGTTTATAACGATACATACAAATATCTCTGGAAACTGGCCGGCCGAAAGTAAGATAAAGATAAAAAAAGGTTACGACGTAGAATTTACCTAGAACACGAATGTTTAGGAGTTGGAAGAATCGCATGCGTTTAATCGTTTCTCGTATTTACGTAAAACCCAAGAGAGACGATAGCGTCGGGAGGGGTTCGTTTGCTCGTGCCGAACAACAGATGATAAGGTTTTATGAGCCGTCAGTCATAGACGAGACGAGCCGCTGCGCGTCGTTCAACTCGCGGTAAATCGTTCGTGTCACGTCGCCGGATGTGTCGGAGCAAGTTCGCCGTCGAAGTTGTCGCAAAAATAAAAGCCAATCAGAGAACGATCGTTGCGCGATTATGAAAGCATAATTAGTAACGGACCATCCCAAATTCCCACCAAACGACAGTTTTTATTGTTCGGAAAATTACTGGTATTCTCCCCATTAAGATAGCAACTTTTAAATTATTATACTTTGAGATGAAATTTTTCATAAGAAATTTTTGCCTCGGCCTAAATCAAATTTCAAAATTGCCAAAACGATTTTGTTTTTGAAAGAAATCGTCCACAGTTGGATCCCAAATATCTAGGAATGCGCCGGATCGTAAAATCTAGAAATCGAAAATTATCGGATATTCGGTATCACATTCTTTTTAGATATTCGATTAGATATTTGGAACAAGGCTCTCGAAAAAAAAGGAAAACAAGGAAAAAAAGAGATAATAATTTTCTTTATCTTTCCAACGTGAAAAAAAAGAGGAAATAGGCAAAAAGTTCAGAAGACTCAGTATCTAAAAATTTAACTAAAAATCTGAAAATAATTTTGATAAATCATCAAAATAATTATGTAAGACACTCAAGCTGATTGCTGGAATGTCAAAAGTATTAAAATATTGCTTTAACATCTTAAGATTCCTACATAATTATTTTAATAATCCAACAAAGTTAGATCTGTATGTCTAACTAAATTTTTAAATGCATTAGAAAATTCTTTCTGTATATGTGCAATATCAAAATTTAATATAACTAAGAGTCATCTTAAACTATCTCAAAATTACCAGGGCTTTGTTCTTAAAATTAAATTTAATATTACTGATGCTAATAAACATCTTTAAAACACTGTAGAAAATTTATTGCGAAAAATGTTATTCTCAGCTGGGATTCAAACTCTCCCTTATTCCGTGCGGGCCAATTCAGCTAAACTTTTAAATACTTTAGCAAAAATCTTTTTACCAATTGGACTTTTAAATTCTTTAGCAAAAATCGTTCTTTTCATGTATTTTGGCACGTGCACATCATTCAATCAATGAAATATTTAATTTTAGTATTAATATTAAATTATTAAAAATTCTGACTTTAAAATATTTGATATTCTATATTTTTATCATTGTATTAAACATATACCTGTACTTTTTAAGTTAATTTTCGTAATGGTATTTAAAAAAAACTGTTCACTTCATGATGTTCAAATTTAGAAAGAAATTAGGAAAAAAATAAGATTACATCGATATATGGTATACTTTCGAAACGATATCAATATGATGTTATACCGATCAGGTTTTAGAAAACGCCTAAATAGATCGTCTAAACAGTTCTTAACGATTCTATCGAACGCGTGCAACGTCTTCGAGCAATTACGTCAGTTGCCAATAGCGGTGGCTTGATTTTGATAAATGAGATCGAGGGTGGTCCCGACGCTCACAGAAGTTTAAGGAACCGATGGTACGGTTCGCATGGAGGAACCGCGGGAGGAAACCGAGCGTGAGGCTCTTCTTTTCGGAAGGATGCTGGCAAAAGGTACGGGGGTGCGCGTCGAGGGGGTGACGTCGGACGGGGGTGTCGTTCATCATTTCATTGCCGGGGCGAACGAGAATATTCATAGACTGCTGCCACCCCTGCACCCTTGCAGCGTCGGAATGACAGAGGGATGCAAAGAGACAAGCAAAAAAAAAAAAAAGAACGGGCAAGCGATGTAGAAGAAGAGAAAGAGAATAGAAAGGGCCGTGATATATGAGCGCGTAGTAGAGCACGTGGCTCGTTTCACACCTTCTTACAATCTTTGTTCCTACTATCTTCGTGGAAAGAACTTATCTTTATGTCGGTCCTTGAACGTACACTCGCATCGCACGAACGGAGTACGCAACCACATACGATAGTATCCGGAAAAATATTGCTGGCGTCTTATTTTAATCGTGAAATTACAAATAAAATTAATCTAGTAAAATAACAATTGCAAAATGTCTATAATATGTCAAGTAACATTTTAATAATAATATATAAGCAATTGTTAGATGGAAATGTTAATTAAACATATGCTGTTATGTTTTCAAAATTCCTATGTCACTAGTGTCACTACACGGAAATAACGATTTTGCTGAAGCATCTAAATTTAGCTAGATACAGATCTGAAAATAAGTTCGACCCTCAAAAAATTATTTAAAACACACAAGCATTGATGACAGTGCTGCAAAAAGTTTCAATATTCTACGCTGAGAAAAAAATCGTTATAAATCATAACGATTTTTATACAAATATTTATTTAGATACTATTAACGTTATTTAGATACTTAACATTTATTTATAGCAATATTTAGTAAATAAAAAAAAATAATAGTTGAATCAAATTGATGGTTCTAACTAAATAAATGGTACTAAATAAATACTAGTTTACATTTAATAAATATTCAGCTGGTACTATTTAAACAAATATTTATTAAAATGTAATATATTTTTTCTCAGTGTAACTAGTTTGAGCATCCTATATAATCATTTTGACGGTTCAAACAAAATATTTTCAGATCTATATCTAGCTAAATTTTTAGATATTTTAGCAAAACCACTATTTAATAAATTTCTCTAAGTTTGCAACTATTTAATTATTATTAGAATATATATTAGGTGTTGGAATTAATTCGTAGCGTTTTACAAGTGATGGGAAGTACTTTCATTAATGTATTTTTTAATGCTCATGTGAAATAAATAACATTCTTTCATTAAAAAACGCTACGAATTAATTCCAACACCTAATATAATTTTAAAAAAATCAATCAGATTTGATTCTAATCATAGTTTCTATAATAATATTTCCGGCCATTTGAGAATTAACTCCGACTGCGCGACACGATTACCTAGAGCATCGGAAAATTCAAGCACGAGCTCTTAGCTTTTAAGGTATTTATAGGAACATTATCATTCGCGTAGATAGAACGGGGATAATTATTTTAGGCAGGCGCTGCTTAATCCAGGCCACGGTGGGAAAATAATTTGCGATATCACCTAAGCCATTATAAGTTATGCGGAGCTTCAGGCCAAATGAATTTTCCGCGGGTAGACGTACAATGCTTTTCCAGTCATTATTATTATCTACATGAGAGATTAGCTGTGGCTCGCGCCAAAACTCCGTTACCAAAGTCGCCTAAAATCCTGTAATGATATATTATTGACACACCCTATACGCTTGTTCATGAAGTCTCTATAGATCTGGAGAAGAAGTAATAAACGTTTCCCGAACTCAACCGAGCAACAATAAATCGAACAGGAATAAAAACCAGAGGCGTACTTAAAGAAATATCTTTGCGTGGCTATTTGCAACGATTTTAAAATGACTCAAGTATCGCGATTTAATGTCAATGCTGAGATTGGGTATAATTTAATTAAATCGCAATATCAAATCTCAATTCTGTAATTGTTATTATGTAAACGATGGGCAATAACGTTTAATTTAAATTCTAAATGATTTTTAAGATTTGATTGATCATTTTTAATATTAACTTTACGTACAAAAAAAAACACACTTTTTAGAGATCTTCAATATTAAAATCTCCGAATAATTTTCGTCTGAAATTTCAATAAAAATCATATATCTTATCATTAACTTCTTTATTACATCAATTTTCTTGTTTTTAAAGAAAGAAAAGCGTATCTCCAATTTATAAAAGTATTACTCGATTCTGAAAATAATAATCAGTCGGATAATTTAATTTAATGTTAAAATCACATACAAAAAGATTCGTACAAGAGATAATATAACAGAGTAGAAAATTTCAAGCTGGATTTCAAGCAGATACGGGACACTTGGTGATATTCCTCGTGAACATCGAGCTGTAAATTAAGAACGATACAACGGCCGTGGTGGTCGCTTCACCTGTCGCTTGCACTTCACCTCACGTCCAGCGTCCGGCGACGTGGAGCTGTCCGGCCAGGCCGTGCTTGGCGTTTACTGAAAACAATGCTATAGATGTGTCTATCCGGTCCGAATTACGTGGGTCACTGCATCGTGAAATTTCTGGCGGCTGGCTGGCAAGAGGAGACGTGGCTCGAGGCTCCGCGACAATGAAACGTGCGAGGAACAATAGGTGGAAACGGGAGTATCGACGAGAGACGTACGAAGTGGATCTTTCTCAGCACTGTGTCCGCCGGCGGGTGAGCAAGACGAAGAGCTGCCATGTTGGCCGACACCAAAGGCACCGCCCCGGACTCGCAATTCCATTGGTCGTCGGCCCGTTGTTCCCGGAGTACGGGGAACGAAGGGAGGACTGCAGGGTATCCTCTCTTCAGCTTCACCTACGCTCCCCGCCGCGAGACTCCTCGGTCGCGTGTGTGCGAGAGACCGATGTAACAGTGCGGTAGATGTGGGTGCGTGAGTATCGCGCACTACAGATGTGTGCGTGCCTGGTGGATACGGTGTGCGTTGTATCGACGTGCACGATACGCGCCGCACACGCTCGCGCGTTCAGTAATTTTCGAAAAGGACCAGAGGACTCTCCTTCTCGCTTTCTTCGGGCCGAATCGAGGACAAGAAAGCGTCCCTTGGACTGGATAGATCGTAATTTCAAGTATATTTTGCGGCCTGACGGGTCATCCGGAGGAGCACAGTAGAGACCACCGGCTGGATTATGGAAGATTTCTTCGATTTTGGCTCGATGTTATTTCCTCTATCCGCAACTTGAAGCCGGTTGCGGATAGACAAGAGATAGAAAAGAAAAAAAAAACAAGAAGAAATGCAATGATTTTTAAATTGAATCGTTGTTTAACGTAAACGAAATAATAGATTACGAGATCATAGTAGATATCTCAAAATAGTTAAATAAAGAGAATAATTGTGAGATAGAAATAATATTGTAAACAATTCGGTGGAATTATAGCAATCCCTTTATCTTTTCATAATTATGTAATAAGTTACGATCGGTATTATTTCTAATGTTAGATGTATAACGAATATGCTACAATAAATAGTCTGATTTCATTAATATTATGCGTCAAAATTTCGGCAATGAGTTTTGATCGTCTATTGTGTTTTCCATGCACGAGACAGTAATCATGGGACGATATCTTTATTGCCGAGTCGTCGGTACAAAAGAAGATAATTCATACAATCGTTAATATTTGCTATCCGTGTACATTTATTATCTCTATTGGTCATTAAACACGACCAATGCGTGCTGTCCGCTTTCATTAGGATTAGTCACGCGCGAGTCTCGAACATTTACCAATAATAAAAAAAAGAAAAAAAAAACATTTGCTTATCTTGCACGCCTCTCTTTATCCTTGTAATCCCTTGCAGCACGCATTGAGCCACGGAACACAGACGCGACAATAATTTTTATTGCGACGTTTGTTAAGGCAGTTTACCCATTTTACTTTCGTTAAATTATTATATCCCATTCATATTTCTATGCATCGATATTTTAGGAATCATACGTTAAAAATTATACGAGACAACGTAATATTGTTCTTTTTAAGACAAATCGACTCCAAAATTTCTAAAAAATTAACTATTGACATTCTTAACCAATAAATTTGTTTCAAGCCCCTAATAAGAAATATAAAGTTAAATAATTTCATGATTGATATAGAGATTGATAAAGATTAAAAAAATATATCATTCTCTTCTGAGATAAAACATTTTTGTGTGCTAAAACAGGTGAACTGTAGTGTGGAAAGCGATATAAAGGAAGATATAGAAGAATGAATATATAGGTAGATATAACCGACCAAAGGAAGGACTCGCGATAACTGCGGTGGTGGCGGAGCAGAGACTTCTTTGTGATTGAAAATTGATGGAGTGGAATCAAGGGAGGCTGAAGGAGGTCGGGTAAGGGGTGCTCGCGGTTCATTTATCAAAACACGTAAAAGGGTGACATCGTTTACACGTGCGCGTTGAATTTTAAAGTGAGAGAGAGAGAGAGAGAGAGAGAGAGAGAGAGAGTTTACGTAGTACAGAAAATAGGGTTTTGCATTCCATATATCGCAGCAATAAAATAGTAATTACGATCCAACTTCTGCATACATATGAATAAATTAACATTTTGCAATGTACCTTTTATACGCACAATATATGTATATATTATATATACATAAACGTGTATATACATGTTTCAGAGATGCACGTAGCTAGAATGACGCGACATTAAACTTTGTGCTTTAAATTATATAATTAACTTGAAATGTACTTAATAAGAGTTAACATCGTAGATGTCGTTTAAATATCACTCCCTTAGTTCCAAAACGACACAATTCAAGAAATTACATTTCCTAGAAAAAGGAAAAAGAAATTAATGACTAATCAAACAATATATCAGCAAAAATTCTTCTTAATACAATTAAGTGTCGCTTTTGTCATTTTCGTTTCACAATTATTAAAATCTATTCTTTTTTAGTTGTAACAATTTTGATACTTTTTTTTAACCATCTTTATAATTTTTGTTTTAATTTTGATTTTTTTATAAAGATATTTAATTATAAAAGTATTAAGTTAATTCTTCACTCTGATAATTGATAGGGTAATATTTAACTCATTCATGATAATAACTCAAAATCTTGTATTAAGTTATGTCACTTTTAAATAAGGGAACGTTACGTTCGTTGAATTTTATACGGGATAGAATAAAACAGCAAGTGCGAACGATTCTTTTCTCACAGAGAGAGAATTAAAACTCGAAAAAGTCAAAACACAGGAATGAGAGAATAGCAACGTCAAGCTTGTAAAGTAACGTAGTGAATCGAATCCCATGCTACGTATTTAAAGAAGCGCGAAACGAATCTGCGAACGAAATCGTCTGCTCCATTGAAAGCTCGTTAACAGGATCGTCGCTCCTAATGCCGCTAAGCCGCACTATCGCCGAAAGGCTGACCGAGTAAGAAGCCAAGTTTTCGCCTACTTTCTGTCCATCTTAAATAGGATTAACCTTAAACTGGGAGAGTAATCCTTGCCGTATAATTGGGCAGTCGCGGCATAGTCGCGAAGAGCCGATCGATTTATCGCGTTGCGACTTATCATTTCCGCCGCACTTTCTTTTCAATTAGCTTATTTAATTGTGGCTTATATTCTATGTCTTATATCTTAACTTAAAATAGTTTTTATAATAAATAACCCGTAGAGAGAAATATAACGCAATTTCAGAGGCTATAAGTTTAGTATTAAATCTTTTTCAGATATTGCAATTTTTTATAACTTTTTAATTAATTCATTTTTAATTATTTGCTAATTTTTACATTGATATTAAAGAATTGTAGACGTATTCTTTTTCATATTTCTTACATATTGTACATTACACGTTTCGATATGAAACAATTTACTCATAGAACTCGAATCACAAACTCAAAAACTAAGAACACACTTTCTCAAAACTATATTTCGCTTTACAGATGAAAAAGACGTATTCAGTGATCGCGAGTTTTTTAACAAGACAAGACATGAAGCGTTCCTCGATATAGAGTTCGTCCGGCGAATTACAATCCACCACCCCTAACGTGGTGCAGCATCCCCTTCTACGTTGCCGGCTTGCCCCGTTCTTCGTGCCCCACACCGACGAGCGAGAACGAAGGGGTGCGATCCGCTCCGCCCAGCCACGTGACTACAATGTCGACTGGCGGGGATGATAGGGAACCAAGAGGGATAATTTGGACCGAGAAGCTTCCCCTCTGCCGCACCCCTGCTCTCGTGCTCTAACCCTCTCTCTTTTCTCCTCGGTCGGCTTCTCGACGACTTTATGCCTCATAAAAATGATATAAAATTTGTAAAGACGGCGCGCTGTAACGACCGAACGGCTTGGCCGAATGGAGTGGGAGCCAAGGGTGAGTCAAGGGAGAAAAGAAAATGCACGAGCGTCCGGGGAGCGACGAAGGAAGAACGACTGGCACCAGTAGTAAACGAAATCGAAACAGAGCAACCCCTAGGCACCGTAGCCGTTCTTGACTGCAATCGATATGATTCCTTCGTACGAGAATAAACTTGGGATGGTTCGAATATGGGCGTTAAAAAAGTACAAGTACGCTTCCTTCGTTCGTATTTGACCAAAATGTAAAATATTCTCTCGATATCGAATGAACAAATATCAAAATTATTTTAAAATTGATCACAGGTTGCTTGCCACATTTGTTCCAATTATTTGTTCGAATTACGAAAAGATTCCGCCTGAAGATAAACTGTCGGCGTCGAATGGATACGTTTTACAATCGAGATAGATAGATTAGCTGTTTTTATCGTGCAGGTCGGTCGGCCGATAGAAGACAAAACCGATTGAAGATGTAAATTATTGCGTATCTTTCAACGAAATACTTTAAATTGCAGATGCAACGGCTCGATTTCACGTAAAGAGAATCAGAAGAATTCACATGCAAATTTTTTTAAGAAAGTCTTATTTATGAGATTTTGCTTATTTGTGTCTATGTACTAGAAACTTAATTAGATCGCAATAATAAGTTTTTTGATTATACTTTTGTCACAAAAAAATTGATTGATTCCAAATCAATTAATGAGACAAAAAGAAAAAAAAATCTAAAACGCTGTATAGTTAAAACGTATATTTCTGTGTATATTTCATTCTTAGAAAAAGTTTAATACATAAATAGATATAAGTAGTCAAATATTTCACAAAAAATTAGCTTTAAAAAAGAATCATTTACATCCCAAAGTATGTTTGAAAATCAATCTTGGACGACATTTAGCAGCCTCATTGAGACAGATAAAACTGGCTAATCGGCAAATCGATTATTCTGCAATAAGCATCATCGGAAGAATGTGAAGTCTTTGCCTGTTTCGAAGCCTCTTTGTTAAAATTCGGCGGTGGAAGAGGTAAATGCAGACACAAAGGAGGATGTTATCGCGGCGGTAGATACGAATCTCGAAAACGATATTCCGTACCGAGTATCGATTGTTTGCGCCACGGGCACGTTTTACTATCGCTAGTAAAACATGAGTAAGTCACGTCGGCGATGACAATTGATCTGCTCTTTTGCGGTCATAGAAACGCTTCATGCCACCAATAGATCCTTTACAGCGGCCGTATCGAGCAGCTTATCCCGCCTATCTTGCCGATATTTCGAATAAACTGCGATGAAATTTTCTAACGTCCATATTTCCATTCAGAGAGATACAAAGAGACGAAAGTAAGTTTTCACGCTATAGAATAAGAAATATTCAAAGTAAAAGATTCAATACAAATGTTCAATCGATTTCCCAAACTTGAAAAATAAGTTTTGTAAAGTTGCAAAGATTAAATTACAGAACTGATGAAATTATTTGAGCGTTAAAATAAATTTTGTAAGATTAATTATATAAAACATTTAAGAAATAGTAACATTTCTGTTGCATTAATAGAATCTTTTATTTTTTAACTTTATTTATTTTTTTAACTTTAATTTAATTTTGAAAAGTAGTACATCATAATACAAATTTGAAGAAAAACTCAGGAAATTAATTTAATAAATTTATCTTGAAAAATCTATATTTTATCGGTTTCATTTCAATACTGCAATTCAAATATCAGTGTCGAAAGCAATCTACAATACAAAAACCAATACTAACATCGAGAGTCAAATAAGCGTTTCTTGAAAAGATTCCGTACGCGCAAGAAAAATTATCTTTACAAATCATAGCTTCGAAAGATATAAAAATTTATGTGCAGCATGTTTTCAATTAAAGACAATCATCGGTCAACAGAAACATATGTATAATATAATATATATTCTATTAGAATTGACTATCGGCGAGGTACTAATCCAGTATTAATTTTTACATGTCGATACAGGTATGATATCAAAGGAATATTGGAATGATTCCAATAGGCCAAGACTTAGAATACAGTACTATTACAGTACGAAGTTACTGTATTAAATACAGACACGCTGCAAATATACTGACAGAGTATATTTTTGTACTATCTCAATATTAGCATCTGACAAACTGATTTTGGATAAAATATAGACATAATACTGAAAACGTACTGATAACGTACTAAATCAGTACTACTGATTCACATATTAAGTAGGTATTGAATAGTAGTAGCTTCAGAAATTCGATTGCTTTTAACGATTGCTATTAAATTATTCCAGCGTTTTTCTAGTATAGGTCCATCCGAAGTCATTGTTTTTTAAATACTGGATCCAGTACTGAAATAGGAAACTCATTTTTACATAACAATGATACAAGATCGGTAGGTACTTCATCAGGATTCAATGATATACCGTATGAATTCTCACTTGAGTAATAGCAATTATTTGCATTATGAATTAAGTAGATAGGTATGTATTTCTTCTTAAAATATTAAATATTATTTATAACGACAAGATATCTATCCTATCTTTTCTGCAATTACACAAATTACAAATTACAAATTTCGTAAATTGCAAATTAAAATTGCACAATATGATTAAGTTTTTTGCGGTTTTTGCGTCACATTGCAAAATAGTCACCTGACAGGTAATATTTAACGTCAGATGTATGTTTGCGAATCGAGTTGTCGTCGTTAAAACGAGCAACCGACCGCTTGTAGCTGATAAACGTCTATCTTATCCTTTTATAGCATCCAGGCAATAACTTAGTTTATGGTTGTTGCCGATATTGAGCAAATGGCAAGTACAAATAATAATCACGCATATAGCGCAGAATAGTAATTAGAATTACGAGTGATAATTGGGTAATGCGAGGCTTTATTTTTAGAAGATCGTAAAACCGACCAAAAAGTGCGATAAGATTCTGCAATTTGTGCACATGTAAATAATTACCATTTATTACATGTCAATAGCAAAAGTCAAACTTTGCTAGTTGAAACATGCATACGTCATCTTCAGAAATTACGTAAATTCGATTTTAACGATTGCTCTTAAATTAGTCTAGCGTTATAAGTTTATCTCAAGTTTTAGTCTCACTGCACATATAATATTAAATATTTAATTACATTAGTTACGTTTATAATGTTGCACGCAAAATAGATTTGCGCGACAATTCAAGATTGTATAATCGACAAATAAGAGATTACTATTAGTACTTTATTATATAGCTTCGGCCATTTTCTCGATAAACAATTCATACACGTGCAAGGTATGCAGTGAATTCGCGATAGAGAAAAACAGCGCCGACAATATGTCGCGCGAAGTTTAACTGTCGATAAAACGAGCCGATTGTCGAATCCCATTCAGGGTTGAACGTCGATCGAGAGAGACCAATAGCGAATAGCAGGTGCGATCGTATGCGACAGCGACGTTGAGGCCAACCGCAAAGCCGTGCTGCGAGCGACTCTCCTATATACAGAGATAATCCGTAATCCTTCAATTATTATCGAATTACAATAATTATGGCCGGACGTATAATACAAACGTCTCCCGATCATGTCTATCGTGGATTGGCAAAAATAACGCGTTGCAGCAAAAAGTTCTATTGTAGTAATTTATCTTATCTGTTATATGCAGTTATTAAATAGTACATATAGATGTAACTTTATGTCACGAATCATATATCGTGTTGATTATTACTACTGCATTTAATAAACACATTTTTATATAAATTAGCTCCGTATGATAATATCTTTATTATATGCACTCCAAAAAATATGGGCATTAGATTTAACACCGTAGACGTTAAATATCAGAAGTGTCTCGACGCGAAGATACACGAAGCGACGAAATCGATAGTGTATCTTTACGCGAGTCGTCAATTTTTTTTCAGTGTAATTCTTATACTTGTTAGTATTAATATAAATACTAATTCATGATGTGAATTTAACAGCATGAATTGTAAACCATAATCTACATCATGTTAGTATTTATATCAACACGGTGAGAATTATATAAACACCGCATGATGTTAAATCCACATTCATATTTTTTAGAACGTACATATAGTATAATACGTATTACAAAATCTTACTGTCACGGTTTTTAATGGAACGGTATTAAGCTATTGATACGTCCGACAGAATCATCGAAATGCCGATACTGAAGTACGGTTATATTGATGCCCGGTATAAGACATTGTCTATATACAAGGGTAGGTGGGAAAGATATAGAAAGGAAAAGAGAGGTACATTATTTTCTACAACTAGGAGAAACCACATTTCATTCGAAGCCAGTGTCCATCCCCGATCATCATCTTCGACTTTAATTTACCGAGGTAGAGTGGTCTTCACATTTCTGCAGTGACATCGCACTCGCTGTATGTACGTTGCCCATACATATAACTCTGATGGTCGCTTCAAAAATCAGAAGACACCCTAGCGAACACGTCCTACCCCGCATCCGCGTCCCTCACACGTAACCCACTCTCTCGTTCTTTCCCTCTCTCCTTTTCTCCCCTTCCTCTCTCTCCCTCTCTCTCTCTCTCGTTCCTATCCCACCAAACCTCGAGTCGCGCCGATGTGGTGCTCCCACTCTAGCTCTGAACTCTGGGAAGTCACACGCACACACCAGCAAATAACGCCCACGCGGTCTGCACGGTAGGCGTGGCCATCTTGTCATTTGTCTCCTCTACTTTCCCCGAGGCGTTAGGGGATCCCCGGGATGGCGCTCTGTTCCTAGCTTGACGTATGTACTGCCGCTACAACCCCCGTTTTCGTATCGCGCTCTTCGTTTTCCGCGCGCCCGCCGCGTTCTCCTCCATCGAGTGCTTTAGAGTCGCGCGTCCCCTCCCTTCTGTGCCGCGCCGGTAGTTACTCTCCGTCTCTTTCCGTTTTTCCTTTCCGTCCACCCTGCATTTGTCATTTTTCTTCTACATATCTCCCCCCCCCCTCCCTCCCTCTCTCTCTCTCTTCTCTTCTCTATTTGAAAGATGCTTCTATCCCTCGCTCCATTTTGTTGCGTGACAACTTCTTGACGCCAGTCACGACGTCCACGGCTCCCTTTGCTGACGACGATTCTCTTACGAGGATCACGCGCGGCCCACTTCGTCTCTGACCCTTCCGGACCTTGCTCTCCGTCGCGATAAGAACGAGCCGGGCGTCGTCATGTCTACGAAGTAGTTATCGAGGAACTTGTAGGTTATTCGGTTGACGCAATACCAATCGATGTAATATGGAGAATGGACGAGATGCTAAATGCAACTTGCAATTTGATAAATCCTGAAGCTGAGAGCGAATCGCAGGCTGTAGCTAAAATCTTTCTATCTATTTTCATTTCTATCTCTTTCATATTTTAATTATAAATTTTCAACGCTATGCATGAAGATCAATAACATCGTTAAACTTAAGCGTCGTTCGTTATTTAAATAGCGAAAAAGAAGTGATTAACGTATTTAAATTATTGTTTGTTGCATTCAAGATTATTTCCAACGTACACACATACTAATATTATTTGATGTAGTACGCTCTCTGATATGTATATATCAGTACTTTTCGAAGTCATCGTGATGTTTCCTTACTTACTTGATATACATGGTGTATATCACGATGACAATGCTGTTTTTCCTAAATGATGATAAAAAGCTACCACTGAAGTCCTGACAACGATAAGATAAATTTTAGACTGCGTTCAGAAACTTCATCCGAAACTGCACCCATGAATCATTTTAATCTTATTGTTAAATCATACGTTAAACAAGGATAAAATGAAACATAGGTTCACTCAAGAAATTCCTGAATGCAGCCTTGAATTCTCAGACCAATCGCGCGTGAGCGTTGTACTATCAATCGTATCATTTGGCAGTAGATCAGACAGTTGGGAATTCGCTTTCCCTCGACAATGCTCGCGCAGACATGCCCGCAGTCGTAAACTCCTTCTACTCAAGGCACACCTCTCGAAATCGAACAATATGCTCAATAGACGACTCCAGACGTCACTGCAAACCGATATTTGCTTCGACTGATAAGCCGAACGATAACTGCGTACTAGCAATCCCAATTTTAAATAGAGCCGCAAACTTTTAGTTTTGCGAGACATACAAGATGATGAAGTTACTGAATGATTATATTCAAAACAAAGAATAATAATTTACAAATCATATTACTGTGATGATAAAAATAACAAATAGAATATACCGAGTGAGTATTATATTCGCGACTGGACTCCTAATGAATTTCATCAGGGTTTTAAATCACAGCTCAGGTAATTGTTAACAATTTTTATAAGTATACACTTACTGGTCCAAATAATAATATTTTCCTTTCATCCCTAATTAGTGTTCATCCCTAATTACTTTTCAGATATATGTTTAAAAATTTGACGAAAACAAGAAAGAAAGTTCTAGGACAGTTCAGAGCAACGATAAAAAACAAATCTAAAATAAAATATCCTGATGTTCTTTCTCCACTCTATTCTCTTCTATGAATCACGTGCGAGAGAAGCGGCAAGATTGACTTCTTGCAACAGCGTAGGAATCCCAAGCTGTTCTTTTCTGCTTTATTTGCGCGTGAATTTTCAGGTAAACAAACAGTGAGATATAGCGATGCATTTCTTACGAAGGCGAAGGGTAATCGCCGAAGACTACTTCGCTGGTGGTGGGATCGCGATCTCGCGTGGTCAAGGCGTTACGAGGTCGACCGGGAGAAACAACAAACGATAATCGTTGTAGTATAGCAAGATCCGCAAGATCGCCGGTAGTCCAAGAGAAAAGAGGAAACACCACGTGTGCGACGTATGCGTGTGCGTTCGCTCGACGGGGCAAGCACGCCAACCACCGTCTCCATCGTAGGAGGGGCAACTTCGGGTCAAAGGTGGGGTTAAAATCCGAAAGTGGGGATGAACCGGAAGGGATGCGCGTCGGTGACACTGAACGTTAACCAGTATGACCGCCTCGAATAACTATACGCAAGAGATAACTATACGAAAGGAGACACGAAAGATCGTAGCATAGAAAATTCTATTATAGCGATAATATTGTAATATTATAGCGAGATGGCTGAAAACGAACAACAGGCAAAGAAAAAACAATGACAGACCTAAGCATCTAAAGAATGACTCTGTCGCGCAGACTAGACTCACAAGACAGAAAGAAAATTCGGTGCTAGAGATCGCACGAGCAACGAGAAGTGCAGTGGAGAAGGAGCGCCATGCGATTCTAGAAGAAGGGATGCTGTGCAAGAAGAAGACGTGCAAAGGGGTTGGCTACATGGAGTGCGGTGGAGGGACAAGGCTGTGTATAAGAGATCGTAGCAGACAAGAACCCGTTTATATGAACAAGGATGCACGCGATTAAAGCGAGAGGATGCGAATCGCGAACAAACAGCAGCGAGAGAGACGCGATCGAGATGGGGTGAGCCGAGGGAGGAAAGGAGCACGAGCGGCAACGCGGACACAGGCGTGAGAGATCGTACCAAGGGGAACGAGCGGTGCTAGAGAGCGAGTAACGCCACGAGTACGAGCGAGATGTGATAGGTGGGGAGTCTGCTCCGGGTGTGGAGGCAAAGAGAGAAGGAATGGATGGAGGGGAGTAAGAGCGAGCGAGCCAGAGGGAGAGGCGCAGTCAGACAGTCAGGCAGGCCGCCCGGCAAGCAAGGAAGGCAGGCAGGCAGGCAGGCAGGCAACTATAGGCAGGCAGGCAGGCAGGCAGGCAGGCAGGCAGCCAGGCAAGCAAGCTAGCAGGCAGCCAGTGCACCAGCCAAGACCACTAGATCCGCTCGGCTTACCGACTTAGAGACTTAAGCCGGCAGGCAGTCCGAAAGGCTCAACCGGCTAAGCCTGGCGGACCCACCTACCAACCGACTTACGCGGCGCTAGCCACTACGACGCGTTTCATCTACCGGCGGGAAAATCAGGATACACCGCTGCGACCGGCGGTACCGCCGCCGCCTTCTTATATTTTCCTCTATCGCCGTGTCCCGCTCCGCGCTTCTCCTCTCCGACGCACGTTAAGGGCGGAGGTGCGAATAGTGACGAGTGCTGCGCGATCATCATCGACACGCTCGTGCCGACGACGAGCGGGACGACGACGACGGCGGCGACGGCGGCGACGTCGACGTCGTTACCCGCGGCCGCGCCGTCTGACGACGGTCGCGGGTAGGAGACCACGTTGTTCTCGTGCCACGCGTCTGTAATTCGCATGTAAACATTCACGCAGTGAATTCCCGGAGTGGCGAACGAGAATTCGGAAGTGGTGATAATATAGATCGTGGTGTCACGAGGGTGCAGTGCTCGTCCATCGCGTGCAATTAAAATTATCGCCGTAACTTTGATTGGTGACAGAAGCGGATGTCGGCTCTTGGTGAACGTCTCGCCGGAGAGAGTGGATGATGAAAGGAGTAGTGGTCAATGTAGTGTTAGATATTGTAGGGAACTTTTGATTACGTCTACAAACATTCTACGTTCTATTTGATCTACGAACGCTTCGATGACACTCGCAGAGAGGACGTAAAAGCGTGAAGAAGAATCGTGACAAATCGTGAATACTCGACTCCAGCAAAGTGAGAAACAACAGCAAAAATTCAACAGATAAAAACGGAGCAAGAGAAGTAGATGAATGAGTTCATCTACTTCAAGTGGAAGATATTTATGAGGATGATAGTGATAGTAGGTCAGCCTACTTAAGCGACGTATTTTATAGCTCTTCTAGTTTTTTTTTTACATAATATAGTGACATTGAACCGACAATTTGCCTAATTTATCAAGTCTCCATGTGTCATAGCGCGGCGTGTCATTCACGTGAATCCCGCGCTACATTTCAGAGTCTTGCCGTGAATTCGCGACCGTCCACGTAATTCCCGTCGGTCCATCTCGAATACCTCCAGCGCGTAAAAATGTCGCGTATATCTTGTATACGTTTATCTTGTCAATGATACGACAGAATCGGAGCGCCGACGGTATAACGAACACGCTGTAAAAACTGTAATCTCTAAAAAAGAGAGAATTATACGAGTATAATCTCCTTACAAACCTATGGAAGAATCCATAAACCTCATTATTGACTATATTAACATCCGCGTATTGTATTGTCTGATAGAAACCGATGCGTCAAAATTTTCATGATAAGTACTCTTTTCGAAGGAAACAAGCCGCTTGATGTTTTTCGATTGATAATCGCCTTTAAAAAACTATCACGCAAATTCGTGGTTGGCGACATTCTCTGATCTACGAGACAGGGAGGACGCTTGAATGTGTCCTTAGAAGGAGCCAACGAGCAAACCGTGATCGCGCTGATTCACGGCCTCTCGTGGGCCAGGTTGATCGTGTCACCAAGTTGTAAGGAACAGTCAACACGACGTTAACCTTCTATAGTATGGAGCGGGGCGGCGGGGCCGGGGGGAGCCTCGAACTCGCCGGAGGCGGCGGCGGTGGCGGCGGAGGCGGCGGCGGTGGCGGAGGCAATACGGATTTGTGTCTGCAGGATCTCGTAATCGGACCTCCGAGCAGCCTCTCGGTGCAGCATCATCAGCACGCGGCAACCGCCTCGATGGCCGGCCTGCACGGCGACCATCTTCAGGGCGCGATGCACCACCATGATCTCCACGGTAATTCGCATCACGATACCTCGATGCTGCACAATTCCAGCCACCAGCTGCACCATGAGCCGCTGGAGAAACTTAAACGTGGTGAGTCGTTCACAATACTAAAGACTACCGCCATCCCGCAATCATCATTGTGATTTTAAAGTGATCAGTACCTAGATGTGGTTCATTTACGAATCGTGTATCATTAGTCTATTTCTATGGACAAATTTCTATGGACATATTCAGTACCTTCACGAGATAATTTATTATTACCTATTATTGTTATAGATATTTATTAGGGATGTCAAGTAAGTTTCAAAAAAAATAATTATTAATATTATTCTGTCTTTTAAAGAGCAATAGATCTACTTTGATAGCGTAAATCCACAAAAATAATACAGTTTTCTAAAGTACAGTTTTAAAGTAGTATAGAAATGATGCCTGCTTATTTAAATTAGGTTTGAATAAATTATTTTTTTTGTAATATATACAGAGATGACCTACGGTGAGGATTTGAAACTAATCAGCTGTCATTTTCAAATGTATTCAGTAATTGAAAATATGTACACTGCGTTGAAAAGAGGAAAATCTGCAGTTTTTAATGAGTATAAATAAAAGGTTACAAATATGTTTGTATATAAGTTTATTTTATTAATGAAAAATATGCTAATAATCAAATAAACTGATGATTACTACTCCAAGATCATAAACACGATTCAAAAACAATGAAAAATTTCGCAGCTATCACAAAGGTTATCAACAATATTAAAATTGTGTAAAAAGTTTTTACGAGTTTTCATAAAAAAGAATTGAGTTTTGTACAGATTCGAATGGTCGCATTTCAAAAATATTAATCATTAGGATATTCAACGTATTTTTCATCAATAAAATAATACAATCATATTTTGTTAAATTTTATCTATATCCATTAAAAGCTACGTACTTTTCTTTTTTCAACGCAATTTTTATTTTTTAATAACTAAATATATTTGACAACGACAGCTGATCAGTTTCAACATATTCCCATAGAATATTCTGTATATCTATATAAAAAAAAATGTTATTTTAAAATTCAACATAAAGTTTAATGTAATTGCAAATGTAATTACAATTGTTTTTCACAGAGTAAATATTGCTGCATAAAATGCGTGAGATACAATGAATCAAATCGCATTCTCTAAAGTCATGAAAGAATTAAGTATGATAAAATCGTAGTAAAGTGACTTCGCGAATGAGTTTGATAATTAGGTACAATCAACATGTTAAATTCTTACATATTGATTCCGACAAGATATAAGGTTTACTTTTTCCATTGTCACATCACACCTTATCGCGTTATAATCGCTTGTAGCTGACTTGTCACAGTGCTTGATTTTATTGTTGACGATACTATCGATCCTCATTGATTCGCGCGATAAGTACCTGACGTTTTTCCTGCGTCGCGCGAGAGTATTATCGTACATTCTCCGTCGAAAATCTCGTATCATGGATGTGTCATTCGTAAAATAAGATTGATACCTATGACGTTGCACAAATGTAGGAAACTTTCTTTATTCGTCGTCGCTCGTGACATAAACGCGCTACGACAAACAAACAGACTTGTGAGGCGCAAACAATTGGAATTGATGAAATAATTCGATGAAAAAAATGAGACATTTGTTCGCATGATTTAGCGCGATGAATTTCAACGTGACGCATGATCTGAAATATTCAATTACACGCTACCTCGCCGATAAACCTTGATAAGAAAGTAAAATTTAATATATTTCCTCTCTCGTCACGCTTTTATCGAAAGATCTATAATTCAGATATGTTCACTGCAAACGCTCCCACTTTTAGAAAACATTGAAACGAAATTAATAATATTTTCGTTGTAATCAACTGCTAATCAATCATAATCTATCATGTTATCGTACTTACAAGCAAATCTCTCAAACAATGATAATCGGTTCATAAATAAATATATAACCATTTAATAAATTAAAAAGAAGAAATCAATGAACAAATTCCACGTTACGTTATTTAGAGACTCTTTGAAACTGGATTCTTTTTTTCTTTTTAATCATAAGAGACTCTTGTCTGATGAAACGACATTGATTCTCGTCAAGTGCCAGACGAGATAAAATTTTAGTACGAATAACTTTGATAAGCGTTGTGTTATTTCTACCCATGATATGAAACAGGCAGATAAAACTTCGAGCTCATTTGATAGATGCGCCGAAAACTCGAGAGTACATGCCTACTTATTTTTATCGAGGCTAAATAATTTAAACATTAGTTATTATTTAAATTTGTTATTTTCCATGGTCCGATATAACTACTTTTACTTAAATATGTCGTTCATTTGCTACAACAATGACATAACTCAAAAATTACCATTTTCTAGTTGTTCGTAAAAGAAGAGCAGAAAATAAACGTATTTAAAAAAAAAACATACTTTTATGATCTCTATAATTAATTATCACGCTAAAATTGCAAAATTTTGAAGTAATCTGAAAAGTAGTCGGCACGCTCAGTTATATATCTGAGATAATTTATTTAAATATATATATATATATATATATATATATATGCACAGATGTATTATACCAATATCTGACTTTGGCTCTTCTCTTACCTACTTACAATTAATTTATTTATTCATATGTCTTGTTTCTATAACTTATTACTAGTAATATTACAAAATTTTTATATTTTAAACTTATTTTCTGAAAAATTGTTTTTTTTTTTATTTATGTTGTAAATGAACGAATGTTATTTCAATTATTTGAGAAGATTTTGTTCTCGTATCACTTTTTTATTTTAAAAATAATACAGCTAAAAAAATACAGAAAAAAAAACTATTTTTCAACGTAACAGAAAATTATTAATTAATCAAATAATATCGGCAAAAAGAATATATTCTTAACATAACCAAATGTTATTTTCGTTATTTCATATCTCTTAAAAAAAAATCACTCTTTTTGTGCATTGTGATGATTTTAACAATTTTTTTTAAACCGCTTTTTCTTTAACTGTTTTTTTACGTAATTTTTTATGAAATTAAGTTTACTCTTGTAGATTAATAGGATAATGTTTATTTAATTTATTCATGGTAATAATTCGAAAATCACTTTCTAAGTTGTGTCACTTTTGAAATAAGGGAGCAATATTATCCTTCTTTACTCTTCCGTTACAAATTTTTTAAATGTTTAATTTGTAATAAGAAATATTTTTAAAATTGTACAAATCCATTGTATTTATACATAAGACCCATGGAAACGTTTCGTTATACCGCAAAATCTTAACCGAAGAAGACTTCGCTGAAAATGTTCGTCGAAATGGACTAGTCGAAGACGAGTTTCATAACGCGTTAGTCGTTCATTGTAATGTAGTGTCATTCGCGCGACGGGCGAATTCAGTCACACGTACGGCGATCATCGAAGACGACGAAGACGATCCTCTTCCGTGGCAACGCCACCACCTGTTTTGTGATTCATTAACTCACCGGCTTATCGGGATAAGGTAGACTTATCCGGGGCTCGAACCCGACACTGCGGCTAAACCCGATCTTATTCCAATGGCATCCTTCCTATACCTATCCCCGTTTCGGTTCCAGTTCTAGACTCGCGCCAGCGATTCCCACCATTCAGGATCGCGAGTACTCTAAGAAGAGCTTCATTTTTCTCGTGAATGATAAATCGTGCTCTCGTCATCTACATATGTAGATGAATTCCACAAGGATGGATAAATCGGTTTGTTTCGGCTTATGAATCCATTCAGAGGATAAAACTTGGTTGTACGCAATTTACAGTTATTATAAGGATTATTCTCAATATTGCTTGTTTTCCTAAGCATTATGCATTCTCAATGATTTTTCATTTAACTGCCCTATCACTATTTGAGCTGGCTCACTTTTGCATTATTTGTCGCGGCGCTTGATCGGGTCAACAGGTAGGATATTGATAAATTCAAAGCGGCCGCGAGCGAATTAAAATTTCTATCATGAACGCTACCCCACATATTATTGTCATTAATATCGCGACGGGATTACGCGAACTCTATTAATATCAGCACGTCGATGGAAATTAATGCCAGCGTCGACCGCGATAAAAGCAATGCCGTGCTCTAATGAAAATGATGCGGAAATAGCTGGACGATCGGATCGAGATTGCGAGGGAAAATTCGGTGCAAGAAGAATCGCCGCGGAAAATCTATTTATCCCCACTCGGGCCGATCGGAGGCTCAATATTTTGTCAACAGGGCGGCATACGGTCGGCTCCGATCTGCGCAGCCCCCGTTAGTCATTAACTACCCCTTTATTATCGCGCGGCCTTGCAATCGAGCCAGCAGATGCGTCGAAGTCCACCCTTAGTGCACCCTTCTCCCTTCCGGACTAATGGTGTTGACAAATTGCTCAGCTAGCCTCTATCCTCCCCGGGGAATGCGCCCGCAAAAATCTTCTCACCGCAAACTTATGGGCGTTTAGACGCGAAATTGAACCGCGACTCCTGCAGATCGCGATTCCTGTATGTAAGGATCAACTTTGTCGTGCAGTGATCTGAAACGAAACTTCAAATTCCCGAACGTAATAGAAGTAAAGGATGGGATATCGTTTCTTGAAACTGTTTTATCAAAACGCATTTGTGGCCCCGTATTTGTGAACCTACATTTAAAATTTCAATTTAATAATATAATAACGGCTAATCTGTTACATGCGTATTACAGAAGCAGAACAAGTCATCGTGACACCAAACGTTAAGGTAGCTTCAAAATGATAACTAAAAGTTACTTTCAGTTTTGATTTTTATCGTAACTTGTTCCGTTTGGATTACGCGTAAGTATGAAATGTATAATATTGTATCTATAGATAGCACATTTACTGTAAACTTTCATGGATGGCAAGTAATGCGTTATTTGTAATACTGTTATTGTTACTTTTTTACAATAACGATTTGTAATGACGTTACAATTTTTCATGATGGTAATGATAGGGTTGGAACAGTCATTTTAAATAAAAATAAATTCGATCGTTACCTGTTACATAATCAGTAAAAGTAACGCCGTTACTAATGCATTACTTTTTTTAATAAGAAACGAGTAATGGTCCTTTGAAAAGTGATTGTTCTAACTCCGATGTTATTGTTACCGTCATGAAAAATTGTAACGTCATTACCAAATCGTTGTTGTAAAATAACAATAACAGAAACGGCGTTTACAAATAACGCGTAACTTGCCATCTCTGATTGACTTAAATTATATTACACAAATTATATTTAAATTATATTACACAAATTTGAAAAAATTTTAATAGTAATGAAAATGTCACGTCAAATTTTGAAATCATATTATGAGACAATTAGCGGATATACTTTTGTATTCTACACAAATGCTTCTTTGAACCGTTCACGATTGGCAGGCACGATCAGGTCTTTCGATTAGCTGCGCTGATGTTCCGGTTCGATTTTCTCGATCAGCCAGCCAATCGTGGCGATCCTTTAAGCGCCGGGGACCGAACTGGTGGGATCAACATAGAAATGAACTGATTTCCTTCCCATTATCTCAGCTGCTGCGGTAAGGCAGGTCCCTATGTACTTCAACAACGAGGTTTTGTGTACTCAGTGGGTTCCAACCGCCGTCGGCTGGGGCAGGCTCATTCCCGAGGGTTGTTTCACCGACAAAATTCCTGTGCGTGCCGATGTGTGAGAATTGAGCGGCTACTAGAAACGTGTAACAAATGTCACGATTGTTAAAACAAGTGCTTGTAATTGGAAGTTATTTTAATACTTTTATATACATAGTATATCTAATCAATAAACTGGACTTTTTACTACAATGTATTTTTAAATTTGTACATTCTACGTTTATTTTTCATATTAAATAATCTTTATAATTTTTTTTATTTTATTATAATTTGATTCAATTGATCGTCTTTAAGAAAATCCTTCGGAAAGATGATACGATTCGATTTCAGGATTTTACGAGAGAAAAAGTATGTTAAGTCAGGTTCATAATTTCTCATTGTAACAGGATGATTATTTCCAATCGTTCGTTCCCGGCGTCTTCTCAAATTCTGACACCCGAGATTTCGGAAAGCGCCAGGCAGTCTAAACTTCTCGTTTTATAGAATTTTTCTAAATATCCTCGTCACGCCCCCAAAGGAGCTACTTGTGCTCGGATTACTCATCGGTTCTATATGCTTTCTCCACATGTCAAGATGAAACTAAACAAATTGCTTGACGAGCGATAACGAACCCCATCCGCAAAATCGCTCCCGACGTTTCTGTGTCAGACAAACAAACTAATCGGTGGTTGTATGACTCTCGTGATTCTCTCTATCACAAGGGAATAGATGTCTCTACGTAGAACAAAACACTTAAGGATAATCTCTCTTGAGTACTTTATACACAATTGGGTGATTTCAAACGTTAACGTCATCAAAAATTGAGAGCTCTTTCAATGTTAATAGCTATTATAAAATGATTAAGTATTAAAATTTTGATTGAGGAAATATACTTGTTAGAGGATCAAAATATCTATTACAATGTTCATTTGCATTTTTATATATATCGTCCAATGATAAACCTCACTAACGAGACCTATCAGCGTGACGTGACGCACGAGTGTCTTTATGTATTTATAGGCAGAGCGATTTTAAGACTTCGGATACAAAATACTTTCCTCCGGTGACGCATAGCGCCCGGTTGCGGTTGACTAATAAACGACTTCCTAAGGAAGCCAAGGATTAGGAGATTAGGGGCGGAGACCCAGCGGCAGACTAGGACTTTCTCTCACCCGAGCAGGCTGCTGGGCCCGCAGGTGCTCTCACCATGCCGTCGTACCTCAACCCCTGACGTAACTCCGACGTTCCTCCTGTTACGGAGATCGCACGCTTTAGTAATTATTGGCCTTACGGCTGCGCTCGTCCGTCATTCGAGAAACGCTACCCCCTATACGTGACACATTTTGGTTTTCTCAGAATCGAGAAAAAAACGCGCGTTCGAAGAAAAAAACTCGCGTCTTGTTTCACCAAGAGAATAAAAATGTGACAAGTTAATAATAAAATAAAAAAATAAAAAAATAATCTCGATAGAAAATTGATTAATTAAAATTTGATAAAAAGAAGAGCATAAAACAGCACAAGATATTCTTTGTGATCTTTAATATATAATGTAATTATATATAATATGTAATTATTAATAAATTTAATGTAATTATATATTTATGCTCTTCTTTTTATTAAGTTTTGATTTATAAACCACGTTCGTTATAATTATATATTTTGATTAATTAAAGAAACAAAGATTAATTTAAAAATTAATTTAAGAGATATTTTATTTGCTCTTGATTGAATTATTGAACATTATTGTATTATGCGTTACTGAGATATTGAACATTAATTTTAGTACGCCATTTTTAGATCTAATAAAAATACAACAGCGTAAGAGAATTTCGATGACCGAGCCATTTCATGTGACTTTTCAAGCACTTCGCAGCTGCGTGATATATATATTTCTCGCCAACCCTCATAACCCCCTTTAATGTCAAATTACGTCGTCCCATGGTCCACTAAACACGCACAATTTTTATGCCACGTTTCATGTTTTCATGTTCACCTTCTCATTGGCTATTAAACAATCATTGAGTGTAAAATGATCAAAGTCCGAGAAATATATTAATAATCCTATCGGAATATAATATAGCCATATTTATAAAGTATAGTTTATGTTTTTACAAATACCTATGCAATATTCGTGAATTGATAATGTTAATAAATCCGTTAATATCTGAATTTTCTACGAGAAAAAAATATTCTTTATAACAATTTATACTATATATTGTATAATAGAAAGCTGTCACATTCATTCTACGTATACACTGTATACATAGTCGTCACGGATAACGTAAATCATTCAGAGATATAAAGATATTTCTGTTTGATTACAGCAATAAATTAATAGCACCAGAACGTCAATTCGCCAAATATCTTTTGATTGATACCGCGTATATTGACGCGAGCTTTATTGCAGCCCGCGCGAGTAAAACTTACGGGTGATGAAAGCAGCAGTGCGGGACGTCGAAATAACAGCAAGCTGTTAATTTTGTATCGGAGATCGGACTACAATGGCCTAAATCATAATCCGCGGCTTTTATAGTTTCCACGGCTTAACGTCGGTGTGTACAGTTATCACGGCCTGGATTATACTCGCGCATGTGTATCGAAAAATTAACGAAATTGCATTATTTACTCATTTATTACAGACAAATATTAATTTTCGATTATAATATCCACGTTAAGATAAAATTATATATTATCAAAGTTATATTCTTACTACATGTAATTATTACGACAGAATTGTATTTGTATCTAATTGTAAAAATTAATTGAATTAAATAATTAATCGTTTATCTTTGTATTACAGTATTACATAAATTATTTTCACATCAATCTCTAAGCTACACTGGAAAAAAAAAATGTATTAAATTTTTATAAATATTTGTTTGAATAATACTAAACAAAATATTTATTAAATGTAATTTATTTAGTATAAAAATCATTAATTTGATTCAATCTTGAATTTGATTATCATTTTTTATTGATATTCATTACCATAAATAAATGTTTAAAAAATAGTATTAAAAAAGTATATATTAAGATCTAGTAAATTTTGTTTTCTTAATATATATATGATAATAAGATTTATCACTCTGTAAGAAATGTTCGTAAGCACTACTGCAGCGATTTTTATGCAAATTTCCTGAAGCTCTCTGGTCATTCTTCAGAAGGTTTCGATAGTACGACGTCGACCGACAGAGAGTTCACTGTAACATCGCGATATCGACAAAAGGGCGTAAGTCGACTTAGCCCGAGCGCAAACTCGGGCATGGCTGAGGTCATGGGATCGCATCGGGACGAGAGTCGATGGGGCTAAATGGAACGGAATGAAAACGGTGCGCGCGACTTCACCGCTGCAATCGTCGCTGTCGCTCGTCGTCGTCTTCGTCGTCGACAACAACGACGACGACGACGGCGTTCTCGCATGCACAGCCGCCCCGTAAAATCCGTACGGATTAGTGGTCCACTAATATATCCCGCGGGCGTAAAAACGCGCGCGACGAGGCAGTTGAGATATTCATTCCCGTCGTCGACGTCGTCGTCGTCGTCGTCGTCGTCTCCCCCTTCACTCTTGCAGGACGAGCCCAGTTTGTCTTTGGCATAAAATAACTCGAAGCACGGGGAAAAGTAATAAATTTGTGAGTTACAACCTGTCTCTCTTTCTCTCTCTCTCTAGTTACCATCCCTACTCCTCTCTCACTCGACGTTCTAACTCTCGCTTTTCTTTATTCTGTTCGCTCGACCGTACGTTGCGGTTCCTTTCTCCCCTTGTCATCTACACGCTTTCACGGACCGAATTTCGATCTCTTCTCTGCTGTGTGAAAACATGTGCAAACCGAAGCAACGCGATACTTGTCACTACTGGTGTCAAAGAATTCACTGAGGCGCCGCGCGCCTCTCTGTTTCTCTCTCATTTCCGAAAATGACAGTTGAATATTTCGATTTTTTTTTTTAATATAAAAACTTTACTCTTCTCATTATTTCAAGAGTTTGCGTTTTACATTTATATTCCACAATTAAGGGAAATTTTATTAATATTCGTGTTGTGCCTCAGTATTTTTGGCAGATGTTCGACGTATGAAACATCTTTCGTCTGCGTCGACGGGAAGAAAGGTCCATATTGTTTCGACGTTTTCAGGTCGAGGGATCAATATATGATCTCTCTCTCTCTCCCTCTCTCTCTCTCTCTCTCTCTCTCTTTTCGAGAAACGAAATGCTCGAGCGCGCGAACGGGATCGGGGTGTCGAACGTGTTTGACAGGGCGGGGTGAAGAGTGTCAGGGCCACATTCCGCCCTCTCGGGATCCTCTCTCGTATCCGCGGTAACTCCGCCACGAATCCATGGTGGCCGCTGGCGGACAAGCACACAGCCGTCAAACGATACGACATCTTAAGCCTCCGAGAACTCCGCAGGGGATCTCGTGGGAACGTGCTCGCTAGACACGAGGAAAGTGTATCCACGAACGACACTCTGGAAAATCATTGCGCCATGTCCCGCGCGCTGTTATTTGGTACTATTACTCGCGTAAAACTATTCGTAATTTCTACTCGCACTCGAATTCGAGTTCTGTCTTCGATTTTACATTCGACTACTCAGTAAATCAATTGAATTCGATTATTTCATAGCTTCGTGGAATTTTAAAACTGTTAAGCAATTTAACAAATTCAGCTATGCATTGAAATTATCGTGAAATTATCGAGTAAGAAAGAATGGATATCCAGGGATATATTTTGTATCGTAAGATGGACTAATTTTTGTTAACAATATCAAAATTTTTAATGTTGGCTGGTCATATTTCATCAATTGGAAAATTAATACGATTAAACAGCCAATATTAAAAATTTCGTTGTTAAAAAAATTGGGGTGTTCCAAGTTACAACATGTCCCTAGCTACCCCACAGTCTTCCCCCTACCTATTCAAATTCAATGATTTATGCAAATTTAGATCAAATATCGCATATTTTAATATAGGAGTATTCACACAGTTAATTATTATGATAAAAAGGTAATTTCGAAGAGATGAGGTATGATAGGAATTTGGTAGTCAATCAAGGATATAAATCCTTATGTATATGCATTTGTTGGCGACATATTGAAGCGTGAGAAATGACGATCTATAAATTTTACTTGGTGAGTAGGTCGCTCGAGTAGTGTTAGTCAGATCACGATGTAGATTATGTGATTAACTCTAATCTTGAAATAATATACAAGCAGCAGTGTGTAAGAGATTCTGTCGGTATACATTATCTTTATCGAAACGAGGAAGGTGTCCGTTGGTTAACAGTTAAATACTTTTCTAGTAAACAAATGAAAATCCTCAAAACTCTCGGGAGGATTCTCGCATGTTTTATTTAACTTCGAAAATCCAAAAAAGCAAAAGATAAAAGATGATATAAACAAACATTTTAATTTACGTAATTTATGTTGTCACGTTGGGAGTATTTATTTTTCGGAAATTAATACTTGAGTGGATTAACCGTAATCTTCAAATCGTTTAGGAAACATTATTTGTTTTTTTTTTATCTATCAAGAAAGCATTTGCGGTAGCATTTTGATATATTTGCTTTCTCTTCGAGTAGCAAACGAATTGTTTTTTTTTTATCGAACAAATTGTTTTAAATATATACGAAATCATTCCGATAAGATCCATTCATAGGAAAATGCTTTTAAATATATATTTTGTGGATCATCTAAATAATCGTGTCTGCAGTTTCAAGATTAAGGACTGAAATCTACGCTAAGCATTTCTCGATCGGTTGCTGAATAAATTCAATTCTGTTGAGCTATGCATAACTTCGGAAATAAATTTCAAAAGACACTAGCATTTCTGTGATGCACAGCACAACATAGCACAGCTACAGCTTGCCTCGTTCGAAATCGTACCACATTTTGCGACTTATATAATCCTGTTGTCGACACGGCTCATCCACTCTCGCATTTCGTCGGCCGGCGAATTAATCATGAATTCCGGCAGACACTCAGTAGCACGTTCACATATTTATACGATGCTCGCAAGAAAACATGTTTGATAAAGGTAGGGTTAAGATCGACATAATTTTCAATTAAGCTTGATTTTTAAACACAAATCACTTATGTGTGAAATGCCAAAAAAAAAGGAAAAACATTATATATAGAAAGAATGTTGGAGCTCATTTTAATAAGTTGTATTATTATGCATTATAGATTTAAAATCAATTTCTAAACATACTTTACACGTGCCTTACTTTATAAACGTTATGATTAAATACACAGATCATTTCTGCACTATCTACACTAATTTACAATATCGAGATACGAACCTACCTTCCTACCTAAATTATGACGGTTTCAATCTCCGCTATCAAAGCGATAAATAATAATAATGATTGTATAAACATACACGAAGTAGCTATAGCGAACGCGTGACGAATATCCGCACGCATGATCGCGCGACAATGTCCGGGCGAGATTGATTTATATACGACGCAAAATCGCGATATTCGTCAATATCAATTTTCCGCGGTAGCATAGCGATTTTCATCACGTTCCCCCATCGTAGATACCTTCCTACAAATTTATAGTCGAGCTATAAATACATAGTGCTCCCGAGAGGAATCTGCCGGTCTTTGGAAACACGGTATTTGCACTCAATTTTTAATATAAAAAGTTATGTCAATATAATTGCTTGAATTCAGGACAGAAATCACAAAGTAGTTATTTATCATTTAATTATTACATAATAAAGTTTTTTTTTTCTAATCATTTAAACATTATATAATAAAGCTTTTTTTCTAATGAATTGGGATTAACATTTTGACTGCGATATCTGAACATGCAAATTTTCATTTACGACCCCGTTTTTTAAATGACGATTTATTTATCCAATTGATTTTAATAAGCATTTATAGAAATATTAAAAGAAAAAGAAAAATACTATTAATAAAGAGAGAGACAGAAAGAGAGATGTAGAAAGATAGATTTATTAACAATAAAATTGAATATTTTTCTATTTGTATCCGCATTCCTTCCAATCACAGATATTTATTCCATTTAAAGTTGCATTTTATTAAATATTCAATAACATAAATATAATATACTTTTTATTTATTTTTTGTACGATTTTTTAACGTAATTGTACACATAAACCGTTAAGAGTTGTTTCTCGACTTTAGACTTCCCAGAGCTCGTACCAAAATCAACTTGGCAGTCAAAATGTTAACAAGAAGAACACTGGAGAAAGCATTTGACACAACAACTGTTTGGCGCACGTTCGTCAACAGTTTCAACGATTTCCTCAATTACATACGCTGCGTATTTGTAACTCACAAACAAATTAATACTAGAGAGCGCACGTCCGCTAAAATATCATACGTTGACAAGTATATCTTTCGTTGCCAGAAAAATTTCACGTACGTATTCGTGCGCGTGACACCATATCGTAATAAACTGAACTAACCAAGTTGTCTACCAAAATATTATAACTCTGCTTGAAATGGTGCGAGTGAAAACTCGATCGAATTTTTTTCATTTCTTATATCCTTTCATCCCGTTGCTTTTATTATCATACAGAAACAATCATTCTTCATTTCAAACTATTTAATTATTTCGAGATGTGGAAGATCAATTCGTTACGCACTTTGTAATAAAATTAATCGAAACCTGTATAATATTTAAAAGATGCACGTAATTTAATAACAAAATATATAATCGTATTAAAAATCATTGATGGATAAGAATTAAAAACTGTTCTGATTTAAACGAATATTTTTCAACTATATACAGGGTATAGTTCACCTTTTCTTTCGCAAAGATGATTAATTTAAAAACTTCAATTCACGCATACTTGAGACCTCCGCCATTGAAAAAATATCGCACAAGAAATTTCTTTTATTTCTTTTATTTATACGAACACATGTGCACTGCTCACACTTAGCGGTATCGAAGTAATGTGACACATGCGTCTTCGTGGTACGTAGTAAGCTTTACGACACTAAATCAGCCCGAGTTATGCGCCGACTAATTGTGAACCACGTCCCTCCTCTTCGCTCCTGTGGAAACCAAATATAACTAAACGGAGCGAAACTAAACGACCGAGCCGATTAACTTCTCAGCCCGCCCTGCGTGGCTTTGCATGTACACACGAACACGCGGATGCATAAAGAGTACACATCGACGATGAAGTGTGGAAAGGAGAAGCGGAGAATCCGTTTTTGTCTTTTTATCGCGTCTACTTCGTCGGTAGATAAATAGTCGTTGATTGAGGGGCGGTTCGCCGCAGTGAAATATAACTTTTATTTGGGTGGGCGAGGTAACACGATTATTAATTGACCTATTCATGCAACATATATATTATGAGGAATCACAATGTAAAATTTCTAAAATATCTACGTTTGAAAATGAAAAGGTTCAGGGAGAAAGTAAAAATAATTTTCCATCCATTTGGAGTGAAAAGGCAATCAATTTTTTTACTAGATTATTTTATTAGATTGTTATTTACCGGATATTAAATTTTAATAGTAGTTAATAACAATACAAATTAATGCAATAATAATCGTTCAATCATGTTCAATTGTTCATCACTTAACTATTTGTCTTGATTAAATCTGAAATAGCAGTACATCATTCATTATGTCGCGATATCGTACAAGAATGATTTAGCAAAACGCGGAAAGGAACCCTCCAATTAATGTGCGCGGCTGCAGCCAAGAATAAATAAGGATTACTATACGCCTAGACGACGTTGCAAGAGGGTGTGATGTGTTTTGCAGTCTGGGCGCAGAGTGACTTCGGGGATGAAACCAATGGGGGCCTCGCGAGGCTCGACGCGGGTCATGGCGCTCACACCCCCGGTGGTAGCAATCCTAGTACACCGGGAGCGACCCCCACGACACCCTCCGGTGGATATTCCACCGGACAGCCGAGGAACCGTACGAACGCAACTCACAGGCCGGATATTCGAAAAGGTACGTTTCAACTGTGTAAAAATAATTAGAAAATTTTCTGTAATTTAATTTTCCTTCAATTAATGTGTGTCAAAATTCCAAGGGGTGGAAAATCATAATTTAATTCTGTTGTATCAAAGCATAACAAATTCAATATTGTTTGTATCGGTTAACATTAACAGATTACTATCTTATTATTTTACCGGTTATTAAATCGTGTTTAATATAATGTTTAACGTGTTTTTTTACAAACAATATAAAATATGCGATATCTCATATATCCACAAGCACACGTATTTCCAAGTTCGACATTAGAAGGGTGTAGTGAGTGAGGACAAGAGCGGAAAAGTTCGCTTATGTTTGTTTGCACGTTTGTTCGGCACTTAGCTGGAACACTCTCACCTGCGCTCCAAATCCCCGCAAATTGAAATATCTCCCGGAGTCTTATGTTCCCGGTTAACAACAAACCTCCTCGCGGATCTCACTTCGTTCATTCTAATACCGGTAGAAGCGTCAGTTTCCGCGTGTGCTTCTCGCTAGAGTCCATCATACTTTCGTAACAAAATGCGAAACTCGCGTAAATATGAGCGAATTTTACTTCGTTCACAATAAATCAAAGATACATATATAAAACGATATTTCTAAAGGCTGTCTGAGATCTAACGAAAGCTTTATTAAATTGGACCAATAAATATTTTGCTCGTGTAAACGTAGGCGAATTTTATCTCGTTCAATAAATCAAATATATATATAAAATGATATTTCTAAAACGACTGTTCGAAATGTAACGAAAATTTCATTAAATTAGACCAATGAATATTTTGCAAAGATTTACCTACTTACATGTATGTGAAAGAACGATTTCAAATTTTATCAATTTAATAAATGTGATAATACATGTAAAAATAATTAAAAGTAATTAATATAATTATATATAATATCTCATAATTTTTATATTTGGGAGATTAATTACACTTAAAAAATCCTGATACAAAAATATCACACAAAATTATAATAGTTTTAGTTCGAACTTCCAGAATTAAACAATATTGATTTGTTTTAACTTGTTTATTTTAAAACAGTGATTCTAGGAAATATTATATTTAATCATATTTTTTTTTAAAACAACTTGAAACATACATTTACACACATTTACGTTATATAGTTGCGTCTCTTTTTGCATACCTGATAAAATATTCACATAACTCCATTACCTTAAAATACAATACAATTTATCACTATGCAAAATACAGCAACATAATTGTGACTGTATCGTAACGTACAATATCCACTTGCAAGTTAATTACGATCGTGCGACACTTTGCACGGCATTTCTGACATTAATCACGTAATGCGCATTACGCGCCGCTATGCTTGCAAAGTTGCAACGGAAGGATAATACGAAAAAAATATTATGGCGTGAAGCTACAATCCGTTCAACACTAGCGCTGTCTTGTAAAAGCGCAACAAACGAATTTTCAATGACGGAGGATTTTAACAAATGTGCAATGCACAAACAATGACTGGCTACGCACAGTTGGTTAAATTATTTATGATTGGCAATTTGTAGAACTGGATATGTATATAAATTCATACCGAAAATATTATTTAAGCATTAAGATTCAGCTTAGACCGATACAGCTTTTATTATGTATTCACATTTACGATCTTAAGACGCTTTGTTTAAATTATTAAAATGTGGAAATAAGACACTTTGTTCAAATTATCAAAATATGAGATTAATTACGATTCACTAATACATTGCGACATCAATCAACTCGGAGTTAATCCGTTTGACGTCCATAATATTTTATTAATGATAAAGAAATTCGAATATGACATTAAAAACTTTATTCTGATTCAATTTATATAATTTGTTTATTAAGATACGAATCCAAAATGTAATTGAAATATTACACAAGCATATATATGTCGCAAGATATTTAATTTTAAGCATTATTAAAGACACAATTATTACCTGTTACACATTACAATGGAACAATCGTTTATAATTTCTATCTCTTTTACTTCACTTTCTATTTTGAAAATGTATAAATTAAGTAAAATATGTTTCAATAAATAAGTATCGTTTAACATTTATCGAGCAACATATATCAATTGCGAAATTGAAATTGCAAATCCTAATATTTCGATGAAAGTGTTTCTAAATAATGATAGCGTTTAGCATCTTTAATTGATATTTACAAGTGTTTCTCCAAATTATGAGGCATATGAGAACAAAACGTTCGGCTCTCGGGATTCAAAGTACGAATGGCAACGCGATGATTTTGGCTGCATTCAATTTATATAATTTGTTTATTAAGATACGAATCGAAAAACTTCACCCGGATGCATCATTTTATCTTTATTCACCGAATATCAAACAAGAATAAAATAATCATTGGTGCACTCGAGAGTTTTGGAATATAGTCCTTGTGTATATATACACAATGTTAAATTATATACTTCGACACACATGCAGTGTGCCTTAATAATAATAAATCGTTACGAAACATAATACGTTTTACGAAATAAATGTATGCTGAATATTTTAAATTCCTCGTATTTTAAGTTAAATATTAATAAATAATCGGTATATGTATATACATATATACAGGGTGTCTCAAAATAATTGCCAAATATTTTGTGGCCTGAGAGCGGATTAAACTGAGTTGAAAAGTTCTCTTTTGCAATTTTTTGTCATTAGAATTATTCGCGCAATCTAGCTATTTGTGTATTATTCCGTTATTTTCAGTCAAAAATAAACAAATTATATATGTATTTAAATTAGTGAAAAATTCAGAACATGACACGAGATATATTCAAAGTTAAATGTTATTAAATAAATAATTATTGTAATGAAATGATTTCTGATTTTTATCTTTATATTTTATCTTTGATATTTGCTTTAAAAAAATAAATTACATGAGATAAGCATTTTGATAAATAACAGTTGCTTTATGTTAATGAGTTCTTAATCACGGAATTTAATTAAATCAAAAATTACAATTTGTATAAACTGAAGATATCGCAAAAAATGTGGTAATTTGCCTTACATGATTCATTAAAATCACAATTTTATTCTTCAAGAAATATGATAAAAAATGAAATAATAAATTAATTTCCATTTTTTATTAAAATGAAGATAAAAAAATTTTCTCTTCAAATTATAATTTTAGATAGTTCTATTAAGCTAGCAGGACAAAATCAACAGAATCAAATCGGATCTATAGGAATGACACACGATACAAAATTATTATTAATGATACAATTTAATACAAAATGAGCACTAAAATTCCGATAAATTCAATTTGATTCTGTTGATTTAATCCTATTAGCTTTATAGAGCTATTTTAGATTAAATTTAATAACTTTTTTTAATTAATTGCATAATTTTTTTATTTAAAAAAGAATTAAATTATTTATAATAATAAAAATATTATTAATAATCAACATGTGTCAATATTGCTATATATATATATATATATCAATATAAAAAAATCGAAAGACAAAATCAGCTGAGTAGTAAAAATCAATAGATATCACCTGAGCTGTGAAAATCAATAATGTAGATAACAGATCGATATGTACGTTTGTAAACACACGTGAGTCTGAGTGCGCGAATTTTACACGAAATAAGTTACGAGAAATCACTAACATATGATTTATAATTTAAAAATTGATTTTATTTTATCTTTGTTAATATTTTTACTCTAATAAATCTCCAGATTACGCTATTAAAATTTATACGATATTTGGTTTTAGAATTTTGTATCATTTCTAGATATATATCATTTAATTATCTAAAACCCAAAAAGATTATATTGCCAATATTTTCTTTGATATCATTTTGATATTATTTTCGTAGAAGTTATAGAATATTTAATTCAATCTGTTTGATAAGAACATGTCCGACGCATAATCCGGAAATTATTCATTATAATGAATTGAAAGAAATACACACATACTACTTGATAAGAAACATGATGCTTTATTATTAATTTATCCAGTCGCCTCTATTATCAATAATTGTCTGACATCTCCGAGGCATTCTCATTAATTTTATGATACATATTCTTAAGTTAAAGATTTCCAGATCAATCGAATTTGTCGAACTAGATGTTTAATCATTCAAATCTTCTTTTTACTAAGTTCAAACTTCAATGCCCAAACGTTTTTAACAGGATTTGCGGTGATTGTGACGGCCAATCCAGTACGTGAACATCATTTTCTTATTTTCACGCAGTATAAAGATATTTTCATATTTGTTATTGCTCTCTTGTAATAATCAAAATATTTGTTTTTCTTTCTTTCTAATCAACTTTTTGACAGATACTAATAAAGCTTTCTCATATATTTTTATCAATTTAGCGGCATTCAAATTATCTATAAAGATATATTCAAAGTGCCAAATCTGTGCTTTGAGAAGTAAACGTAAATCTTTATCGTCTATTTGTCTATCTAACGATGTATAAGTCCATAGTGTATATAAAGTAAAGCATTCCTGTGGATGTAGAGTAGGAGAGTGAATTTGGGCACAACTTTGATTGGCTGTTCCACAATGTTAGTGCTATAATATGCAGGAAAATACCCAAATGCACTTTCCTGTGTATCAACTTTAATTGGTTGTTTCCTTTCGGATGTACATAGAGAAACATGACTTCGAATCGCGATGCATATGCGGTACTCATGACGAAATATGTTCTTCTATCACTAAGATTGAACGACATAACTGAAGCCTTCTTTATAAAGCATCTTAGGAGAAAATTTTCTCTCTATTTGTTCCCGCTGGAATTTTCTATCTAACGGTTTCCAGGTAAAAATTTCGCTGGACACGCTCTTATCAAACAAACTAATGACATTTGAGATGCTTGAGATGGTCTTGTCGAAGATGTGATACCTTAACACTTTTCAGGTGTACGAACACCACCAGAAGTGAAACACGAATTGGGTGCTGCTGGTGGCGTTGTTTCTCCTGGGGTAGTTGGAGTCAACGATACCGACGATAAGGATGGGAAAAAGAACAAAAGGCAAAGGCGACAAAGGACACATTTTACGCAACATCAGCTTCAGAATCTGGAGATGACATTTCTGAGAAACCGGTATCCAGATATGTCAACCAGAGAAGAGATAGCTTGCTGTACGAATCTTACGGAAGCTCGTGTCAGGGTAAGAGAATTTACGACATCACGATTCACATTGAAGAGTTAAATTTTATCGCACGCGTTAGAATCGTCATAAATATCTTATTATTTAAGATACGTTTCTATATTAAAAAAAGGATGATAATGACTAAATAATGATGGAAATTTTTCCTCAAAATTTTTAGATGTATTTAATAACTCGATTTAATAATTTAAATTAATTAATGAATAATAAAAATAATGGTATAATTTATAAATTGACAAAAGCTAATAGAGACACTTCAGATTTGATTTCGTTCTATACAACGTGTGTAATCGATTCTAATTCGACTTTCGTCAAGTGTCTATATTGTAAAATATTAACGACTCGAGTATTGTTTTCTTAAAATCATCTCGGAAAACCGAAAAGTGTAACAGTAACATTGAAGCGACGTCCAAAAGTTTGAGCTGGTTATAAATGAAACAGTAACCGACCCTCACAATGGATGCATTGAAGCATCAAAAGATCGATTACAAAGGCAACAATCTGCTGACCACGGATGATATCTTATGCATTAGTGAAGTGTACGAACGGTTTCTACAAGATATATAGAAACGGTGAAAATGATGAGATATTTTACATGTTATAAAAACTTTAATTAAAGCTTCCATAAAAAAAAGTTTTAAATTAACAGTTTCTATAACTTATTGTATATAAATCCACATTAATCGGAAAATGTAATCAAATTAGAGACAAATATAAATATAAACTTGAAATTATATTATAGCTAGAAAATTATACTACACACGAAGAAAAATCATATCTACACACAGTAAAATTTATCTCTATATAACTAAGCTAGAAATTCAAAACTCTACAAATCTGTTAGAATTTCGCATACAATCGCGTTTTTATTGATTCGATCACGTTATTATCATAATGATTCCAAACACAACAACGATAATATATTTTACGATCTAAGATTGTAAAGAAAAAGTGCTTTTCGTTGCGAAGTGACGTCGAAGAAACTAGACCGTTAGAAAAAGTTCACAAATCCGTAAGCGCTGTATAAATTACTCTTAAATTCTCTTGGCGTCTCCGCGACTTGATTCGCGGACAAACGACGGATCGCGCGCGGTCCAAGTGACTTCGAAACGGATCAAGCGAGTGGCCAGACATGCTCTTCGAAATCCCGACGGCCTGCTTGCGTTTCATCGAGACGTTCCGGCGAGTGGTCGGCATCGCGAGACGGCAAAAGCGTGGAAGAAGTGTGTGTGTGTGAACAAGGCATGGCAGAAAAGGGGGAGGACACTGGGATAGAAGAGAGTGGGCAGATAGGAGGTCACATGGGGAAAGAGGTGAGAGTACCGCGCGCAGGCCGCAGGGGAGGCTTTGCGCCAGTAAGCCCTGGTGGATTTATAGAACCACACATAGCGTGGTACGATGTTCCCGCCACGGTGCTATACGCCATGTACCAAAACGCTGCAGATCCTTGGCCGTCGCTCGTTCGCAAACTGTAACGCCATTATGGAGGCATACTTCATTTTAAATCTGCCTTGGCGCGCGCTTACTTCAAGTGCAAAAGACATTCTTCCACATGATCCTCATTAGCTCCAAGTTTAATTCATACTGTTTGTCGTAATGGAAAATAATAGAACTGTACTTCAGAAGAAGCTCGCGCGTATTCAAATTTTATTATGAAAGCTTCTGTTCAATAAAGGAGAGGCTATTATAAAGTCCTAGCGAATTATTTACGAATAAAAGATATCTTAAAGTTTTGAATTCAAGTAGTGTAGTACAAATTTGGTTTCCAATACAATGTGACTACTGCATGCTATCTTTAGGACTCGTTTTCTCAGCGTAACGTCATAGAAATCCCCAGTACCGGATAAAAGATCCGTGAAAACGTCATATTGAAGAGAAGAACGAAGAGAAAGGCACTGAAGAGTCGACGAGAGGAACAGGACGAGAGGCAGAATGGAGAGAGAGAGAGAGAGAGAGAGAGAGAAACAGCGAGAAAGAGAGGTCGAGCGCGAAGCCGGGTACAGTTATCTGCAAAGAGGCAGGCGTATGTTTCGGTCGGTGGCAGCAGAGCGCGGCTGTCCGAGATAATCCGCCGGTGATTAAGACCATAAATCCATCGGCGGATTAGTATGGTTGCACCGCACACCTCGCGGCGGCGCTCTGGCTGGTGCACGAGAGTCGCTGTGCTCCAACCTCCAGTGGCAGTGCGCTGCTCTATCTTTCTTTCTCTATTCTCTATAGGGTCTCTCCTTCTCTCTCGTTCTCTTCCTCTTCTCTATCCAATTCCCGCTCCCTCTCTCTCTCTCTCTCTCTCTCTCTCTCTCTCTTTCTCTCTCTCTCTTCCTCTGCCGCGCAATCATCTACCCTCCTGGACCCCTGATTGCGGCGCAACCGACACACATCCAGTGTCTGTATATCTCAGCCTGGTTCGAAGGGCGAAGGGGTTGCGAGAACGAGAGGGATCGAGAGAGAGGCGAGGGAGGGAGGAAGAGAGAGAGAGAGAGAGAGAGAGAGAGAGAGAGAGAGAGAGAGAATGAGAGCGGGAGAGAGGAGCCGAGCTTACACACCATGGGAATGGGAAATGGGACGCCGCGGAATATAGGTGGACACTAACCGGTATGAGAGTGAGGATTACCGAGTGTCATCCGTATTCGGCCGGGTTAGCGGCTGTCAGCGGCCAATGCTATCGCTATATATCAATTATTACCTTTAGCCTCGCCGCACAACGCTCGGCTGCATTCCGGTACACACACTCCGCTACACCGCGATGCATCGCCCGCCCACCCGCCGTATCTCATTCGCATCACGCGGTCCGATTTGCATCGCGACGCATCGTATGCAAACGCGACGCACGACCGCGCCTCTCGCATCCGCGCTTCCACGGTTACGCGGGTTTAACGTTGAATCCGTGGTAGCTGCTGGCTGCCTGGCTTGGTCGTTCCGATGGCATCGCCAACTCGTAAGTTCTAGTGAACGCGAAAAGTACTGCGTATAGCGGTTGTCTTGAGCTTTCGGAGCGAAGTAACGATTAACGGAGAAAAATAGATAGTGGTACTGCGTTCGTACAGTGTTCGTATTATTGCAGTAATAGTGTTGGGAAAATAAATAAATGTAAAAAAAGAAGTGTAAAGGTGACCCTACACAATCAATACCGATCAGTATTGAATCGATGATACTAACAGTACGCATCAGTATTTTTAGTATTTTTACAATCTTATATATATATATATATATATATAGATATGTATGTATATGTATACGATACTGATGCTCGAGAATCAAAATCCAGATCACCATCAGTATTCTACATTAATCCATCAATATTAATCATATACGATCAGTAATATTATCAGTATTTGTTAATACTGACAGTATTGATTGTGTAGAGTCACCTTAATAGCAGTTGCGCTCGTATAACGAATTACGCTATTAATATAACAGCGTTAGAATTCGTAATGAATATATAGTAACGACATTCTTGTAATGAGCGATTTTAATAGCTTTTTCATATGTAACAAGCGAAATGACTTATATATATAAATATAGATTAACAGATAAACTAAATCAAACACATTTAATAAAGCTGAAGAGTTCGTGATTCAAAATCTCTTACATATAAAAAAATTCAAAGTAAAAAGATAAAAATAAATCTAAATTTGTAAGATATGCAGTTGTTTAATAAGAGCTCACTTTAAATATAACTGCACGTTTAAAGAAGAGATATAAAAAAGTATACGCTTTGAAAGCTTCAACTACCTAAGTATTTAGTATTTATTTAGGTGTACACATATGTTTAACATAATATACGACAAATTGACAGTTAGATTCAATTCAACGTTAAACATCGTAAGTTTTTATCCACAAAAGGCTCCCTTCGGTCCCAAGTTCGGCTTTAGAACGGATCGAAGCAGAGATACGATCGGCTTTACGGTAATGTCCGAGAGTGGCCGTTTTCAAGTTAATATCACGTTGAACGAGATGAAAAATGGCAAAGGGCGAGCTGCGCGTATTCCACAGGCGAATCAGGATTCGAATCGGCGGCAGTTAATCTTCTATCGGGTATTGTATTTTTGATACAGAGCGTTGCAATGCATTCCGCAATTCTGTCGCAGACGCAGAAGCTTTTCAAATTTTTTAAAAATTCAGTGCTTTGAATTTAGCCAAATATTGTAGCCAAACGTATCATATCAGGTATGAGTTATATTAATCATAAACAAATTTCTAAAAATAGTTTTAAATATATTTTAGCAACGATCTCTCTCAGATATATATGTATATTTTGTTACGTTAATAGAAGAGATGATGGTATTACGACTCTTATAGGTATAATGGCTCCTCTTAATATTTCCGTTATTTGATAGCAAATAATTCTAATGATTATTCATGGAATTATTTATTCAATAGCTCGCTGCCGTTACACCATGACGCTTATATGCCAATATACAGTAGTTAGCATTTATTATAATGCATTTTTATTTTCAAGCATTTCGAAATATTTTTCTCTCTCTCTCTCTCTCTCTCTCTCTCTCTCTCTCTCTCTCTCTTTCAAAGTACGTTTTAGAATTATAAAAACTTTCTCATTCTCCTTACTAGAGCGTATTATCGCTCAAATATATGCACACTTGAATGTTTTGTTCATTACTTCACATTTTATTTGACTATACACATTTCAGGTTGTGCAAAATTGAACAATAGCGAGAAGGACATTTTGCTAATATGATCTTATAAGAGTGATGACGGTTTTTTTTTTGAGATTTTCTTTTAAAAATAATTATTTGATAAATTGACTGATATAGCTATATTTATTATCTTGTATATTTGCTATCTTGATTTTGTATGACATTAAACAGTCTATGTATGCGTGAAAGAAGTTATGTGTATACATTTGCATATATTCCGCAATTTTTATTGTAAATATATAATTTTATAAAATATTATATAGATATTTTTAAAACCAATTTTTTAAATCTATTTTTATAAGGAGCCATTACCATTCCTATTTCTTTTCGATTCATTATACAGTACCGTCATTTTTTAAAAATGATATCCTAAGTACTAACTAAAATATTTCATAATTTTAAGTTTAGAATCGATTTAACTTTGACGAATGTTAAGAGGTCGTAGTACCCCACCTTCTCTTTTATCAAAATTGCGAATCGGAATAAAATATTATAATCTTAAGTATATCAATTTTTCCTGGTCTTACGTAGTCGATATTTTTATATCTCGCACGACCAGGATTAAAGTCAGAGACTGCATAGATTTTCGGATAATGATTCGAAATCGATTAATCATTCTTCCGGTGCCGAAGGTTTATCGCGATAAGAAATATTTTCCAAATTTTAACGGTCAGTGATCTTAATTCGTAGATAGAAGGTGTATACAATCTGAACAGATACGTATATGTCGCAAAATAAAATCGTTGTGCTTGGTTGTTCACGAACGCTGCAGTGAAGTAAAAAGTACACGACATAAATTCATTCAAAGGAAAACAGGATAAATGCATCAATGAATAAAAAAATATATTTTCTCTCTCTCTCTCTCTCTCTCTCTCTCTCTCTCTCTCTCTCGCTCGCTCTCTTCAAAATATAAGGTGAATATCTTTTCTCAGAATTAATTTTTTTCATACAAGTATAATAAAATTAACGATTTGAAAATTAATCAACACATAAAAGATAAGTACAAATCTAATGTAATAAAATATTATTTGCATTTCATAGAAATTTTCTAGAAAAATGAATGTGTAGATAATAAATACAAAAATATATCTCTCTCTTTTGAATTATCATTGATACAATTATCTCGTGATATTTCCTGTTGACAATTCAGTCAGTTGAAGTAAAACAAAGGTTAACGAAGGAAAGCAAGGAAAAAGGTGGAACTGTGTAATCCTAATAAGTTTCGCAATAAATTCTCACGAGCACTTTTACGCCGATACGCGGAAGAACCGTGGCCTAACGGAGTCCGATGTAGCTAAACGAATAAAAAAAAAGAAACGGAAAAAAGTGTATTTAACTGGAAACGAATCGGCGGTGAACGCGGGCAATGAGCCGTAACTATTTATAAATTACAAAGAAATGGAGAAGCCTCGAGAGGTAGTAGGACGGGGACGGCCGCGGCGGCGGCATTAAAAATCACGTGTTCCGCTTGAGCTCATAATCTCGTATAATCTTTTGCAAAGTTGTTAATACTCGCGGCTTACGGGTGTTAATTTAATATCCATACAGGTACGCCGACATTGAATATCCGAATCCCACCGGCTGTGCAGCTGTTACGGTCCACCAGCACAACGATAAAAAAATCCATAAAACTACTCACTCTGTGCGAGAGAGAGAGAGAGAGAGAGAGAGAGAAAGAGACAGAGAAAGCCCAGCTTCCCATTCCGCGTCGTGCGCGCCGATTCGTACGCCGTTTGTATCGCTCAGCGCCGCCCTCCGCGATGCTTTAACACGAGAACGATTTCTCGTTTCCATCGGCTGTATCCTTTCGATCTGCGTGGATGCTGCAAAGCACAATAAAATACAAGACTGAAACATAAGTAGTTCAAATAGAAAAACTTTGAGCATAAATTCTTACGTAACTTCTCGATTTTTAGTTCTCAACTGAAAGTGTCAATTCTCAAAAGTGTTTTTCGGACTTGTAATTGTTAAGACTTTTTTACTTCGTTTGTATTTTAATTACTGTATTGTAGTACCTATTAATATTCCTCAACTTGATTTGAACATCCTCTTTAACACTTTTAGAATAAATTTAAAATTAAACCACTCTTTTTCAAAGCTCAATTTTTTTAAATAAGATTCCATTCCAAAGAATTTAAAGAGTCTACATATCGATACGTTGGAGCTAAAGTAATCGATATATACGACATAAAAGAGAAATATTAGGTTATTCAAAATAAAATTTCTTTCCTCTACAGTCTAAACTGTCTGAAAAATATCGACTATTCCTATCCCATTGTTGATATATGAGTAAACGTTCGTTGTCGCGGACGTGACGAATTTTATTCGTATCCACTCCTGATGGCCGATGGTTTGCCGTGTTTGCTGCATATTCGCCGACCGATCCTACTCTCGAACATACACGCGTGCGCACCGATGCAACCACGTATGCAACGATACAAACGCAGCCGTGTCCCGTTTCCCCCGTGTCGGACGTGGCCATTCTCGCTGATCCATCTCGACGTTATAGCGAGATTTATGGAGACGCCACTGTTGGAACCCGAGACTGAGACCGGGTGTGGAGGGCATAAAGTATAGAAGGGTGAAGAGGTAAGGAAAAAGACGAAGAGAGGGAGCAACGACCAGAAGACGGAGAGAGTATTTCGCGTGCGAAAACCTATGTGGGTAGAGTTGTAGAAAGAAAGAGAAAGAGAGACGTTCAGGACAAGAGGAAAAAAAGAGTATCTCAAAGCTGAGATAGAAAGAAATACCGTATGGAGGGAGCGAGGAAAGAAATGGGAAGAGAGAGAGAGAGAGAGAGAGAGAGAGAGAGGAGAGGAGAGGAAGGAGAATTCATCCTGGCAGCCATGATGGTCGCGGTAAGCGCATAGCGAGTCTGCCATAAGCGAGCAGCTGCCTTCTTCGTGTACCGAAAGTATTTATTTTCTCGCGAGATGAAGCACTTAAAAATTACTGAGACGTTGTTTCGCAAAACTGTAAGTGGGATTAATTGGTTCTGAGCGAATGGCAGGACGCTCAAGAATATCGACAGAAATTAGTAGTGACGTGAACTTTTCTCTCGCCCCCAGCGAAACGGCACGGGCGAGAGAAAGCGGATGTTGTTATAAATCGCAGACGGTGTCGCGAGAGCTTTCGCAAAGAGATGTAGGAGTAGTTCAAAGTTACGAGTGGCGAACCGCTTATTCCCGACAGACAAAAGGTTTCCACCTTCGCACCACCGTCAAATCCCCGCGAAGCCCCCGGATATCCGGCGGTATACTTCACGGAATTTACTTTTAACGAAGTGGTGTCGCGCCATCGCCGTCGTGTTTTCGGCGCGTAAATACCGACGTCGTCGCACCTGTTTGTTCACCGCAATAATTGCTCGGCCTTTTCGTAATGACAATTATGATTTTTCTAACGTGACACAGCACGATCAAATTAGATAATGATGAAATAAAGGCTATTTGAATAGTGACGATAATACGGTAATGTTAATAATGAATATTCAATAACGTCGCAATTATGACGTATGCGATATAATATATGATGCGCGATATTAAATTCTGGAAAGCAAAAAGTAAAGAAATAATTACTTTTGAAATTGACAAATTAAATGTAAAAATTTTATGATATATACTTCTATTAAATGTTAAATGTGTGTGTTAAATGTACGTTGATCAAGAGATAAAGATTTATTAATTCTTAATTTTTCAATGTACAATATATTTTGTCTGGATATACTGACGCATGTATATAATTTATTTCGTATATTTCATATATAATTATATAAAGTTCTTTAGTAATGTTTAAAAATCATTATTTTATGAGGTAAAACATCAAATTATATTGCATGTAAGATTAATAATATGAAAATCCGAAAATTCTCATAATGAAAAATTCTGCTGAACATGAAAGAAATAAGCACGGGTTAAAACTAATTCACGATGCAATAAAAGAAGAGAGGAGAGAAATATGAGGAACATTGAGGTAACGTTTCACGAGACAAACGAAAGGCGCGTCGAATTATGGATAGGCGAAAGGAACAATGAACGAGACATAGAGAGAGATAGAGAGAGGGAGAATGAGGAAGCGAGTCTGCGGCGTGAAATCCTCGCGAAGCCCTCGGATATCCGTCGGCTCCTTCACGGAATTTATTTTTAATGAAGTGGCGCTTTCGCACGCGCGCTGGTCCTCGCAAGATTTTCGGGAAACCTACCACGAATCCTCCGTGGCCACGGCAACGCTCCTCCTCGAATTTTTCTCTGTCTCTATCCCTCCGACGTGAGAAGAAGAGCGAAATAAGGGTGGTAGGAGGAAGAAAGTTAAGAAACAGGATAGGCAAGGAATACAACGATGAACGTAAGAGTAGCTCCGTGTCTTTCTCTCTTTTTTTGAAAAGTCCCTCTCGAGGAATACAAGACAACGCGCGTGCACGACCAGGATAGTTTTGCGAGTTTCGAGAGGTCGTAGGTGTGCGATACGTCGGGAAACGGAGTCGGAGGGATGGTAGATAATATAATGATGGCGTCGGCTGGGCGAGGAGGGGCGGGGCTACGAGGGGATCAATATTATCCTCCTCCACCTCCGTTTTCTCGTCCGTGCGTCTCTCTTTCGCTCTCGTTCTCTCTCTCTCTCTCTCTCTCATTCATTCACTCACTCACTCACTCACTCACTCTCTGTCTCTCCCTGTCTTTCTACACCCACGACTAACCTTCTCTCAGACTCCCCCTCGAAGTTCCCCTCTAGCGCGACCACCATCACCATCTCCACCCTACGAGAGAGAATGTCAGGTTCTCTCCCTACCGTCTCTCACAGCCTCCTCCTTTAGCTCGTCCTTCGGTTTCTCTCTCCTTCCTCCTTCATCTTGTAAAGGACGCGAACTCGCACGAATTCACGCGAACATTTCGCACGAAATGAACGAGATCGTTAACCTAGACGCACAAAAACGTAAAGAAAACGCATGTTACGTCGAGAGATTTAAATTTTTGATGTTTACATATCGCGACGGTGCTTTAAAATTTCTTACATTTTATAACAAAAAAAAACTCAATTTTGTGCCAATGTGAAGTGAAAGAGTCAGGCTCTTATATCTATTTGTGCTTAAATGTAACCATCGATAAGACTTAACAATACAAATTTACGCATGATTTATTCGCATATAGATTTTGCGAATAATGCAAATGCGGTAACTTGCTTTCGACTCTGATATTCGCTATTCGTCAAAATTTTTATTTCTAAAATATACGATGTATACATAAAAAAATAAAACCTATTCTGAAATTACTGATCTATTTACCAAAAAATATTTTGCAAAATTTAAAAGAGATAAACAGTAACGATTTATATAAATTTGATATTTATTTTACATAAATATACATTATTTTCGCAAACTTGTAATATTAATCGAAAACGGGGAATAGATATTTTAAGTTAATTTTATCAACAAACAGCAATTTCAAATTTTGATTCGATTTAATTATAAATTCGTTGTGGGCATATTTATAAATAGCGTAACAAATTGATGCTATAATATAAAACGATGCCCCCAATTCAGTAGAATATCGTCTGAAAACTGTTCCGCTTAAATAGGCCTTACTCAAGAGCCGGGCTCCGGTAAGACTCGGTTGTAAGACTCTCTTGACCGAAGAACTAACGGCGCGGCGTGGCGCGCAACTTCTGAGCGCAATGGAACAAATCGCGGTTACCCGGAGAGCCCGGAGCCCGATGTTAAGTCACGGGATTACCGCGGACGGGCCGGTGCGGTATTCGAGGGTGTCTATGTAGCACGTAGACCCGGTAGACGTATGTGCGGCGCGGAAGACGACCATAGGAAAGAGCGACGCCGACGATGAAATGGGACAGAACCGAGGGGGCTGTACGGGGGTGTGATTGATGAGGCATCCCCGGTCACGGTCTCATTACATTTATATAAGCTTTCGTAGATTGAGCCGAACGCGTGCGTGAGCGAGAGGAAGAAAGAGACCGAATGGAGGCTTACATGGTGGCGAGGGGTCGTGATTTGATGAGATTTTATTGCTCGAATGATGTGACGCGACCATTGTTCTCCGAGTCAGTTGCCAGACGAAAAACAATGGATTCGATTTACCGCATCAACTGAATTACTATCTATAATATCGATGTTTTCGACGTTACCGATGAGAATCGATTCGACGGTGCTTTAAATTTGTTAAACTTATTAAAAATTATACAACTACAGTAAACATGCAATTTTGTGTGAACACAGATTTTATGTATCGTAGCTTGGTGCGTCAATATTTTGTGAATATTCGTCAAATTGGATTGGAAATAGCTATTAATGAGATTAACATAATATACTAATTAATTATATCATTAATTATTATCGGAATGCGCGATGTGCCCGTTGGTATATTTATGTTTCAAGCGCGATTTCTCTCACGATTCACAGATCATTTGGTCAATATATAGGGTGATTTTAACATATTTTGTCACCCATCATGAGCAGGTAGAATCGAACTGAGTCGAAAAGTCCTCTACCATTTTGCAATTTTCGCAATAGTTAACAAGATATTAATTGCTAAAAATTGCCAAATATTGATCTTGAATAATTTTTTACTCAAATACTATCAACTTTATATATTATACAGAAAAATTGCAAGAGACAGAAATCATTTATTTTCTTCTCATAAAGTTCTGAGAATTTTTTTCAGAATTTTTAAATATTTTTTAATATATTTTCTCATGTTGGTAAAAATAAGAAAATGCAGTACTAAAAAGTTGAAAAAATTCTGAACAAATTTTTAGAGTTGAGAAGAAAATAAATGATTTTTGTCTCTTGCAGTTTTTCTATAAAGTTGATAGTATTTGAGTAAAAAATTATTCAAGATCAAAATTTGGCAATTTTTAGTAATTAATATGTCGTTAACTATTGTACAAACTGCAAAATGGTAGATGACTTTTCGACTCAGTTCGATTCACTCTACCTGCTCATGACGAAATATGTTAAAATCACCCTGTATAGTTGGAATCCAGTTGGTCAAGCGATAGTTTTCGCTCAAGTTCCGAGCGTATGTATGTACGTTCGTCGGATGGATTTACGAATCAAAAGCGTTAAGATTCTCCTGGGTCATTGCAGATAGCTTCAGTCAAGATTCCGCGACGCTGTTAAACTTTATGGGCGCGGCATCTTGTGTGTACACGCTGCGCCTTTGCGCGAGAGTTTATTGATTCTCGAGTCGCGGCATCTTTCGCCCGCCGTACCATTCTGTCCTATCGAATTTACTCCCTCCTGGCTTACCGTCGTCGCCCATGGTGCCGCGGCTACCGGGCCGCTTCGTAAAATCCAATGATGTTTCTCGTGCGGCTTACCGATGCGAAAAAAATTCGTACCTACGCGTATATCTCCCATGAGGGCAGGTCAAAGGTAAGTCGTTCTTTATTAACAAAAACCGGTAACATCGTATTAATTTCGTATAAATACTGTTGTAACAGGAATATAACGATAAGTATTATTTTTTTTTTTAAATTGATGTAAAGCTATGCGAATTAGTAAGCTTTTATGTTAGCCCTAATCGATGTTCCCAGGTCCTGAACATTATTTTCATTGTGAAAAATTGTTTATGATAAATATTTTTCACAATTTTACACATAATCTTATATTCCTCGGATTTCGATCTTCAAAATGAAAAAAATTATTCAATTATGTTAACTTCAAGCAAAGATACATTAATTTAAAGCACATTGAACCCGCGAATACCAATTAGGGTTAAAATTCCAATTTTCTTTTACACATCTACCCACCGTTATTGTCTTGTTAGAATTATTCCGTTAAGTTATATAATGAAGGTTACTAGCAAATTCGGGCTGTTACAGTGAAGTTCTAGGAATAATCGTTGAGAGGAAAGGACATTATTCTTCATTAGCTACTCTTCCGCCCCCACTTTCAATGACCCGTCGCGCCTCTTAGCGTTTCCACGGCGTGATCGTAAGGCCATCCATCTTACGGAGTATTCCGCCGACCTGCTTCACCCTCAGTACCTTTCCCCCTTTTCTTCCTATCTTGCTCCTCTTCTCTACCAGCTACTCAACTCTCTCTTCGTCGAATACTTACACCACGACCCTTCGCGTATGTCGCGTTTTCCTTCCCCTTGCCTTACAGTTACGCGAGAGCGACGTGTATCTAAGCGCAACCATCCGTATAATTGTTGGGGGCGAGCAGGGACGACGATGCGATGGGATGGGCGTCGTTAAGAAAGAGAGGCGCTGAAGAGAACTCGGAGGACGCTGGTAGGTTCGAGGTTGAAGGGCGAGCGAAGGAATAAGGAGGGTGGAAACGGCTGACGAAGTTCACCGTAGTATCGAGCGTGAGAGAAGGGCCGCCTTGAATTAACGCCGTCATATTTCAGGATGGAGAAGCTCGCCGGGGTTTTCTTGCTATTTGTCTCAAGACTCGCTTACCGTCTACCACGGAGCGGAACCGCCGCTCGTTGTTCTCTTCGTTGCGTTCGTGACTAATAACCCGTGGCGTGCGAACATTCACGAAATCTGGCAAGAAACGCTACGCATCGCTATGTCTTTCCTCCGTTTCCTTCTCCGTTTATTCTCAATGTACGAGCTGTATACGTTAAAAACAAAATCTGGGAACGGAGGGGAGCATCTGTACATTATGGAAAAAAATTATCTCTTTAAAATATTGGTTATGAAATATCGAAAAATATATTATATATATAATCGATATCTCTCTATTAAAGAACCCTGCACTAATTATACGAAAAATTAGATCCCGATGAAATGAATTAGTTTTCATATATTGTATAATATAGTTTACAAGGAACAAAAGATGTCATAGACACAAGGTTCAATAATAAATAATTTTTGAACTATGGTATATTAAAGGTGTAAATCAATTGTGTTCACACAGCATCTTTAATGCACCATAACTCGAAAATCATCCATTACCTTGAGCCTTGTGTCTACATCTTTTCTTCATCACACTATAAGTTACATTATGAAAATTAACTTGATAATTTTACTGAGATTTCACACAAATTTCCTTATAATTGCGAGGTCCTTTCTCAAATAACATTCTACACATTGTAATGAACAGACACATTTTTCTCGCAACGTTCTGTTTTTCTGTTTGCAGGTCTGGTTCAAGAACAGGCGGGCGAAATGGCGGAAGAAGGAGCGCAACGCGATGAACGCCGCCGCGCAGGCCGCAGCGGATTTCAAGTCGGGCTTCAGTACAGCCAGTCTGAACGGCTTCATCACCCAACCGTTTCCAGATCCCGACACTCTCTACAGTTCGTATAGCACGTACAACAACTGGGCGGCCAAAGTACCATCGCCGTTGAGCGGCAAGAGCTTTCCCTGGATGAACACTCTGGGCTCAGTTGTGCCTGCGGCATCGCATCATCATCATCACGCTCAGGTCAGCCCAGTGAATCCCTTTAACGCCGCAGCGACGTCGGTCGCAGGCAGCCACGTGGGCGGCATGTCAGTTTCGGTCGGTCAAGCGGCCACGTCCATGTTACCGGGCATGGGTTCTGGTCTCGGTGTCGCGCGCTCGCCGGTCGCCGCGTCCGGT